>CM042395.1:7648443-7738443 GCA_023634145.1 Thymallus thymallus
AGGGTCATTCGTTCGGCACCACGGTCGCTCTCCTCCTCTCCACAACTCCTCCTCTCCTCCTCTTTTCCTCATGCAGGGTTTTCTTTTTTTCTTTCTACTCACCAGTGAAGCGTTTAAGTGAGTAAAGCCACACTGTCATCAGTGGACAAGCCTCACCTCTAATTCACTGCACGCTGCTCTGTGATGGTGAGGTCATTCCATTCACTGGCACAGCAGGCTGTTGCGGTCATGTGGTTCCTGTGCTGCTTTCATCACTGGTTATGTAGTCACTGCTTATGCTACGTATAGCCTACCCGCTGTGCACAGATGTCAATTCAACATCTATTCAGCGTAATTCTGTCGAAATTACGCGGAAACAACGTTGATTCAACCAGTGTGTGCCCAGTTGGTAGCAAAACCAGACTGACTGCTGCACTCCACCCGATGAGCCCAGCATTCAGCCTGGTTTAACCAGGTTAGTATTTAACGGATATGTACCCGTAGTCACCGTTATGTATCCACAGACACTGGCGGGTAAGCCTCCACTTTCCTCTGCCTTTGCTCTTTTAAGATGAGTTGAAGACAGAAAACTGTTCTTTGGTTAATTATCTTCAATGAAATGTGAAGCATTGTGGTAAAAGGGATCATTCAGTCATGTGGAGAAGCTTTCTCTTCATTTTTCCCAACACTAGAGTGTTTCCTTTACTGTAAATCCCGTCTCTGTTGAGTTATTCTGATGAGAAAACCCACCAGGTTAGAGGTCAACTCCATTTTAACCAGGGTTTCCATTCATCTCCTGAATTAGCTGAACTGAAATAGACTCAACCCGAAACCTTACCTCTGTTCAAACCTCACCTGTCCTCTCACCTCCTCTCTCCACCTTCTTCTCCTCTCTCCTCTCCTCTCCTCAGATGAGCATGTTCAGCACGCGGGCACTCACACTCCTCTCCTCTGTGTTTGGGGCGTGTGGTCTGCTGCTGGTGGGCGTGGCTGTGTCCACAGACTACTGGCTGCTGATGGAGGAGGGTGTCATTCTACAGCAGAACCAGAGCATGGAGGTCAGGATGGCCCTGCACTCCGGCATGTGGAGGGTCTGCTTCGTGGCAGGTATGTCTAACGGAAGTATGCATAAACTTATAGTACACATATATGCACATAATGCTTTGCAGCATTATGCATAAACAGTAGTTCATATGTACTGGACCTGCTACATATGTACACACACACATCTACACGTACCTTACTGTCACACACACACACACACACATCTACACGTACCTTACTGTCACACACACACACACACACACACACACACACACACACACACACACACACACACACACACACACACACACACACATCTACACGTACCTTACTGTCACACACACACACATCTACACGTACCTTACTGTCACACACACATCTACACATACCTTACTGTCACACACACACACACACACACACCACACACACACACACACACACACACACACACACACACACTACACGATCTACACGTACCTTACTGTCACACACACACACACACACATCTACAAGTACCTTACTGTCATACACACACACACACACACATCTACACGTACCTTACTGTCACACACACACATCTACACGTACCTTACTGTCACACACACATCTACACATACCTTACTGTCACACACACACACACATCTACACGTACCTTACTGTCACACACACACATCTACACATACCTTACACTTTTTATAAGCCATAAAACGCCCTCTCCCTATCCACTCTCGCTACAAAGTGTATCGATTTACTTACGTTGTTATTGTTAGCGGCTTGTGTCTATTTAATATCGAGGAATATTTCACGTTCTCTGGTCAGACGAGTAACAACATGAATTGGTGCATGAGTCAGAAATAATGAAGTGTGACTCAAGTTTTGGACAGCAGCACTCAGCGGAGCTATCCATTTCTCTCTCTCTCTCTCTCTCTCTCTCTCTCTCTCTCTCTCTCTCTCCTCTCTCTCTCTCTCTCTCTCTCCTCTCTCCTCTCTCTCTCTCTCTCTCTCTCTCTCTCTCTCTCTCCCTCTCTCTCTCTCTCTCTCTCTCTCTCTCTCTCTCTCTCTCTCTCTCTCTCTCTCTCTCTCTCTCTCTCTCTCTCTCTCTCTCTCTTTCTCTCTACTGAGACTAACCAACAGATGCAGGCACCATCAGTCCAGTAAATAAAAAAATGATCTATTACCAGTGTGATCATATAAATATATACCTCACGTTTTGAAATATCAAAATATTTTGAAATGGTCTGAGAAGAACAACATTGTCAAGGCAATTCAATAATAGCCAATATACAGTGATAATGTATTGAACCTATACTGCCCTACCAAGCAAAAAGGCAGTAACTGTTCATAGAGTGGAACTGAGAAAAATTGCTTTTATTTACCTTGGTTTCACAGTAACCTTATGCAATAGAGGCAGGATACTTGTCCACATGGTTAAGCATGTATTTAATAGAGCAGAAATGACATCATTTTGACAAAATGATCAGTTACTGCCTTTTTGCTTGGTAGGGCAGTATAGTCAACTGCACAAACCTCATTGAGTGATACATCTCTGCCTGTATTTTGACTCAGAAAGCTCTGAAAAGGTTGGTGACCACTGGGCTAGGGCATCATGTAGATATTCCCTACACTGGATTGATGACAGATTTTAGGAACGGAATATGGAATAGGTTGGGCTGCGAGTTGTGGGGGCTGCACGTTGGGTAATTCGGCCGTTCTGTGGCTCCGGGAGGAATTTTCTATATGGCCTGCCAAATGCCGGCTTAACTGAAATTCAACTTAGCATTGGATCCGATCGCGGATCTGGTGGCATTTCTGAGAAGCCCCGGAGACACGCTTTCTTTGGAGGGGTGGATTGTGGATTTTGCTCAATGGGAAAATTTATTTCTTGATCTTAGAATCAATGTTGTCACAGTTGCTTCTTGTTGAAGAGTATGGGTATGGGCTAGTAAATATGCTAAACCTAGCCAACTAGACAGATAGCCGCAAGCTAAAACCAGGAAGAGGAGGAGAGAATTCACTTTCTGTTTAATCTGCTGCTGGCTTGGTAACGTTCACTCAGATATGTCTTTCCACATGTAATTGATGAAATGAAATGTTTATTCTATAAAGATTGTAATCATGTCAATATGTTGAGAATATTGAAGAACAATCCTGACAGTTGTTTTCCATTTTAAAAAATGAAGTGCCTCTTGGTGAGCACCAGTTTACTATGTAGGCTACAGTAGTCTACAAGCAATATGTTCCTCCACCATGTGAGCCATAGAAATGAAGATCTTGTGTTCAAAGCTTTCCGGCAGTCTTCATGGATTTTATATGCAGTGAGCATAAATTGTACAATTCTATTCTAACATACACTTTTTCAAGTTAGAACCCATGTAGGCCTATATTAAATATCTGATAGGACAACATGGACTTAAAGAAGATACATTGCAGAAATAGGCGGTGTTTAGCCATAATTATGACTTGGTGGCTGTGGCAAAAAGACCTTCCTCAACCGATCTGTTTTGTAGGATTCCCGAGCAACCGCCATTTAAAAATGAAAAGATAGTTCCTACATTTTTTTTTTATATCACTGCAACCTCGTATGACTCTATGAAATAGGCAGAATAGCTAGCTAAATTATATCACACGTTGAGACGTGATTGAATACATTACAATTGAATTGGCGAGTGGTGGCAATCATGTCGGTCGCCATGACTTGATCTGCTTAGCCAACTTGTTGCAATTTTAGCTAGCTTATTAAGATAATGGTACGCTAGCTAGCTCTCTCTGCATTTACTGACTTTTAAACTGCTTGCCTAATTTGCTCTTAAGTTGTAGAGGGACTGTTATCAGAAATCAGTCCGTAGATCAGCATGTTTCTCTGCGATTGTTAGGTTGGGGTCAGCGAGCTCAGCAGGTGACGGCAGGCTACTGACTCATGGCAGATCAGGCAGTGCTAACTGCATCTTCATAACTCATTCATTGTGATAAAAATAATGTTGCTAATGTAACTTGCTAGCTAGCTAATGGAGAAAGCATTTTTTGGCGTTCTGCATTGAGTGTGTGGACTAGGTTAGCTTCCTATTCATTTCAGACGAAGTGACTGGCTTAGAGCAACATTAGCAAGCTAATGCCATGGACAAATTTAAGCTAGTTGTTGTGCACATTATCAAACTCCAGAAATACTTATCTGTTAAGCACCAAACCTCTTAGCTAGATGTACAATTTAGCTATTAAGACTTGCTCAGAAAATAATAATAATTTAGACTATTTTAGAGTGAAATAGGCTTCATTAGGCAATGTCACCTAGGTAATATCTTGTATTTCTATACGTTTTCATATTGCCGCTCTATGTATCATGCACCGTGTATCTGTCTTTTGTGTACTTTCGTTGTGGCATTTTGCACCTGCCCTGTGTTTTTGTTGTAGCTGCTTGACAATGAAATTTCCCCCCCGGGGGATCAATAAAGTACCTATCTATCTATCTATCTATCTATATCAGAGAGAGGGAGGCGAAGCGAGAGCCCTCTCTGCCCAAAATATGTCCATGTTAAGCAGATCCTTAATTACTAAGCAGGTGAGGATTTTTTTGTATAGGGGGCAATGAGAGAGTGTCGAATTTAGTCAAGATAGACATTAATTGCAATTTTGAAACGTGAGGTTTATTTGAAATAATATACGTTTTTTTAATGCTTAGGTTGTTACTAATGCTTAGGTTGTTACGAGTGTAATGATATAAGTGTGATGCACATGACATCCCGGAAAATACTTTATATCAGAGTTGTCCCTGTTGAAATTCAAGAAGGTCTATGCATATTCATGAGGATATGCATCTCACTCTCTGTTGAATACAGGTAGTTGACGTCAACACCCCTCATCGATTATTCCAAAAATTATTCAAATAATGAGATGTATACACCAATCCAAAGAGAGTAATAGGCGAGTGTTTGACAGCCCGCCATTCTGCTCTGTGGACAACAAATCTCATTGTTAAGGCGGATACATAAGCATCTCGTCATTATGTCCATATCTCTGGTAATATTTTTGAATTTTATGGCAGCCCATTGTAGCCAGATTACTTCTGAGCTATTTCATTATCCTTTGTGAGATACGAGACAAATCGTGGAGGGTCTATCTGCGGACCGCGGGGCGCGGCATGTGGGGCACGCCGTGTAGTGACGATCAACTATGGGTTCAATAGGGTCTGGCTCCAGCAGATATGTGTACAAGCTAGCTAGTGTGTACTAGCTATCTAGTGTGTACTAGCTATCTAGTGTGTACTAGCTAGCTAGTGTGCACTAGATAGATAGCTAGTGTGCATGTAGTGATGTAATCAGTGAAGGCTCCTCAGAGAAGGAACGGGAGGACCATCCTCCTCAGTGAATTTTATTTTTATTTTTTTTTGTAAAACATTTAAAAAGTTATCCTTTTAAGATAAAACTATACTAAATATATTCACGTCACCAAATAATTTATTAAAACAAACTGTTTAGACTCAACAGCACTCTGTAGGATAGTGCCATAGTGTAGCTGGTAGACAGCTAGCTTCCTTCATCCTCTATGTACATTGACTTCAATACAAAGCCTAGGAGGCTCAAGGTTCTCAACCCCTTCCATAGACTTACACAGTAATTATGACAACTTCCGGGGAGGTCCTCCAACCTATCAGAGCTCTTGAAGCATGAACTGACATGTTGTCCACCAATCAAAGGATCAGAGAATGAATCTAGTACTGAAAGCATAAGCTACAGCTAGCTAGCACTGCAGTGCATAAAATGTGGTGAGTAGATAGATAGATAGATAGATGACTATGACGTTACTTTAGCAAATATGGTAAAAACTATGTAGGTTTGATATGGTTTGGCTTGGAAAGGTTTTTTCGCCTGGTCACATAGAGCTGATGTGTTGTGCATTGAAGTCCACAAGCGAAGGGAAAAGGTGAGAGAAGGAGAGCGCATGGATGCGAGAAGGAATACAACATGTCTGCTATGAAAGTGAACTGTGTTTACGTGTGTTCAGGGGCGATTGGAAAAAGTTTTTTAAACGCAAGCAAACGGAATGAAACGGGGGATAAACATACCTAAATCTGCCTAATAGAAACTCTCGTTTGCCTCTGTTAGATTGATGATTACACCCTAGATCAGCTAGATGCAGGAAAGAGTGTGCAAGGTGGTATTGAATGTGTCACTGTAGACCAGACTATGTGTCACTGTCTGTCACCTAAAAAAATGTCTCTCGACCTGTGTGCATCTACGTTGTAAACTTTCATTCATAGGCTAGGTTGCAGCAACCTCATGATGTTTATAGGGAAAATGTGAGTATCATGTAGTAGCCTAAACCTATCGCTGTTACATTGAACTGGGTGAATGGAATATGAATGACAGTCATCCATTATGATGTAATAGAAATAAGCACCGACCGCCACTGGACATAATGCATGTAGTAACATAATGCTAATGGCCGTTGTACTGTTACTGTCAATGGCAATGGGCGCGGTGTGTAGTTACTGCAGTCCGAAGATAGATATTATTGGACAGATCAGTGCAGGCGGAATCGACGCGCTATCTGATGTAAGACGATGAATGTTACCCATGACTCAGACGCTTAGGTCTGCTAAGGAAGAATGTGCACACACACACACACACACACACACACACACTCACACACACACACACATGCTCCTCTAGCCAGGGTTATATTGGTGGCCCTCCAGGGGAATGTCGTTGTTTGTGCTGGTGCCTGGTACATAAGGTGAAAGGTGAAAGATGCTGCTGTCGTGTGGATTTTGGCTTTCCTCGCTGACTGTTCACCTCTGTGGGACTCTGATTAAGTGTCACGCTCTCTGTCCAAATTCCAGGTTAATGACTTCCTCTCTATTAAACTCCAAGTGTCTCTTCTGCTCATCTGTCTCTATCTCTCTCTCTCTCTCTCTCTCTCTCTCTCTCTCTCTCTCTCTATCTCTCTCTCTCTCTCAGGACCTGAAAAGGGGAGATGTGTAGCATCAGAATACTTCACCACTGAAGCTGAGATAGATATTGTGACCGAAAACACTGCAAATATACTAAGTAAGTGATGACACCTGACAACAAGGCTCTACCCAGGAAACACAACATAGTTCCCTTAAAAATAACTATTTTATTTAAAACCTGTGTTGAACACTGCTGAAGTTCCCTTTTCTTTATTTAACAAAACTATTTGAATTATTTAAGCTTGGAAAACCTTATAAACTGTAGAACATTGTGGCCCAAAAGTGGACTGTATAGACCACAATGGGAGCTGACACACTAGGGCAAAGGACATTATCTTTACTACAGTATATTGCTTTGTACAGCAGGCTGCAGGCTGCAACCTGTAGGGAATGATAAACTGATGCAGGAAACGTGCTCTTGGGAATAAATGTTATATAATCATTATTTTATATGATTTCCTTTCTTCGTGATTGACAAGTAAAACAATTGAATTAGAATGGTGGGGGCTAGAGTTACATAAAGCATTTATTTCAGTAGGAAATGGCTCCCAACCCCAATTCAAGTCAACCTCTGTCACTGCTTCATAGGGAGGAAGAAAGTGTTCAAATGTTCACTCATGACATACATTTTTATTTTATTTTTATTTAACTTTTATGTTACAAGACAGGTCAAATAAAAGAAAATTATTATTTACAATGACGGCCTTGCAAGAGGCTAAAGGTCTCCTGTGGGGCACGGGGAGGGGATGAAGAGGGTAGGACTAGACAGACAGCACCGATACATCAGCAGACTGACTGTGGAAACAATGCACATCACGACAGGATGAGATACCACCGTACTACATGACGAGAGACCTACAGTATGGCAACAAAACAACATGGCGCAAACCTTGTTAAGCGCAGACAACAGCCTGAGGCACCAAATAGGCTGAGACAAAGCACTTTGCGACAATACGGACATCACAACACTACATGATAGGAGATCTTTGGCAACAGCGCAAAACATTGTAGGAGCAGATAACAACACGAGGGACAAATGGGTAGCAAAGTATAACAGGAAAACAAAACAGAAAGAAACAGGTGGCAGACGACAGTACAAGTAACATAGCACTACTGAATAGACAAATAGACAAGGTAACAAGTAATTCCAGTGCAAGCAGACAGACACGTAGCCTTAGTTATTGGTTTGCATAGCAGCTACAACATAACAGTAACAAATCATTCATACACTCAGGGGCGCAACTTTGATTTTAGAAGTGGGGGGTGATTTTTTAATACAGTCAGATAAACACTCCAAACAGCCTACCCGAACGCTTGGAGGCGTCTGCATGGTCCTACAGCACGCCATTGCCACGTTTTGTATCACATTCCAACGATAAAACTGGGGGGGAATGCAAGTTCAGAATGTGGGGGGGGGGGCACGTCCCACCCGTCTGCAGTTAAAGTTGCGCACCTGCAAAGACTTATATACCAGTTTAGACCATTCATTTTTTTCCCTCCATATGTTACGTACACTGCATTCATTTGTTTATTTACTTAATTATTCATACATAGAGTACACGTGTAACAAAAAGCTTTTTCCACTGAACACAACTTAATTTTTATTATCCCAGTGGGACACTGAAACTTGGATTAAAATTATGTAAGAAATGTTGACTATTTTGAATATAATTCATATTTGTATATATTTTTGGGTGTTGAACTTAACTCTCCCTCCTTATCTCAATATATATATCTTGAACGGTTTCCTTCATCAGAGATGGTACGGACGGCCACACCGTTCCCCATGGTTTCGCTGCTTTTCGTCTTCACCGCCTTCGTCATCAGTAACATTGGACACATCCGGCCCCAGCGCACCATTCTGGCCTTCATCTCTGGAATCTTCTTTATCCTCTCAGGTAAGGAGCCACTTAAAAGTTTCCCGCTGGCTGTTGTTTTAATGATGTTCACTATTAAAGATACTTATTGGTTGATGAAAGCAGCCAATGGTATGTAAAGTAGGTTCTGTGTGATCTGGGTCTTAAACCCTCCTGATTGGTTTTTGGTCATTGGTCATCTGTGAACAGTTTATCCTGCTCACAGATGCTAGCCTAGCTTATTGGTTGATGAAAGCTGCCAATGGTACTGTATGTAAAGTAGGTTCTGTGTGATCTGGGATGCTAGCCTAGCATGAGATGCTGCTCACAGAGCAGTTACGTGCCCATCTTGTCCTTATTGCATGTCACTGACCTGCAGCAGTGAATGATTGCACTGTTTCAGGCGGAGATTGAATACTTAATGCTTTTCTTGTATTTAACTCGATGTAAGGTATTTTCTGTATATTCTTTCCTACTGAGCCGTTTACTTTATGTTCGTATTCTTATCTTTTCTTATTTCTTATTGTTGTTGCGTTGTCGAGAAGGAACCAGGAAGTACGCCTTTGATTGGACGATGTATATCATGTGTATCCTGTACATACGACTAATACAACATGAAACATGAAACTTTCTGTGCTGTGAGTTAAGAGAAAGAAAGAAAGAAAGAAAGAAAGAAAGAAAGAAAGAAAGAAAGAAAGAAAGAAAGAAAGAAAGAAAGAAAGAAAGAAAGAAAGAAAGAAAGAAAGAAAGAAAGAAAGAAAGAAAGAAAGAACAGCTTCAGATAATGGGTCTCAAAAACGACTTGAGAAATCGACTGGAAAATAATGAGTTTGTTGTTATTATTCACTCTGTTATTATAAGCCATTTTAACAAACTGACAGCTCTATAGTTGCTCTGCATGATATTGTTCTCAATGTCTTTGTCCTATACAAAATGTGGTTGCCATGGAATTCAATTTCATTATCATTTCACGACACAAAAGACAAACAATTTCCTTGCAAACAAAACGTCCTCACACCCTGATTCAGGATCAGCTCTCCTAACTCAAACCATTCTGAAAAAAAAACAAAAAACAGAATGGACAACGCTTCAAACTGGCTCCAGTGCAGCCTGCCTTTCTTCAGAGAGGGACAGTGTTTTCTAGCACGCCCACGCAGAACGGCTGACTGCTGCTGAGAGGGAAGCAGGCAGGCGAGGAGCTAGCAGCAGCTAGCCACACAGCTCCCCCTGCTGACCCAGTAAGGGGAAGCCAGGTCACTGGTTCCCAGGAGCTTCGGTCGCTGCTGCTGCTGCCTGAATCTCCTGCTGTTGTTGTTATTGTGGTGCTGGTCAGGGCTGATTATGCAGTGGGGCTGCTGTGCTGGTTAATGGTAGAGGAGGAGGCTGGCTGGCTGGGGAAAAGCAAAGACACATCCTTTAATAATAATTATTTCTCTTCCACGACTGCTCTTGTGTGTTGTCCTTGTTTATCGCAGATTCGCAGGCAGTGGTTGGGATTTGGTTTCCATTTAGAAAGTATAATGAGGCTAATTTATTCCGAATAATGAATAATGAAAATGTGGTTCAAGAGGGAGTTTTGAGCACCTTATTCAGTTGTTCTATTGTTGATTTTAATGCGTCAGGGGAAATGTGCTCAAATGTTTGGTCATACGAGCTCTTTTCCGTGTGAAGGCAGAAACTTTTGGAAGGTTAACTGAGAAAACAATTGAGATACTACGATTATTTGCAGTGGTGACACTAATTTAGCTAGTCTAGTGTAATACAGCTGTGGTAGTAGTAGTAGTAGTAGTAGCAATGGTTGGGCATTTGCAGTGTATATTAATCACATTTTACTGTCTATAATTTATGATTCTTATTTTCGTAAAAGAGGAAGTACAATAGGTTGTCTTCAAAGCTGTAGTCTACTGACTTTGTCACTAGAAATATTATGGTGTTTTTGATCCCATTCCAGCGGTGTGACTATAGGCCACATACTGTCCCACTTTCTGGCTGTCTCACCCTTTATGTCAATGGGATCTATTTGGATGCCAAGGCAACAGGCAGTCAGATATGTACTCATCTAAAAAAAACGTTTTACTATGTCTCTCCACCTCTCTTTTCTCAGGATTGAGCCTGGTGGTTGGCCTGGTCCTCTACATCAGCAGCATCAACGACGAGGTGATGAACCGGCCGCGGGAGCCCGAGCACTTCTTCCACTACCACTACGGCTGGTCCTTCGCCTTCGCTGCCAGCTCCTTCCTCCTCAAAGAGGTCAGCACACCCGTCCGACCACTAACGACTAACCTCTGCCAACTGCTAACCAACGTCTAGCCTAGTGCTTCACTGTTAGGACCCGCCCCAGCTCGCATCAATATTCATAAATGTTAATAGCGCACACTTTACGGCGACAGCTTTGTCACAGCGGCAGCTTAAAGCGCTGCTGTTGTCAAATGAATATACAGTTCGCTAGAGGGATTTTCTTTTTCTCCAGCCCCTCTGAGGCAGGAAGAGGGGGAATAGCGCCGGCGTCGACGTGCTCAAGTTTCAAGGATGTTGTACTAAGATGTCGGCGATGAATAGTGGATGAGGTGTAAATGTTTGTGCGGATGTTTGGCGCAACATGAATGCATTTTTGATAATGAGTTACACAGAGGAGCGGTTTGGTTGCGTCTGAGCACTGTTATCTCTTCGGTGCTTTGCAGGGTAGGTTGCTAAAACACTAAGAGGTTTGTGCATAAGAGAAACTTAATCCACAGTTGACAATAATGTATGCATGTTATATTATTAAAATGTTTAATATTTTATATAGATTTTTTTTTTTATAGATCTTTCAGGATGCTATATTACATCTTGTTGTATTGATGGCTATTGTGCTTTATTAAAGGCCCATTGCAGTCAAAAACGAGATTTTCCTGTGTTTTATATATATTTCCACATTATGAGGTTGGAATAATACTGTGAAATTGTGAAAATTATTACAATGCCCTTTTAGTGTAAGAGCTGTTTGAATAGACCATTTGAAATTTCAGTCTGTTTGGGTGGGATGGAGTTTAGTTAATATACCAATAAGAAAGAGAGTTGTTTTCAGTTTTCCCCTCCCCACTCAGACCACTCCGAGAAAGTCCTAACAAAATTCTTGCTTGAGAAATGGCTCTTTGCTAAGAAGCAATTTTTCTTTCTTTTTGACCATTTTAATTTAAAACGGTCACAGTAATGTACATTGTTACCCAGAAATTATTTGATATTGAGATAAAAACGACTGCATTGGACCTTTAAATGTTCCAGTATTTATTGTATTTCATGTAATTTTTATATGATATTATACATTTTTTGTTAGGCTTCTTTTTGCTGTGGTTCATAGCGTGCCTGATGTATGTATGGCCCAGTGTGTCACTTATGACTTATCTATGATGGTGTTTCATGTCATGTATTAATATGAGTCATGGTATCTCAAAGTGTGCTTGCTCTGCTCTCTCCCAGGGGGCCGGGGTGATGTCAGTGTACCTCTTCATGAAGCGCTACGCCGAGGAGGAGATGTACCGGCCCCACCCGTCCCTCTATCGCCCCCGCCTGTCCGAGTGCAGCGACTACAGCGGCCAGTACCTTCACCCCGAGTCGTGGCCTCCTCCGAAGCGGGGACGCAGCGCGTCTGAAGTCTCCAGCGACATCTCCATCCAGCTGAACCAGACGCCCCCGCCGCCCAAGGGCAGCTCCCTGCAGCAGCAGCAGCAGCAGCAGCAGCAGCAGCAGCAGCAGCAGCAGCAGCAGCAGCAGCAGGCCCCGTCCTCTGGCCCCTCCTCGGGCGCCAGCTACCAGCATTCCTCCTCCTCCTCCTCCTACCCCCACCACACCATGTCCTCCCACCCCCTCCACTCCAGCCACCACACCATGTCCTCCCACCCCAGCGGGCCCCCTCCCCAGTCCATGCCCATGGCCATGCCCCCCTCTGCCCAGCCCCCTCCCCGCTACCACCAACACATGCGCATGAGCGCCTCACCATGCTAGAAGGGGGGAGTGAGGGATGAGGGAGGGAGGGATAGACAGAGCAGGGGTTGGCTCTGTCATACGGCCAACACACAGAGACAGATGCAAACACACAAACACGTGCACACACAAACACACAGATACACACATGAAGTGTGGGAGGAGAGATGGAAGAGGGCATGAAGGAAGGAGATTGAGGAGATCAAGAGAAAGAAAGGAATGAATGAGGTGGGTGGAGGATGAGTCATAATTGATGCTGTGCCTAAGATGAAGACAGACATTTTAAACAAGGGAGGGAGAGAGGGAGAGATATGATCATTATTTACACAATGAGAAAAAGAGGGAGGAGGAGAGGTGAGGGGTTCTTTGAGAAAGGGTGCTGCTGTTTCAGAAGGAAAAGAATACGATACATTTCAAGCACTAACACACAAGAATCATGACCACATGGTATATGCATAAAGATTTATACTTAAACTGTATAGACATTTTTCTTTCTCTAAATGTTGAAATCTTAACCATGTTTGTCTTTCATGAGATGTGTGTCACTGTATGATCAGTTCTATCATTTTTATTAATCGTTTGTATTTGAGAGGCAAGCATTGTGTGTATGAGGACAGAAACTGACGACTTCTGAAGATCATTCAAGAGGGTTCTGTGACTAAAACTGTACATACTGTAACATCTCAGATTCCCCTCTGCAGTAGCATTCTTCTACTACCGCTTCACTCTTAGAAGAAAGGGTTCCTAAAGGGTTCTTCAGCTGTCCTCCTAGGAGAACCCTTTTTGGTTCCAGGTAGAACCCTTTTTGGTTCCAGGTAGAACTATTTTGGTTCCAGGTAGAACCCTTTTAAAATCCATGTAGAACCCAAAGGTTTTAAAAGGTTTGTACCTGGAACCAAAAGAGCTCTACCTTGAACCAAAGAGAGTTCTTCAAAGGTTTCTCCTTTGGGGACAGACAAAAAACCCTTTTAGGTTCTACATAGCACCTTTTTTTTTGAGAGTGTATACTGTAAATGTCCAGGTCATAGGCTTCAGTATCCATTTTGGAATGCATAAAAAACACTTGAATTGTTGTTTTATGTTTTTGACTAAAATGTCATGGAAACAAAGAAAATCCATAACTTTCCATCATTTATAAATATTTACGACTGAGAATATAAAAAAAGCACCCACTTTACTACCAAGAATGAGAGCGTATTTGCGGATTCCATGAGACATATGTTCCTCCTTTGATTGCTAATTAGCTTGAGTGTTGATATTCTGTAGCACATGGCTGTTAACCAGTAGAGTATCTTTCTTCTCTTTAGTTACCAGTAGAGCTTCCCATTTAGCAATGGAGTAGATTGATGAAGTAAAGACTGTGTTTGTTTTGAAATGTTTACTTCTCTCCTTCTGACTGTGACTGGGTGTAAATAATACATGCTGCCTATGCAGCCTACCCACTGCACTACACGTTTACATTCTGCACTACACGTTTACATTCTACACTACACGTTTACATTCTACACTACACTTTTACATTCTACACTACACGTTTACATTCTACACTACACGTTTACATTCTACACTACACTTTTACATTCTACACTACACTTTTACATTCTACACTACACTTTTACATTCTACACTACACTTTTACATTCTACACTACATGTTTACATTCTACATTATATTGTAATGTTTATTGGTATCCTTATACTAAATGCAACACACACACGCACACACACACACACACGCACACACGCACACACACACACACACACACACACACACACACACACACACACACACACACACACACACACACACACACACACACGCACACGCACACACACACACACGCACACACACACAAACCAGCTGCAACAGTCCTGCTATAAACTACAATTACTACTACTACTATTTCTACTACTAATAACAAAATAAAGATTGTGACCATTATCATTAGCTGTGTTTATAAACATCTGTATTATAATAATGGTGTAAGTAAATGCAACCATATATGAATATATGATCAAACCATAAGAGGATGTGAGAGAAAGAAAGGGAGTGGTTGATATATAAGAGTTTAACAATGTCCAATATAAAGCACAGAAATATACACCAAAAATGAGAAAACACCTTCCCAATCCTTTGTCAGTGTACCGCTTCGTGAAGCGCTACGCCGAGGAGGAAATGTACTGGCCCCACCCGTCCTTCTACCGCCCCCACCTGTGAAAAACCCAGCAGTGTTGCAGTTCTTGACACAAACCTACTACCATACCCCGTTCAAAGGCACTTACATCTTATGTCTTGCCCATCCACCCTCTGAATGGCACACACACACAATCCACGTCTCAATTGTCTCAAGACTTAAAAATCCTTCTTTAACCTGTCTCCTCCCCTTCATCTACACTGATTGAAGTGGATTTAACAATTGACATCAATAAGGGACCATAGCTTTCACCTGGATTCACCTGGTCAGTCTATGTCATGGAAAGAGTTCTTAATGTTTTGTATACTCAGTGAATTTCACAATAGCATCTGTTAGTGAATTAATGTGTAAACGAGAGCAAAACATGTCCAATGGGTCTCTGTAGCACCACCTAGTGCTGTTGCTGTGTTTGATTGCTCTACAGAGGGGTTGAACTTTGCATTCTGTGTCATGACATGCTCACTTTTCTAGCGAATCGATAGGAATTCTTGACTTGGGGGATATAAGACTTATGACAAAGATAAGTCAGATATTGAATTGCGTTCCAATTGTTTTCCTAATATGATGTGGTTGTTTTTCCGAATTCCAGATCTTTTCATGCAATCAGATAATTTGATCAAATGTATTTTAATATCTATATTGTCTATTATGTAGCAGACGTACATACACATGTGATGAAATGTAGCATTATTTTGTTTGGGACCCAGGACAGCAATGTACAGACAATAATATAATATAGAGTGAAATATATGAATGCATTATCAAAGAACAGGACTGGCTCCTGCTGGAGAGAAAATTATAACAAAATAATAACTCATATTTGTAGCTTGTTCTATAATCATAATAGGTAGAATAGTGCTGTAGTTTTATTAACCCTATAGTGTTAAATTATAGTAGCCTATTATGATTTGGTATGAGAGGTTGGTTGATTGATTGATAGAGAGAGAGAGAGAGAGAGAGAGAGGCAGAGAGAGAGAGGGAGGGAGAGAGAGAGAAGGGCAGAGAGAGAGAGAGGCAGAGAGAGAGAGAGAGAGAGAGGTAGCTATAAGAAAAATATATACTAAAACAATGTTGTATTTTGTCAATTAAATATTTTCCCCTGTTGTTTTCCCTCATTAAACTACTGTCAGATGGAGGTTTACTTTCAGAGAGCCAGGTCTTCACTAGACCGTGAATGTTATTGAAGTTGAGGACGATTGGGGTTTTCTGTCGCTAAAGTGAGATTCCGTTTATTTCTTCTTTTTTTTCAACCGTTCATTGATTTCCTCAAGCTCCTTTTATTGCCTTGACTTCTTCCTCCATCCCCATGTCCTACCTTTTGAACTTGAACGATCATTTGTCTTGGTTTGTCTCTCCAATTCCCATTAATGTAACACTTGTTCTACTTCTTCTTCCCTTCACTTCGTTAAGACGCTCTCTTAGAACCAGTCTTTGAGCTTTATTAAAATGAACTGTGCCTAACAACAGTAACAGAGATCAAAGCTATTCATTCGTATTATTATTAAGATTATTATATAATTATTATTGTTGTTACTATTATTAGTGTAAATATATTACCCATATTTACCACAAAATCAATGGTACGATTTAATAGCAGTAACGACAATAACATTGTTTTATTTTCGCTAAGCAATGCACTAATGAATCTGAGAGATTGTTCATACCTGAGGTATTATTTGTTATTGGATCTATGCCTGGAGGGTTTCTGACTAACATGTCATTGTTCTACAGCTATTGAATAAATCCTAGAGGTAAATCTGTCTGCGTGCTTAGTTTGTGGTCAGATGGTCTGTCAGGTTTTTTTTCTTCACACACACAAACACCTACCGCTGATGTCAGGAACTTTTAGAGCTGAAAAGATCAACATGGCTAAACTATATTGAGATGAAATCCTGTTTGCACACTGGTGTAGAGAATGAATAGCAGGACTGGAGACTGACATACTCAGTATCTTGGTAATGCCCCCTGCTATTATGTTTTAATCCAAAGCTCTGCTTATTTAAATCCATAAGAAATGTATCAGTTCCTAGTGTGTGTGTGTGTGTGTGTGTAGGGGTGGACTTAGTGATTTGGAGGCCCAAGGCTGAGGCCAGTCTGAGGCCCCCATGGGTTTTATAGTGAAGACGTAATTGAACTGAAAGAATGTATTACCTTTTAATGGTCCATGAACACAACCAGTCATGATGGCACAGTCAAACTTCAATCAAACATAGTACAAACTAAAGGGAATGCCAAGAACTGTTGGCGAATGGACACAACCCAGGGCTTCTGTATCATAGAGATCCTATCCGCCTAATTTTCAAACGCTTTTAAAAACCGGAAGCCAAACACGAAAACTATGGATACAACTTCCTCCGTACTCGCGCATGATCATAATTCATATGCACACCACTAGAAATCCTTGCATTAGCACATTTCTGTTAGCTGATACATCATGACAAAATACACCATATTACCAAGGATTGTTCTATCTGTGATATTACCTGTCATTCAGGGCAGGTTTTATAGATAAAACGTATCTGTGCTCATCGGCCATTGGGCATAAACATTACACAACAAGTTGGAAATCGCAAATTCAACAAAGCGTTGCAATTTGCAAAGCAATCACTAGCCTGCTATTCAGTGGAGTGGGTGTGTGGTCCAAGTCTGGGTTTAAAGGTCTCTTTTCCAAGCTTTAAAGGATCAACATTCAACACCATGGGCCAGAAAGGTTGAATACATTGGCCATGCTGTCAATCCAGCATGACTTCTGCCGCATTCAAAACAACTGAAAACTTAGAACTGGGAAATCTCAGACTTCAGTGAGTTCAAGACAACTGGGAACTCCGAAAAAACGTGCTCAGACTGGGAACAAACGTTTTGAACGGTCCTCCAACTCAGAATTTCAAGTTGGGAACTCAGGCCTCTTTCTAGAGCTCCGGCCTGAAGATCACTGATATCATGATTTGACCTTGTTTTTTTTCCGAGTTCCCAGATGTCTTGAAAGCACCATAAGCCTTAACTCTGACACAACACAGCTAATGTTATTATCACAACAGAACTAGCCTACTAGTAAGTCTAGCTAACGTTAGCGAATTTACTCTGGTAAGTTTTACCACAAGCTCGCAGCAGTAGGGAAGGAAAGCAGAAGTCGAATCCATCACTTCCGTTGTTTGGCTTTGCCAATAGCAATGTTCCAAAATGAGGTGGTTACATTGAGATCCTATTAAATGTCATAAACCCTCAAAGTTCCAGAATTGGGTGAAAATGGCAGCCATATTGGTCTAATTGGAATGAATGGCAGTAGAAGTATAATCCTGAGTTTACTTATGCAGGACAATCAAAGTAAGGCATGTGATATATCAGATATTGTGTAATAGAATGATTGTCAACAATATTGTAATATAATTATAGATACAGTTTATACAGGTTTTATACCAATTTTCTGTATGAAAAGCCTGTAAAATATATGCAAACAGACGTAAATGTCTGAGTTTCTATTTTCTTGTAAAGCTGTGAGTGCTATTATACGATACAATATAATACTTGTTGCATTTACAACTTGTCTAAGTCCTATCATCAACTGATTTCATCCAGTGTATGGCTGTGGATTGACTGCATTGTTTTTATGGAATGTTGACATATTGGCAGTTAATTAGAAAACATTATGTAATCAGATAAATTCTTAACAATTCATTATTTTACACAATATCTTATCACAGCACTGCAAAGCAGCGTTTAACAACTCCAGGACCAAAATGGCTGACATTTACACCATCATATGCCGGTTCATGTAGGCCTAATAAATCCACTCGAGACTGGCATTATGTTCATAGGCTATAACCCCCATCTCTAATAAACCTTGATATATTATCCCATAATAATGATACAAATCCTAGCCTATTCATTTATGCAATAATGCTTATTATAATGGATGTTATAATGAAATAATTAAACGTCTGATTTGACCTTTTATTCAAAAACACATTTTTCACTCACTGCCCCCCCCCCCGTCCCCGTACCCGTCCCCTGTCCAACTCACACCACATCCCTCGACGATCATTCTCGCAATATTTACTATTCTTTCTCACGTCTCACATACAGAGTCCGTCCACCGTCACCACTGTACAGGTAAGACAAATAGACATTAGGCAATCATTTTTATGTATTCATATATAGAATAAGAATTAGAATTAGAATACGGATTGTATGCAATATGCATATTATATACTTCCGAAAGTTGTTTTATATTTGCATGATTAAAACAGGGATGTGCGCATAATTATCCTACATTTAAAACAATAATGCATTGAAATAATGTTTACACAGAAATGTAGCCTACTTGGTACAATGACAGCTATGCCCAAATCAATAGCCTTGAGACTATTTACCTCAGCAAAGTATGCAAATATCCCTAATGTGTTCAGGCTGAATAGAGACTACTAAAAAGCTGTTAACAACTCATCTTATTTTAAATCTAATTTTGTCAGGTCTCTTAATTTAGCACGTCTCTCTTTCTCTCTCTCCTGGTCTCACACGTGGTAGACGTTAATAAACAGATTGTATTGATCTTAGCCTAGAAGACAGAGGAAGCTTTACATTTAGACAGACCACCTGAAGGTTCTATTAGTTCATGTACATCCATCAGTTAATCAATGAAATGGTTTCGCTTCTGCTTTCTATGACGCTTCAGTATTACAACACATGTGCTTATTGTGACGGAGGTCGAACAAAAAAGGGGAAAAAAGAAATAACAAAGTTGAATAATATATTTAATAGACGCACAGCACTAGTCTGAGGAGCAGCTCAGAAACAGTCATCCACAGGGAGGGGAACATATATAGGTTGTGTAATGAGGTGAGTGGAAGCAGGTGTGTGTGTGTGCGCGCGCGCGTGCGTGTGGAATCAGGGGACGGGAAACAGGTGTGGGCGCGTGAGCGCGGCTGCCATCATAATCATGCCGGTGGTTTAGTATGCCGGCGAGTTGGAGCGCCGGGGCACAGGCGTTACACTTATCCCTTCAGTAGCAATTGATCAAAGACTATACATGTATAATTGCTTAACCAGGGTGTTGTGCATTTCTTTTCGCGAATAGCAATAGGTTTATCAATGCAATGGTTCTGCTTTATGTTTTCACACGTTGCGCATACACGGCAAGTATTTAGAGCTAGTATTCATCTTTTGCCGCACATTTCTTCTTTACTGACAATACACTTTACGTACATACAGTTTGCAAATCAGGTGACTTTTCAGGATTCAGAACAAATATACGGAAAGTGTGTATCGATGTGTGCGCTTCTGCATGTATGTGTGTCTCTGTGTGCACAGTGTGGAGAAGTGCAACTAATATCGAGGTTATCCTCTTGTTGTTTAGCCCATATTTTTTGTTCACTCTGCATTGTTATATTCTTACTGAATCTCCCCAATCACCCATCATTCATTGCCACATATACCCCAAAGCTGTATGTTCATGCATTTCAGTATGTGGTTCTGGTTTGTGCTTGAACCAGGTCTCTTCCTTGATCAGACTTTAGTTTATGTCGCCGATGGCAAAACTCCTCCATATCTGTGTTACCTGCTTTCTAAACAATACATACAGAAACATCTATAGAAACAAACATCTTCTATTGGTTTTGATATGGAGGAAAATCATCTTTGTGGTAATGACTCAAGTTTCAGTAGGTTCAGGTATAGATTGAACTGGGGTAGAAAAAGTGTGAGTCATAAAACCACTGTTTGATGACTTTCACCTAACTTTCGGCATATTCTATTCTCATTACAAGGTTCCTACTGCAGTGTAGGGAATCGTGATGAATGATGCATTCCATCACAGAATTTAATATAGAACAAATTGTATTATAGTTCATTACTGTAAACATAACTGTGTTTGCTGCTCATGAATCATACTGCATGTATATCTGCATCTTATGATAAACTACATGGCTAAAAGTATGTGGACGCTCCTTCAAATTAGTGAATTCGGCTATTTCAGGGACACCTTTGCTGACAGGTGTACAACATTGAGCACACAGCCATGCAATCTCCATAGACAAACATTGGCAGTAGAATGGCCTGTACTGAAGAGCTCAGTGACTTTCGACGTTTCACCGTCATAGGATGCCACCTTTCCAAGTTTCTGCCCTGCTAGAACTGGTAGGCCACACAAGCTCACAGAATGGGACCGCTGAAGCGCGTAGTGCGTAAAAATTGTCTATCCTCGGTTGCAACATCACTACAGAGCTCCAAACTTCCTCCGTAAGCTACATCAGCACAAGAACGATTTGTCGGGACCTTCATGAAATGGGTTTCCATGGCCGAGCAGCCACACACAAGCCTAAGATTACCATGCACAATGCCAACCGTCGGCTGGAGAGGTGTAAAGCGCGCCGCCATTGAACTCTAGAGAAGTGAAAACGCTACCTGCCCGAATGCATTGTGTCAACTGTAAAGTTTGGTGGAGGAGGAATAATGGTCTGGGGCTGTTTTTCATGGTTCGGGCCCCTTAGTTCCAGTGAAGGGAAATCTTAACGCTGCAGCATACAATGGCATTCTAGACGATGCTGTGCTTCCAACTTTGTGGCAACAGTTTGGGGAAGATGCCTTCCTGTTTCAACATGACATTGCCCCGGTGCACAATGCGAGATCGGTGTAGAAGAACTTGACTGGCCTGCACAGAGCCCTGAGCTCAACCCCATCGAACATCTAGTGGAAATACTTCCCATAAGATTGGAGTCTGTTACAGCAGCAAAGGGTGAACAACTCCATTTTAATGCCCATGATTTTGGAATGAGATGTTCGACGAGCAGGTGTCCACATACTTTTGTACCAAAGATGCTCAACTATATAATGATGCTGAAGTGCTTGTCATCATCTGAATGCTCTTGATTCCTTAATTGAACAGTACAGTATAAGGATTCTGCATATTCTTTGAAATTACTCTATTAAAAATATATGTTGTATTGAGGTCTTCAGTATTATATATTCGGTTTAATCGTGGTAAAATCCCCTCAGCTGTTTCAGCTGCCCCTCACCCCCCACTCGCTTCTCACTCGGCGTGTTCTGTTCCGTCTCAGACTTTGGAATTTGCTGTTGCCATGGCAATGGAATAGAGCACGCTCTCTCGCTTCTTTCCCGTTCCCTCTTGCTTTATATATCCCTCTATCTCACTCTAGGTGAAATGTGGAAGCGGATCCGCTTCTTTCCTTTCGGGTTGGTCATCGCAGAATGTACAAACCCAGTTGTATTAATGGTTGATCTTTTTGTTAAGAGAGAACATTTTACTTGGCTTCCCTCTCACATCACATTCATCTATTAAATCCTTAATTTTTTTTCTTCTTATTCTTCACCCCACAGGAGCAACGCTGAGATGCCTGCCAGTGCCATGACCACTTACTGAGAAGAGGGCCGGAACCTTGAGTTGCGGATCCACGTTCACATAGAGACAGAGACAGTGAGAGGGGAAGAACAAGGGAGCAGAGAGAGAGAGAGAGACACAGGGGAACGAGAGAGACGAGAGTAAAACGAGAGCGGGAGAGCGGTCGATGGATGCTGCTTGGAAAGAGGGGACTCTGATTGCGTACTCTTCACTGACCAGGAACAGCAAGCTACAGACATGGAGGCAAAAGGCAGAGGCATGCCCCAAGGTACCACACATTTCACTAGAAACACACTTCACCAAACACACACACACTTAACGTTAACACTTAACCAAAGACACACTTAAGATGCCTTGATTCCATAGAAAACAATATGATTTACCCAAGTAATTATTCTGTAACTAGACTAGACAGGTAAACTGAAGTTTAAATTTTTTGCCTTTCTCAAAAAGGGCTTTTGTATTCAAACAATTACAAGTCATCAGATTGGCAAAGCACTGACAATGAATTTTTAATTGGCCCTCTGGGATTAATTAAGTCTTATTGAATTGAAATCGAGACACCAGGTTTTGGACCTCCGGGTCAATAACGGGTCAATTGTGGTAAATCCTTTCAAACACAGACCAACCCACACCATTCAAGAGGATACTCTTGATTTGTAGCTTTTCAGGCGTTTTTCCCATTTCACCAACTCTTCTCTTTCTCAACCCCTCTCTCTCCTCCCTCTCTCCGGCCCAGTTATGGTGTGGTGGGAGAAGGGGATCCAGGTTGTCCTCACCACTTTGGGGGCGTTTGCAGCCTTTTCCCTGATGGCGGTGGCCATCGGGACGGACTACTGGCTGTACGCACGGGCCTTCATCTGCAACAGCACGGCCAACTCCTCCCAGGACGACCCCAAGGATAAGAAAGACCCTGGAGCCCTCACCCACTCTGGCCTCTGGAGGATCTGCTGTCTGGAGGGTAAGGGCAGGACTAGATGTGTCTGTAGGGTAAGGGCAGGACTAGATGTGTCTGTAGGGTAAGGGCAGGACTAGATGTGTCTGGAGGGTAAGGGCAGGACTAGATGTGTCTGGAGGGGTGATGGGGGACTAGTTTATTTCCAGGGTTTTGGTGAGGTCAGATGAATGGCTCAGTGTGTGTGTGGTTTTCGATCACTGTGCTTGGCTCAGTGTCTTTATATATGTGTCATGTGTGTGCGCACGCTCGTTTACATGCACATACGTGCGTGTGCAGGTGTGTGTACAAGAGTGTCTGTGTTGGGCAGCTGATGAGCAGCTTCACCATGAAAGACACGGTTCGACACAGTGCGATCTGGAGTGCATTTAGAGGACATCCAGTGGGCAGTGGCAGACAGTCAGGAGAAGAAAAGGCTAATTTCAAGAGCCGCTTGTCTAACCAGACCAAACATTAGCATTTTTACCCTATTGTCATCTGGGAGAAACTAGTCTCGTCGAGAAAGAGGACAATTTTGAGCGATGAGTCAGTAGTGATAGTCTGATGGAGTGGTTCTCCATTTGCTACCAACAGTAAGTGATAGACAGCAAAAGAGGACAACAACTCAGCCATTTTATATAATATTTGTGGCGGATGCTCAACATACTGATTACGGCTCCTTGATTGTTTTCCTCTGAGTACAAAGGGTTGTTTGTGGGTAATTTGACTGTCATGACCGACTTGTTTTAACCGGCTTGAAAAGGGATTCAAATGAGTACTTTATGTCCAAACACCAAACCCCAGATATATGTCCTTGTTTCTGTCTCTAATCAGTTTGTATTTCTCCATGTCCATCTGTTTTCTCTCTCTGTTCTCTCTCTCTCTCTCTCTCTCTCTCTCTCTCTCTCTCTCTCTATATATCTCTGTTCTCTCTCTCTGTACTCTCTCTCTCTCTCTCTCTCTGTTCTCTCTCTCTGTACTCTCTCTCTCTCTGTTCTCTCTCTCTCTCTCTCTCTCTCTCTCTCTCTCTCTCTCTGTTCTCTCTCTCTGTGTTCTCTCTCTCTGTACTCTCTCTCTCTGTACTCTCTGTTCTCTCTCTCTGTGTTCTCTCTCTCTGTACTCTCTCTCTCTGTACTCTCTGTACTCTCTCTCTCTCTCTCTCTCTCTCTCTCTCTCTCTCTCTCTCTCTCTCTCTCTCTCTGTACTCTCTCTCTCTGTTCTCTCTCTCTCTCTCTCTCTCTCTCTCTGTTCTCTCTCTCTATCTCTCATTCTCTCTCTCTCTCTCTCTCTCTCTCTCTCAGGGCTGAAGAGAGGAGTGTGTTCTCAGATCAATCATTTCCCGGACGATGCAGACTATGATCAGGATGCAGCAGAGTATCTCCTGCGTGAGTGAGGGGACGTGGGAAGTGGGAGGATGTCACTAGAAAGATGTGATGTCAAATTGATAAGAACAGCTGCAAAACAGCAGCAGTGAATGCTGAGGTGCAAGGTTATGAGTTAGCTAACTCAATGAATTAGAATGTAGGATACATTTAGTCATTTATGAAAGGTGTTACAAATAAATGCTTAGTGTGGCATATCTCCAGATGGTGACAATGTCACATATGCAGCCTGAAAAGCAAGGGTTGGAACCAGTTCAGGGAACAGAATCGAAAACTGGAAAATAACACAATTATTTGAGGAACAGAACCCGAATCGGAAAATCTATACTGTTCCAGAACGGAACCTTATTTTCTAAAAGCACGGGAACCGGTTAATCCTCAACAAAGCTCCTATGCAAAGCCCTCACTCTGTCACTCAGAAACGCATTCCAGCTTCTGCCTGGCAGCTGGAAGTCTTTGCCAGTGGGTGTGCGTGAGTGTGTAGGCTACTTGCATAGGTTACTATAGCCACCTGATGGCGTTACAAGCAAGATTCAGAAATTAGGGAGAGATACTATCGTTTTACTGTTTTACTTATCTATTGTTTCCTAACACTTATTTTTCTTAAAACTCCATTGTTGGTTAAGGGCTTGTTAGTAAGCATTTCACTGTAAGGTCTACACCTGTTGTATTCGGCGCATGTGACAAATACAATTTGATTTGATTTATCACATTGATATCACATTTATTAAGTACAAAGACATGTTTTTAATTCTAGTGCTGCTCTGCACACACAAGCTTGTTAGCTAGGTATGTTTGCTCTGGTCCAATGTTAAACCAACTCACAAGTTCAAAGACATTCAAGTTCCTCCACAGAGCTGCACCTCCGTAGGTATAATTCTGTGAGGGTAATGCAGATAATGCATCATAACATGATGCCCAGCGCTTCAAGGCAAGCTTCCTCCATCCTCTCTTGAGCTCCCGTTTCAGTTGCATCTCGCGCCTTACACTGTGACTGGCAGCGCAGTGTCTGTGTTTGTATTTCATTATGATTAAACCATGCTGTTATGGCAAAATATAATTAGCTCTTAACGACCTTCCTATACAGATTAAATCGCTTACCTGCTCACTTAGCTGCTCTATCCTCACTGATTGGTGAAGTAATTGAATATACAGCTAAATGTAAAAAAAAAAAAAAGAGACTACTTTAGAGGTTTAAAAAGGAACAGAAAGGACCAGTACCAGTACCAGTACTTTTTGGGTGGTTCGACCCGGCTCAGAAGTTTATTTTAAACCAGTACTTTTTGGGTGGTTCGACCCGGCTCAGAACTTTATTTTAAACCAGTACTTTTTGGGTGGTTCGACCCGGCTCAGAACTTTATTTTAAACCAGTACTTTTTGGGTGGTTCGACCCGGCTCAGAACTTTATTTTAAACCAGTACTTTTTGGGTGGTTCGACCCGGCTCAGAACTTTATTTTAAACCAGTACTTTTTGGGTGGTTCGACCCGGCTCAGAACTTTATTTTAAACCAGTACTTTTTGGGTGGTTCGACCCGGCTCAGAAATTTATTTTAAACCAGTACTTTTTGGGTGGTTCGACCCGGCTCAGAACTTTATTTTAAACCAGTACTTTTTGGGTGGTTCGACCCGGCTCAGAACTTTATTTTAAACCAGTACTTTTTGGGTGGTTCGACCCGGCTCAGAACTTTATTTTAAACCAGTACTTTTTGGGTGGTTCGAACCGGTTCAGAACTTTATTTTGCTCTGGTCGGAACAGTGTAACGGAACAAAAAAAATGATGATTCTGTTCAGGACGAAACAAGTGGAAAATAATTTAGATTCCAAAACCAGCAAGTCACCCTCACAACTTCATCTTTAATCATGAATCTTTAATATATATTTGCTACGCTCAGCAGGTTATGACGCAATAAGGTTGGAGTAGCTTTCCAATATTATCAGAGGATAGGAAGTCCAATATTATCAGAGGATAGGATGTAAGCAGAGTTCCAGGTAGAAGAAACCCATAGGCACAGATCTGGGATCAAATTACCCTCCCCAAATCCAATCATAACCATAACCGTTAACCACTGTCAACAAGAAACTGACCTTAGATCAGAAACTAAGGAACATGTCACCACCCTCCGTCTGCAGGTGTGGTCCGAGCCTCCAGTATCTTCCCTATACTGAGTGCTATACTGCTCCTGATGGGAGCGATGTGTGTTGCATCCAGCAGCTTCTACAAGAGCAAGAGGAACATCATCCTAGGAGGAGGCATCCTGTTTGTGGCTGCTGGTAAGGTGCTGGCGTGTTATTCTTGACTGTTTCTCTATTACTCAGGACACATGGGTCTGTTTTCCTGGACACAGATTAAGCCTAGTCCTGGAGTTAGTCATGCTCAATGGTCCCATACTCCTTTTCCTCTTGTTAAGATGGAATGCAATAGCCCTAGTCTGCCTTAAATGTTCTCAACGGTCACTGAACTCGGAAAAGAGTGTTATTATTAAAGATAATGTAGTTATCCCCATCCTTTCATCTACGCATAATATTTACTTTTGTGTTGTTTTTCCCTTCCCATAGCTAATTTCATGTTAATGATTTTGGCTGGGGCTTAGATTTCCTCCGTACAGTATATCATCCCTTGAGTGGAGACTTAGGTCAGCGAGGCACGACACAACAGAAGTGATTGTCAGGCTCTGGCCAAGCCCATTTGCTTCTCTATGTAGCCATGGTCAGAGTCTGACAGGTCTATTCTTTCTGTTTCTGGTGGTGGTTTGTGTTGGATCCCTTATTAGAGGCAGCTGCAATGCATTGTCTCTAATTAGGGATCCTACATAGGTTTGTATGTTCCACACCGGGGTGTGGGTTATTATATTTCGCAAGTCGCTGAGAACAGTAAGTGTGCTACGTTTTTTCACGTTTGTTATATCGTGTTTGTTCTGATTTGTATAGTTCGTTCATTGGAAATTGAATACATAGTAAATAAAAACATGTCGAACTATAATCCCTGCGCTGCGTCTTGGTCGCTCCATGCACCCAACCGTGACAGACCTTGGTCTGTGTATGCGCCCCGTCGTGACAGTGATAAAGATTGTTTACTTAGTATTATGCCATATATTACCTCCTAAGTGGAGATATGGGTAAATGAGACATAACACAAGAGAAGTAATCAAGTTGAGATGGTTCGTTTTGAGCCATTCCCCCATCCACCTATGGAAAAGCACAGAGAAAATCAATGGCGTATTATACTGAACAAAAATATAAACGCAACATGCAACAATTTATGCGATTTTACTGTGTAACAGTTCATTTAAGGAGATCAGTCATTTGAAATACATTTCTTAGGCCCTAATCTATGGATTTCACATGCCAAATTCTCTAAAACGACATTGGAGGTGGCTTTAATGTTCATTAGAAATGAACATTAAATTCTCTAGCAACAGCTCTGGTGGACATTCCTGGACATTCCTGCATTCAGCATGCTAATTGCACCCTCCCTCAAAACATCTGCGGCATTGTGTTGTGTGACAAAACTGCACAGGTCGCAGTTGTAAATGAGAACTTGTTCTCAACTGACCTACCTGGTTAAATAAAGGTGAAACAAAATAAAAGGTTAGAGTGGTCACCTGTGTAATGAACACATTTTAGAGTGGTCACCTGTGTAATGAACACATTTTAGAGTGGTCACCTGTGTAATGATCACACTGTTTAATCAGCTTCTTGATATGCCACACCTGTCAGGTGGATGGATTATGGCAAAGGATAAATGCCCACAAAAAGGAATATAAACAAATTTGTGCACACAATTTGAGAAAAATAAGCTTTTTGTGTGTATGGAACATTTCTGGGATGTTTGATTTCATCTCATGAAACATGGGACCAACACTTTACATGTTGCACTTATATTTTTGTTCAGAATATATTCCAGTCTATATCTCACACATCTTTTTTACATGTCTCACCTCTTCTCTCTGTTCCCTAGGCCTGAGCAACATCATTGGTGTGATCGTGTACATTTCTGCGGCGCTGAGCGACATCTCGCCCAAGAAGGACGAGGACAAGAAGTGGCATTACTCGTACGGCTGGTCCTTCTACTTCGGAGGCCTATCCTTCATCCTGGCTGAGATGGTGGGCGTCCTGGCCGTCAACATTTACATCGAGAAGAACAAGGAGCTGCGCTGCCGCTCGCGCACCGAACTCTTCAAGAGCACCACGCACGCCATGCTCCGCCTGCCCAGCTACCGCTTCCGCCGGCACTCCCGCTCCAGCTCGCACTCTACCGACCCGCCACGCTCTCCCTGCGACACCTCACCCACAGGCGCCAAGAGTTTTGAATTACCGCCGTCTGCCCCGCCTTTCTCCGTGGCCACCCTGCCCAACCCACACCATGCTGGTGGAGGAGTAGGGGGCGATATCTCCATGTTTACCCTGACCCGGGACTCCAAGATGGGGAGTCTTGGTGGTGGTGGGCCCCCCCTCTACGGCACAGTGGACCGGGCCTCCCTCTACCAGCTGCACAACTACTTCCCCAAAGAGGAAGTGGAGATGATGATGAGCGGTACGCTACCTTCTCTCTCCAAGTCCAACCTCTCTGCGTCGGGCCAGAATGCTGCGGTCGGTGCCACTGCCATTGCGCCGCTGAATACCTTGTCGTCCTCCGGTCCTAACCCCCAGCAGCCACCTCTGCCCATTGGCACCATGGAGAGAGAGAGGGGCATGGGCACCCTGGACCGCCTGGGGGGCAAACGGAACAGGGACACCGACTCGGACACGCTGAACAGGAGAACCACGCCAGTGTGAGCCTCGGAGATAGGAGCAAGAGCCATGGAGGTGCAGGGCAAAATGGCGGGTAACGCTTTACATCAACTCCCTGTCATACAACCTACTTTTTGTTTGCCATAACAATGTCTTAACAGGTCATGCTTTAATATAACTTGACTACTTGTACAGCCTACTGTTCGCTGCCATACATAACAATGTCTTTAGGGATGTTATAAGCTGCCACGACAACTAGTGTAAATTCATGACAACTGCCTTAACATACAGTGGCCTCAGGCCATAGTTAGCTTGCACATACTTGCTGTATGCGACATACTAGTGTTTGCTTATCTATTGTATTCGTGTTTATGACTGCTTATGACATTTTGAGGAATGTATGACAGGGCTTCTGTAAATTGTTACCAAAAAGGGCTGTAGAAAAATGTAAGATAACTGAAAGAGAATATTGGCCATTCCCTGCCCTATCACTTCATCTCAGTCTGTTTTTGACTACTATGAATACATCTATTCCACTGACTAGAATAGCAAATGTATTATTAACAATATTATTGAGTATATATTCATTTTTGAAATGCACAATATGTCTATAGTTGTAAACCTTGGGTTGTCTTATCATTGAGTGCTCGATTATCATAGCCAGGTTACAAGACTGTAAAGATGGTAACTTCTTGAATATTATCACATTGCTGTTGTTTTTATTCTCGTAATAGTAAATGAAGGGTACATTTGTACATTTTGAACTATGATTTTTGTATTTTTCTATATCTTTAAAGTTGAGACTTTTCGTTGATTTCTAGCTTCATCACATTAAATCTGATGGCGTCATGCGGAAAGGATGCGTGCAAATTATGAGTGGAATATTATATTTGTATTTGATTTAAAATATTTTATTATTAATAATAATAATAATATTGTCACTTATTATTATTATAATTATTGTTATCATCAATGATTTAAGGCTATTGTTTTTGTTAATACAGGTATAACCAACATAGCCTAATCTGTGTTTTTTATTCTTCTTGAAAAGATTATAGACTTTACATAAATCTATTTATTTTAGTGATGGTATACAGTACGAGTTAAAAGTTTGGACACACCTTCTCATTCAAGGGTTTTTCTTTATTTTGACTATTTTCTACATTGTAGAATAATAGTGAAGACATCATAATTATGAAACAACACATATGGAATCCTATAGTAACCAAAAAAGTGTTAAACACATTCAAATATATTTGAGATTTGAGATTCTTCAAAGTAGCCTTGATGACAGCTTTGCACACTCTTGGCATTCTCTCAACCAGCTTCATGAGGTAGTCACCTGGAATGCATTTCAATTAACAGGTGTGACTTGTTAAAAGTTAATTTGTGGAATTTCTTTCCTTCTTAATGCGTTTAAGCCAATCAGTTGTGTTGTGACAAGGTAGGGGTGGTATACAGAAGATAGCCTTATTTGGTAAAAGACCAAGTCCATATTATGGCAAGAACAGCTCAAATAAGCAAAGAGAAACAATAGTCCATCATTACTTTAAGACATGAAGGTCAGTCAATCCGGAAAATGTCAAGAACTTTAAAAGTTTTGTCAAGTGCAGTCGCAAAAACCATCAAGCGCTATGATGAAACTGGCTCTCATGAGGACCGCCACAGGAAAGGATGACCCAGAGTTACCTCTGCTGCAGAGGATAAGTTCATTAGAGTTACCAGCCTCAGAAATTGCAGCCCAAATAAAGATCAAGTAACAGCCACATCTCTACATAAACTGTTCAGAGGAGACTGAGTGAATCAGGCCTTCATGGTCGAATTTCTGCAAAGAAACCCCTACTAAAGGACACCGATAAAAAGAAGAGACTTGCTTGGGCCAAGAAATACAAGCAATGGACATTAGACCGGTGGAAATCTGTCCTTTGGTCTAATGAGTCCAAATTTGAGATATTTGGTTCCAACCGCCGTGTCTTTGTGAGATGCAGAGTAGGTGAACGAATGATCTCTGCATGTATAGTTCCCACCGTGAAGCATGGAGGAGGACAGTGAAGCATTTAAACAGGACAATGACCCAACAGACCTCCAGGCTGTGTAAGGGTGATTTGACCAAGAAGAAGAGTGATGGAGTGCTGCATCAGATGACCTGTTCTCCACAATTACCTGTCCTCAACCCAATTGAGATGGTTTGGGATGAGTTGGACCGCAGAGTGAAGGAAAAGCAGCCAATAAGTTCTCAGCATATGTGGGAATTCCTTCAAGACTGTTGGAAAAGTATTCCAGGTGAAGCTGGTTGAGAGAATGCCAAGAGTGTGCAAAGCTGTCATCAAGGCAAAGGGTGGCTACTTTGAAGAATCTCAAATATATAATATATTTTGATTTGTTTAACACTTTTATGATAGCCTGGGACAGTACGAAAAAAGTATGAACATGTATGCACTAACTAAGTCGCTCCGGATAAGAGCGTCTGCTAAATGGCTCAAATGTAAATGTATGGTTACTACATGATTCCATATGTGTTATTTCATAGTTTTGATGTCTTCACTATTATTCTACAATGTTGAAAATAGTAAAAATAAAGAAAAACCCTTGAATGAGTAGGTGTGTCCAAACTTTTGACTGGCACTGTATATTCTTAATGTAATTCTTTAAAGCAGCGATTCTGAACTGGTGGGTTGCGACCCAAATTTGGGTCACGGGAGGTTTTGAATGGGTATACCCATTGTAACTTCTTGAATATTATCTCATTTCTGTTGTTTATATTCTAGTTTCTGAGTATAAAATAAAATAATACAATAATTTACGTAAACGACTCAACGACTAAAACCAGGTAGAAAGTGATGAAATAATTAATTCTCTGAATAATTCTCTTCAATCAGAGTATTTTCAATATAGAGTTAGCAGCGCTATTTAGCGGATTTGGTTGACTTTGTGGTCTCAAACCAGTGAGTTTATTAATTTCTTTGTCAAGAATATGGGTAAATTTGACACATTTCCTTTGTCATATAATTGCTACAATTACTATCGATATGGAATTATGGAATTGCATTTTCACATATTTTATTTTGCAATGCAAATACCATGTCGTGACTGAGACAACCTGGTTTAATTTGGGTCCAGAGGAAAATCCAGTTGAGAACCATTGCTTTAAAGATCCTTTCTTGGGGTTAGGGGGCTGAGAGCCTGTGATCCTTTCTCACAACAATCTCTTCATTATACATTATATTTCTACTCTACGACACATTAATCAAACTAAGGACATTTGTGATGGGTAAGCAATACAAAATTCTAAGCCTCAAAAAAAGAAAAAAAGATTCAATAAAGTTATATTTGAAAATGTGTTGTGTGGAGTGTGTTATTTAACATCTTAACAAGATGGTAATAATACAAATAAATGGAAACTTGTATGGAAATTAAATGGTGCTCATCTTTTCCATTCATATAGCTGGATCTACAAAACAGACATGGACTCATCTCAACAAATGACCACTTATGAGGTCACAGAAAACAAACTGGATTTTGGAGTGTAATGTTTCTTCAATACCTTAACAGGTGACCTTGATTGTCCAGTTGATATTGGGTCAGAGGTCACAGAGATCACGCTGAGGTTAAGACAGACACAGGCCCAGAAAAGCAACAGAAATCCTTAACACATGACTACAAAGGCATTTAATTCATATAATAATAATTGAATAACACTGAATATCTTCACTCTCAGGATGGAAATGATGAAGACTATCTGCCCTGGGGGAAAGTGACTGTTTTAATCTCGTTAAAGCAATGACTTTGGAGGATGAAGGGAGCTTGGGAAGGAGGGGGGGTGCTCTGTTTGTTCAACAGCATGGAGTGAACAGTTAATGTGTGATTTAGTTGGGGGAGTTTAATTAGTCCTTTCTCTCTGGGGAACACTGGGTTGTGTTCAGTAGGGCACACAATTGCAAAACGTTTTAAAACGTTTGAGTGTTTCTTATTGGACAAAGTCAGGTAATATCTCCCTGTTTCACAACTTTTTCCGTACTTAACACGACCCCGGTAATGCAGTCTCTGTGGGCCTCACTCCCTCAGAAAGCCATGCTGTGCTGTGCTGGTCTGGCTACGCATCAGCCATAGTTCCTGGAACCGTGCTATAAAGGAAAATGTGAGGGTCGGGTTGGCACGATAGTGTGAACATTTGTAATGCGCCCCTCATCCCTAGAAATCACCCCAACAGGAAGAGGGACTAGTGACATGGACAGGAGACACCCCCCCCCCCCAAAAAAAAACATTTTGTGGCGGAAGGTGCTAGCATGTGGAAGACAGTGGAGACAGAGCTGGGGAGAGAGAAGGTCAAGATGGGGACTGAAATTGTCAGTTTAAGATGATGGAGAGATGAACGATAGAGGAGGGAGGAGTGGAAGAAGATAGAAAAAAGGGATATTTTGTCTTCACATTTAATAGTTAAATCAAGTTTTACAAATGCAATTATTTTCATTGTAAACCACAGGAACAATTCACCGTCCAATACCCATTTGAAATCTCACTATGAAAAAATAAACTGGACACAGAATTTTACAGTAATTATAAACGTGTGACGTTTGGGTTACACAGAACAAATTAAATGTTCTTAGGTTCATTATTTACAACACTGAAGGCTCATATGATTCTGAATAGCGTATTTACAATGCAACCTTATATACTGTGACTTCAGAAAGTATTTATACCACTTGACAAATTCCACATTTGATTGTGTTACAGCCTGAATTCAAAACGCATTACATAGATTTTTTTCTCACCCATCTACACATAATACCCCATAATGACAAAGTGAAAACATGTTTTTAGAAACGTTTTCAAATGAAAATGAAAAACATACACATACACTGAGGGCCAAAAGTTTGGAATATTACTTTATTTGCACTATTTTTTACATTGTAGAATAAAAGTGAAGACATCAAAACTATGACATAACACATATGGAATCATGTAGTAACCAAGTGTTAAACAAATCAAAATATATGTTATATTTGAGAGTCTTCAAATAGCCACCCTTTGCCTTGATGACAGCTTTGCACACTCATGGCATTCTCTCAACCTGCTTCACCTGGAATGCTTTTCCATCAGTCTTGAAGGAGTTTCCACATATGCTGAGCACTTATTGGCTGCTTTTCCTACACTGTGGTCCAACTCATCCCAAACCATCTAAATTCGGTTGAGGCTGAAAAAAAAAAAAATAATAATCTCAAATTTGGACTCCAGACCAAACAACACATTTCCTTCTTCTTCTTATTGATGTCCTTTAGTAGTGGTTTCTTTCAGCAATTCGACCTGATTCACACAGTCTCCTCGGAACAGTTGATGTTGAGATGTGTCTGTTACTTAAACTCTGTGAAGCATTTATTTGGGCCGCAATCTGAGGCTGGTAACTCTTATTATCCTCTGCAGCAGAGGTATTTCTGGGTCTTCCATTCCTGTGGCGGTCCTCATGAAGCTGGTTGAGAGAATGCCATGAAAGCTGTCATCAAGGCAAAGGATGGCTACTTTGAAGGATCTCAAATATAAAATATATTTTGATTTGTTTAACACATTTTTGGTTACTACATGATTCCATATGTGTTATGTCATAGTTTTGATGTCTTCACTTTTATTCTACAATGTAAAAAATAGTGCAAATAAAGAAAAACCCTTGAATGAGTAATATTCTAAACTTTTGGCCCCCAGTGTAAATCCATATTTGCACGCATATATAGTTATTTCGACATTTGGAAAGTTTGCCATCAGTCCTGTCATTACATGTTTTATCCGACATGCAGTTAAACTCCCATAAAAAGGTTGGATGGAAACCTATCTATCTATCTATCTATCTATCTATCTATCTATCTATCTATCTATCTATCTATCTATCTATCTATCTATCTATCTATCTATCTATCTATCTATCTATCTATCTATCTATCTATCTATCTATCTATCTATCTATCTATCTATCTATCTATCTATCTATCTATCTATCTATCTATCTATCTATCTATCTATCTATCTATCTATCTATCTATCTATCTATCTATCTATCTATCTATCTATCTATCTATCTAAAAGCATCAATGTAAAATTGCAGGTGACTCCATTTCTCAACAACAGTTATAAGACCATACAGATAAAGTGCAATACCTACTTCCCGCCACTAGCTGTCACTTTCATTTTTGGGGGGAAAACACCTTCGCCAGGGGCTGAATGGTAGTGCAAGCAAGAGAAAGAGGATTCCACCCATAATAAGTATGGCCCCTGCACACCCAACACAGGATACTGACCAAGACAACTCGTGATGCAACGGCACCGAGTGGTCACTGGCTAGGAAGGAGAAGACCGATTGGTTGAAAACAGTAAGAGATAGGAGCATCAGGAGGCCTAAGAGAGAGAAGGATAGAGTGATAGAGAAAGATAGAGCGAAAGAGGGGGATGAAGAACAAAAGAGAGAGATGGTATCTTGGTGTGTGTGTGTGGAGTTGGTAAATACATCTTACTGATGGGATGGTGGAGGTGGTATTGATACCTGTGACCTTTTCCTTCTCCACTTCCCAGAGCCTCAGAGTATATCAGGATTGGACAGGTGCCATGACTAACGCCCTGTGTATCTAAATAGTGAGCTCCTTTGTTACACTTGAACAATGGCTATATGTTTTTAGATTAACAAAAATGGTGCTGAGTACCGTTCGCTTCGTTTTGTTTTTGCTGCATGCACAGGTTGACTCCTAACTGACTCCTAACTGACTCCTAACCCCCCCACACCCCACCCCTTTTGCCCTCAGAACAGCCTCAACTCGTCGGGGCATGGACTCTACAAGGTGTCGAAAGTGTTCCACAGAGATGCTGGCCTATGTTGACTCTAATGCTTCCCACAGTTGTGTCAAGGGATCAATAAGGGATTATCGCTTTCACCTGGATTCACCTGGTCAGTGTTCTTAATGTTATGTCCACTCAGTGTATATTAGCATGGCTGTCATATGTCTACTCACTCACCTGACAGAATGAAGCAAACCGAAGCAGGCTTGAGGAAGAACGACTCTCCTTTGCTGAGGGCTGTGGTGATGCATATGGTCCCCATGACCATCAGGAAGAGACCGAACAGGGCCATCATGGCTGCCGCCACAATCAGACCTGGGAAGAGAGAAATGGTTATTGTCTTGATGCAGGTACACTCCATTATTCATAGTACACTGGCACCAGGTACAATTACATAGTACAATTACATAGTACACTGGCACCAGGTACAATTACATAGTACAATTACATAGTACACTGGCACCAGGTACAATTACATAGTACAATTACATAGTACACTGGCACCAGGTACAATTACATAGTACAATTACATAGTACACTGGCACCAGGTACAATTACATAGTACAATTACATAGTACACTGGCACCAGGTACAATTACATAGTACAATTACATAGTACACTGGCACCAGGTACAATTACATAGTACAATTACATAGTACACTGGCACCAGGTACAATTACATTTGAGTCATTTAGCAGACTCTCTTATCCAGAGCGACTTGCAACGAGGGCATTCAACTAAGGCAAGTAAAACAACCACATAAGTGAAACTTTTGGTAATCTTTTACCAAAAGTTTTAACTTTTGTTAAAGTCATCCACTTGTAATTCTAACAGATATTGGTACATAACCTCTGACTTGCCTAGAGGACAATATAAATGTTATATGTCACACTCCTGGAATATAGGGCATCATGCCCATTGAAACTACTAAAAAATACTGAAGATATTGTTTCTTTTGTGCATAATAAATCCAAAGATATTGAATTTGTCCATCAGTGCCCCTCTTAAAACATGTGGAGCATGACATCTCTGGTTTAGAGCTCAAGACAAAAACAGGATTTCACAGTTGGTCCCCATGGATCCACAAAGAAACACGGTCTTACTGACTTCAATGCTAAGGAGTAGGAGGAATACATTTTAGACACTCACTGCAGTCAATGGCTGACCCAGTGAAACATAGACGACAGACTCGAGGATGAAAGAAAGCGTGTGGGCGGGCAAGGTGGGACATAGGTTGAAAGAGGGCAGGGGACAAGCTGACTCACTCTTTTCGGTTGTCTTCTGGAAGAGGACTGCATTCTCTCCAGTGGTGTAGAACTTGAAGTAGTTGCAGTTAGATTCTTAAGGAGAGACGAGGAACTTATTTGAAACAGATAGAGACCTTATCCACTTGCACACCACTTGCTGCATACTAATTAATATTGTTATCTAACAATACTAAGATTGTTATCTCTTCTATGCAATTAGTGTTATGGCATCTTGTAATCTAGTACATGTAGTTTATCCTACATATAGACTACCATAAAAATGTACTGCAGCGCTGCCTTCTCTGGTATCCCATTTTAGTACAGTATTTGAGAGTAATATGTGTGTCAGTTCAAGGTAAGCATCTATCCCTACAGAATGTAAATGTATATTGCAGTCCATCTGTGACCCAGTCTACACCTGATAGCCAGTCTATACCTGATAGCCAGTCTATACCTGATAGCCAGTCTACACCTGATAGCCAGTCTACAACTGATAACCAGTCTACACCTTACAGCCAGTCTACACCTGATAACCAGTCTACACCTGATAGCCAGTCTACACCTGATAGCCAGTCTACAACTGATAACCAGTCTACACCTGATAGCCAGTCTACACCTGATAGCCAGTCTACACCTGATAACCAGTCTACACCTGATAGCCAGTCTACACCTGATAACCAGTCTACACCTGCATCCTGTAACTGGATTGTGGTCACAATACAAATACCTGATACCTGATATCTAGCCATATCTAATGGTGGGGGCCATAGCTTTAATAAGTAATTAAATCATAATTGTCACTTCTGGCCTTTGGGATCATGAAATTTGGCTGAAATACCTCTTTCAAATCTGGCATAGAAGGGTCCATAGGATTTCTCAAGAGAGTGTTTTGTATAGTTTTGAATGTATGAGTTTGAGTGGATGCTGTTTGGTTTACACAAAATCATGTAGGGCTCTTCATGCAGCCCCAGAGCAGTCACCTCCTGGCAGTTCAGCCGGCTCACAGCTCTCTCGCTCAGGGTCTATGTCCGCCACCCACAGAGTCCGGGTGCAACCTTTCCACAGCCCGTAGTGGGCCGCCAGACACGTCTGGTTGTTGTAGAAGTTCTTGGGCGGGGACAGCTCCACCCAATACTCTGTGCCCAAGCCCAAGACAGCCAATACCACGGCCACGATGGCCACTAAGAACCCCAGCTTGATCTTGCCCTCCTGGACCTCGCTCAGGCCCCCTGGGCGTCCCGATGTTGACGCTTTTGCCCGCCGCTTAACTCCCATAGCACCAGCCCCAGCCCCTCTGCCACCCATGACACCGGTCAGTCCCAGGGGACCTGCTCCTGATCCTACTCCCACCCCTGGTGGAACCGGCCTGCCATCCTCTTCGTGCAGAAAGAAGGTGGACCACATAGCAGCTTTGCAGATGTTTACGATTGAAAAAAAATCAAATATGAATATGAATAATGGATAAAGACAGATAGAGAGTGAAGGAGACGGGGAATGGGTTTCTATGTTGAAGTGGCAGTGGAGCAATAGAAATGATGATAGACCGGGGTTGTTGAGGAAAGAGGGATAGAGGGAGGGAAACAGGAAGATGTGGGAGGACAGAGAAAGAAGGTAACGGGAATTAGCAGCACTGATGACTCAGTTCATGAAGGAAACATGCTAAACCCACGATAAACACGGATAAATCACGTTGAGGATCATCAGTGCAGAAAACGAAAGCTTGAGGGATGCAGTGATGATCGGGTCATAATGAAAATGGGTGAAAAAGTTAGAATAGATTCTAAAAAATATATCAAAAAGAGAGAGAACTTCCTGGTAGACGTTGGGGAAACAGAGATATAGAGGAGAAGCCAGGAGGGAGAAAGCATCTTATTCTAAATTAAATAGATGAGTTTTAACATCAGTAGGAGAAAATCTACTGACTTTAATCAATCATGTTTAAAAACTGCTATGTCCCCTTATAGAGGCTGATAAAATCCAACGTGGCAAAGTAAATGTTTATCTTGGCGGCTATATGATGGACAATTTAATGGTAAACAGAATCATTTCCAACCTCGCGGTTGGATATAAAATCTGAACCAGCACCAGCACATGTTACAGTTTTTACCAACTGCTTACACACAAAATATTTTAATGTCACACGATTTTTGAAACCTCTCACTCAAAGTGCAAAACTACATGCCAAATCTTCAAAACCATAAGCTATTTCTCAGCCTTTGACTCAGTTTTCAATTGCATAAAACACTTTTTTCAAAACACTACACACAATTCTCTACCTAAAACACAAAAATCTAACAGGAAGTGACTTGCTTTCCTTTTCCAAACACAACCAATCAAAATGCTACACTTATTCACCAGGTCACACACACACACTCCTCACATGTGCAAACACTAATTGCTTAACTGATCACTAACCAATCACTGCCTTACTGTAGTATAGGCCTATAAATAGGTCAAAGGTCCGATTACCTGTTTTGAACAATGGATGCTAACAGTGGACAGAGAGCAAGAGGAGTAGGAGGGAGAGGCAGGGGACAACTACGAGGACAAATTCAAAGATGAGGAGGAGGAGGAAGAGGAGTAGGAAGAGGAGGAGGAGGAGGAGGAGGAGGAGGAGGAGGAGGAGGAGGAAGAGGACGAGGGCAAAGAAGAGAAGGAAGGAGAGCCATCTCTGATGAGATTAGGGCAACACTTGTTGATCATGTGATCAACCACCGTTTGACCATGAGAGAGGCTGGACTGAGAGTCCAGCCCAACTTGAGTCAATTTACAGTGGCGTCCATAGTTCGAACCTTCAGAAATGAGAACAGGTATGCAACTATCTAATGACTATTTTAGCATTACAGTAATGTACTGTAAAATACGTATGACTGCATAGTATTGCATAAACATTTGTAACTCTAAGCCATCCATTTACTGCACTGCATTGAATGAATGAGGTTGGTTATCATGCTGTACTACATTTTTTTGTAAATGGTTTACAGTTCCTATGCTGAACACATACTTTGTTTGAATTCTGTACAGAGTGGAAAGGCAAAGACATCATGGAGGACGAGGACGCTTGTTTACAGATGTACAAGAGACTGCAATTATAAATATGGTTTTGGCCAACAATGCAATTAGGATTCGAGAGATAAGAGAGCATATCTTGAATAATGACACCATATTCAACAACATCAATGCTGTAAGCCTGTCGACCACACAACGCATCCTCCAACGGCACCAAGTGACGATGAAACAACTTTACAAGGTGCCATTTGAGAGAAACTCTGATAGATTGAAGAATCTGCGACATGACTTTGTAGAGGTATGTATGCAACACTACTTCCAGTACTTCAGACATACCATATTTACTCATCTGTATGTCATTTTGTCTGTTACAGAGAGTACTGGAGATGGATGCCCATGTAATTCGCCATGAATTTATTTATGTGGATGAGATTGGCTTCAACCTCACCAAAACCAGGCTCTGTGGAAGAAATGTAATAGGACAGATTACCAATGTCCCTGGACAGTGTGGGGGTAATATAACTATGTGTGCTGCCATCACTCAAAACGGGGTCCTCCATCACAATGCCACACTGGGTCCGCACAACACCGGCCATATACTCACTTTTCTGGATGCAATTTACACAATGCTTGTCCCTGATCCAGATCAGGAGCCTGCTAGATTTGTGGTTATATGGGACAATGTTAGTTTTCACCGGGCTGTTCTGGTCCAAAACTGGTTTGCCACCCATCCACAATTTGTAGTTTTGTACCTACCCCCATATTCACCTTTTCTAAATCCCATAGAGGAATTCTTCTCAGCCTGGCGCTGGAAAGTGTATGATCGCCAACCCTATGCCCGCATGCCGCTTCTCCAGGCAATGGAGGACGCATGTGGGGACATAGAGGTTGCCTCTGTCCAAGGTTGGATACGCCATGCTAGGAGATACTTCCCTCGATGTTTGGCAAGAGAAAATGTATCTTGTGATGTGGACGAAGTATTGTGGCCAGACCCAGCCCGGAGAAGAGATGATGCGTAGCTTAGCACTGGGGACTCCACCCCCCCCCCTTTTGGTTTACATATGGTTTTGTTGTATGCTACTGTATGTAACAGTAATGTTTGGCCTAATAAATATTTTGTTTCTACATTGCATTGGTGTTTCCAGTGTACTTGTTACCCCTCTCAGCAGATTACTTTCACTGTAGAACATTGTATTGAAATGTAGATAGAAGCCTATGAAAGAGCTTTAGATTTAGAACAACAGTGTTTACATGGTATATCCAAAAATGTACTATTATGAAAGAAGTGTTTGCCATTTGATGCAAATTCTTCATTCTGACATGTGTTTATGGCATTTTGAATGCAGTGTTACATTTTGAAGGAGATGTGAGGCATTTTGCATTTTGTGTGTACAGTTTGGGGAATTGTGTGTAGAAGTTTGAAAAAAGGAGACTTAGTTTTGAAAACGTGTGTAAGCAGTTGATAAAAACTGTAATAACCCTAACATTGACACTTCCATAGCAAATACTGTGTGTACATATTACATCAGTTACTATCATTAAGTCAGAGTTGTGTTAAAGTCACTTTTATACATGGTTTTATACATCTTAAAGAACTATATCTAGTATATTTAGATGTCGACTGAAAGATGGACAACGCGTGGCTACTACATCTTACAAGGAAGTCTGAGCAACTAGTATGCTAACTCAGAATAAGGCAATGAAAATGCTTCATCCAGAATATTTGCACAGCATTACGGTTACCCTCACAGGATATAAACATTGACAGCATAAAGAGAGGAAGCTCGGAACCATAAAGATTCAAAATACAGATACAAATATATAACAGTGTGATCAGTAACTCCACTAAACACAAATTCAGCCAGCAAGAAATGCTCACACCCTAGAGCAACCTTCAAGGCCATCGTAAGCATAAGCAATTCAGTTTATTTTTCAGTGCTGTGATTCAATATTGCAACGGGACCCAAATGAATTTATTTCTACCCATTTTGCTTTACTGTTACTCTCAGTCATGGCAACATTTTGAATCATAACGATGATATGAAGAAATCGCTGACCTGTTTGGTGTGTGTGTGTGTGGTTCAGTTCGGAATGAAATAGGGCGAGGCGAAGACAGGGAGTGCGCGAGAGAGGGGTCGCCGAGGAAGAGAGGAGGTATGGGGAGCGGAAAGAGGGTGGAGGCCAAAGTAGCCTTGTGTTGCAGAGAGTTGAAGAGTGGGTGGGTTCAGTAGCTTTGTGGCCACACGCCTATGCCTGTGTATATGTTTGTTTAGACATGAACGTACGGTTGTGTTGGATCTATCTGTATCTAAATGTACTTGCGAGAATATGCGTCAAGACTGGGTGGTCTCTATATCACTTTGTGTCTGTGTGTGTGTGTGTGTGTGTGTGCGTGTCTGTGTGTGTTTGTGTGTGTGTGCGTGCGTGCGTGCGTGCGTGCGTGCGTGTGTGTGTGAGAGAGAGAGCGTGCACCCGATAGAGTTAAGTGTGTGAGTTTCTTCACTCTATTTTTAACAAGCATCTGTTAATGATATTGAAAATATGACTAGAGACACAGGCCCGCCGACAAGGTTCTGCCAGGAAAGGGGGCGAAGGTCGATTCTTGGGGCTTCAGCTAGTATTTTGTTGATTTAAAGAATTGTGGCTGAAACACTTCAAATCAGAAACTCTGCATATAGCCTTGGTGTGACGTAGGCTGAGCGAGATCGAGTAATGGCAAGGGGGCAAACCTGATACTCGGCCTCTGTTGACACCTTCAAACCCAGAGTTTGTCCATGGTCAATCTGGGTTTGTGTAGGACACAGTATTATCTGATCACAGCTAAGCAACTGGACATGCAGGATCTATTCACAGGATCTATAACACTTAACAGTAATGTACCCTTGAGCAAGATCCAAGGTCTTTAAACCTGTATCGAGAGAGAGTATTATTTGAGTTAACGGGAAGCCTATTTTAAAGCTGCTATATAAAGATGCTATGCAATAGTGAGTTATGTACATTGCCCTTGATAAAGGCGTCCTCTTGGCAGGAAAAATATGAAATGGAGACATTTTAGAAATGTACTTGATGTCTTCCATTCTAAAGGCAGCATTTTTTAGAATTGTTTCTGGTGAGACTTAACGAATGATTTCTAAAAATTTAATTAAATTTGAATCAAAAGTAAATGTCACTTGCTCTTGTATCGAAAAGAAGAAGAAAAAAAATATTTGGGCATACTTGTAAATAATTTATACCGCTGCTGCTCAGTGCACAACCGTATACAGTGAGTGCAGGGGGATGGCTGCTAGTGCCACTACTGTATATCGAGCACATACCATTCAGATCCTATGTCCAGAAGCACATACAGTACACAGCATAGGCATAAGGATCTCAACACCAATACCACAACTCCCTATCAGGGGGAAAGATTTATGTAGTGAGGTCATCGAGGGACTCCAAGGGATGTCTCCAAACCTTGCTACACTGAAAGACAGGAGTGTAATCAGTTCAAGCCAATATAAACAGTGATCCTGAATTGATTTATTTACTTGTTTGATGTATTGATTGCACTAGTTTTGCATTTAAAAAAAGATACATACTGTATGCACAAATAATGTTTTTGTAAGAAAAATACATGTATATAATACACTGTTGGTATGTACATTTGGGCCCACATAATAACATATTAGACTATGAGAATGAAACGCAGGGGTCGGTGTGACCTCTGTAGACTGAACAGTGCTTCAACAGGGTTGGTAATTATGCAACTGGAAACATTAATTCACGTAGGGAATTCTTCTCCTGTCAGTGACAGAATGCTGCAGTCAGATGTGCTCAGAATTGTGATAAGTAATGAGAGAGACCGGGGGCCCTGTTTGAATACTTCAGAAATGCATCCCTCCTTCCTTGTTTCCTCGAATATCTTTGAAATGCATCTTTCGTTCCTTGTGTCCTTGAGGTAAGCACAGATGTATAAGTGATTGGATTGGTGTAAGCAATGTTACCACCCCATTACTTTTCACCAATCCAACTAATTCAGATCTCTGATTACTTAAAAAAGGTAGGAAGGAAGGATGCATTTAGGGCGGCAGGTAGCCTGGCGGTTAGAGCGTTGGGCCTGTAACCGAAAGGCTGGTTCGAATACCCGAGCTGAACAGGGTGAAAAACCTGTCGATGTGTCCTTGAGCAAGGCACTTAACCCTAATTTGCTCCAGGGGCTAACCCTGTAGGTAGGTCGTCATTGTAAATAAGAATTTGTTCTTAACTGACTTGCCTAGTTAAATAAAGGTTAAATAAAATAAAAAAATAAAAAACATTTCTGAAGTACTAGAACATTTTTTTTTTTTTATTTCACCTTTATTTAACCAGGTAGGTCAGTTGAGAACAAGTTCTCATTTGCAACTGCGACCTGGCCAAGTTGCAAATGAGAACTTGTTCTCAACTGACCTACCTGGTTAAATAAAGGTGAAATAAAAAAAATAAAAATAAAAATTCTAGTAATGGCCCTGGACTGCGAGTTACTAAGACAATGTAGTAGTGAATGATCTCCATAAGATGGCACTACCAGTCAGAGCTTTGTGGGGTGGCGGTGTTGACAAAATGAGCCCCTCTGATTTAAAAGACATGCATGGCGAGATTGAACTCTAATTCGTGATAGGATTAGACCAGTGCGAGGGGATTCATTAGGGACAAAGTTGGGGTTGTGTTGCATTGGAGGGGTACTTAAAGGAAAAATCCACCCAAAACCACTTATTACATTAATTTACTGTTAAATAACACTAATACGTGAGAACAATATTTTTTGTGAACAAATGTTTCATTTTGGCGTCATGGTAAGGTTGGTAGCAATATGGAAAATCGTTGTGGAAATCTGTTGCAGCTCAAGTCGACTACAAAATCCACAATGCAATGCTCTCTCTATCGGCTGGCTGGCTAGCTAGCTAGCAAACCTAGCTACACACAAGAATACCAAAGACAATATCAGCATGTAACGCAGCTAGTTAGCAGTAAAATCGCCTAAACAAACTGCACTATCAATTTATGAGTCTACAACCTCACCATGACAACGTGAACGTGATAGGTGGACAGTCTGCTGGGTGGGGCATTATATCGTTCATTGAACTCCTATCTCCTTTCTATATTATCTCTGGCAACTGCACCATGCAATGCACCCTGGACTACAGAGGAAGACAAATAGGAAAAATGTTACATTATAATAAATTCATCCATTAAATTATACATTTCTTGAGGTAAGAACATCGACCAGTATTGAACTCTGACATGTATGATAGACATTTTCGCGATCTAAAGGTCGTATTCCTATTAACGTCCTGTGTAGTGAGAGCGACTTTATCACAGTGCTACGATTTCTGCCTACTTGAACACCAGTAACTCAGATGCACATGGAAACATAAAATGACCCAGGGAATCGATAGAACATCACTCGTAGAACAACATCATAGAATACAACATCATAGAACAACATCACTAGAGACGCACAACATCACTCAGAGATGCACAAAAAATGATTGAACCTTTCCTTTATTGCCTTATTTGGCATGGTGTTGGGTCAGGAGTTCTTCCTGATGTAGGGACCTGACCAGGAAAGACTCATGGTTTGATACACTGAGTGTACAAAACATTAGGAATACCTTCCTAATATTGAGTTGTACCCCCTTTTGCCCTCAGAACAGCCTCAGTTTGTTGGGGTATGGACACTATAAGGTGTCGAAAGCGTTCCACAGGGATGCTGGCCCATGTTGACTCCAACGCTTCCCATGTGTCAAGTTGGCTAGTTGTCCTATGGGTGATGGGCCATTCTTGATACACACAGGAAACTGTTGAGCGTGGAAAGCCCAGCAGCGTTGCAGTTCTTGACACACTCAAACCGGTGCGCCTGGCACCTACTACCCTACCCCGTTCAAAGGCACTTCAATCTTTTGTCTTGCTCATTCACCCTCTGAATGACACACATACACAATCCATGTCTCAAGGCTTAAAAATACTTCTTTAACCTGTCACCTCCCCTTCATCTACACTGATTGAAGTGGATTTAACAGGTAACATCAATAAAGGATCATAGCTTTCACCTGGATTCACCTGGTCAGTCTATATCATGGAAAGAGCAGGTGTTCCTAACGCTTTGTATCTATAGCTATAACTAGGACGATTGTATATGGTGTGGTTTAAAGGTTTAGTAGTGTATATTCCATTGTGATGCTCTATGTGTTGTGTGTTGTCTGTATGGCAATGCATCTCCACTCCACCCTGACTGTGAGCTGCATTATATAGCCAGTGGTAATACTGTGCTTCCTTCTCTCTCTGATTATATTAAGGTCCTGGCTGACGCAGAGCGAGATAAGGGGATTGCCACAGGAGGAGCGCCTGCCAGTTATGTGCACTGCGAAGAAAAACGATTACTCATCAACCTCCTTGTCTCTCTCTCTCTCGATCCTTCTATTACTCGCTTAGTGACATACAAATGGAAATGAAAGGACCCCTACGAACATGAACGCACCCAGGCGCACACACCCACACACACACACACCCACACACACACCCACACACACACCCACACGTCCTATCATCTCTTGATTTACTCTATCTACACTCTATCAACAATTATACATATATACAGCGGGTGAAATAAGTATTGAACACGTCACCATTTTTCTCAGTAAATATATTTCCAAAGGTGCTATTGACATGAAAGTTTCACCAGATGTTGGTAACAACCCAAGTAATCCATACATACAAAGAAACCAAAACAAATACGTTCAGAAATTAAGTTATGTGTAATAATGTGAAATGACACAGGGAAAAAGTATTGAACACATGAAGAAAGGGAGGTTCAAAAAGGCATGGAAAGCCAAGACAACAGCTGAAAACGATCAGTAATTAAAAAGCAATCCAGCCCCCTGTCAGTGCAAATTAATATCAGCTGGTTCAGTCCCAACTGATGGCCTACAAAAAGGTCTCATTGCCAAGGTGTCACACAAGACACATCTCATGATGGGTAAAAGCAAAGAGCTGTCTCAAGACATTCGCAACCTAATTGTTGCAAAACATAATGATGGCATTGGTTATAGGCGCATTTCTAAGCTCCAACACTCTACTTAGCAAATTGGATGTAGTCTATCACAGTGCCATCCGTTTTGTCACCAAAGCCCCATACACTACCCACCACTGCGACCTGTATGCTCTTGTTGGCTGGCCTTCATTATATATTCGTCGCCAAACCCACTGGCTCCAGGTCATCTATAAGTCTTTATTAGGTAAATCCCCGCCCTATCTCAGCTCACTGGTCACTATAGCAACACCCACCCGTAGCATGCGCTCCAGCAGGTATATCTCACTGGTCACCCCCAAAGCCAACACCTCCTTTGGCCGCCATTCCTTCCAGTTCGCTGCTGCCAATGACTGGAACGAATTGCAAAAACCATTGAAGCTAGAGGTTCCTATCTCCCTCAATAACTTTAAGCATCAGCTGTCAAAGCTGCTTATCGATCACTGCACCTGTATATAGCCCTTCTGTAAATAGCCCACACTACTACCTCATCCCCATATTTATTTTTTGTTTATTTTCACTAATCTTGCACACCAGTACCTCTATTTGCACATCATAATTTGCACATCCTTCATTCCTGTGTTAATGATGATAATTCTGTAATTTATTTCACCACTATGGTCTATTTATTGTCCTACCTCCTAATCTTACTGCATTTTTGCACTACATTTTGCACTCTGTATATAGATTTTTTTTCTATTGTGTTTTTGACTGTTTGTTTTACTGTGTAACTCTGTGTTGTCTTTTGTCGCACTGCTTTGCTTTGTCTTGGCCAGGTCGCAGTTGCAGATGAGAACTTGTTCTCAACTGACCTACCTGGTTAAATAAAGGTGAAATAAAAAAATAAAAAAAATAAAAGCTTCTGAATGTTCCAGTGAGCACTGTTGGGGCCATAATACGGAAGTGGAAAGACAATCATTTCACCATAAATTTGCCTCGACCAGGTGCTCCTCGCAAGAGGAGTGAAAAGAATAATCAGAAGAGTTGTCCAAGAGCCAAGGACCACTTGTGGAGAGCTTCAAAAAGACCTGCAATTAGCAGGTACTGTTGTCTCAAAGAAAACATTAAGTAATGCACTCCACCGCCATGGCCTGTATGCACGCTCACCACGCAAGACTCCATTGCTGAAAAAAAAAGCATGTTGAAGCTCGTTTAAAGTTTGCAGCACAACATTTGGAAAAGCCAGTAAAATACTGGGAGAATATAGTGTGGTCAGATGAGAGCAAAACTGGACTGTTTGGATGTCATAATACACACCATGTTTGGAAGAGAAATGGCACTGCACATCACCCTAAAAACACCATACCAACAGTGAAGTTTGGAGATGGGAACATCATGTTGTGGGGCTGCTTTTCAGCAAATGGTACTGGCAAACTTCACATAATTGAAGGAAGGATGAATGGGCAAATTTACGAGGAGCACCTGGTCGAGGCAAATTTATGGTGAAATTATTGTCTTTCCACTTCCGTATTATGGCCCCAACAGTGCTCACTGGAACATTCAGAAGCTTAGAAATGTGCCTATAACCAATGCCATAATTATGTTTTGCAACAATTAGGTTGCGAATGTCTTGAGACAGCTCTTTGCTTTTACCCATCATGAGATGTGTCTTGTGTGACACCTTGGCAATGAGACCTTTTTGTAGGCCATCAGTTGGGACTGAACCAGCTGATATTAATTTGCACTGACAGGGGGCTGGATTGCTTTTTAATTACTGATAGTTTTCAGCTGTTGTCTTGGCTTTCCATGCCTTTTTGAACCTCCCTTTCTTCATGTGTTCAATACTTTTTCCCTGTGTCATTTCACATTATTACACATAACTTAATTTCTGAACTTATTTGTTTTGATTTCTTCGTATGTATGGATTACTTGGGTTGTTACCAACATCTGGTGAAACTTTCATGTCAATAGCACCTTTGGAAATATATTTACTGAGAAAAATGGTGACGTGTTCAATACTTATTTCACCCGCTGTATATTTTATGTAACCATTATTTAACTAGGCAAGTCAGTTAAAAACAAATTCTTATTTACAATAACGGCTTACACCGGCCAAACTCGGACGACGCTGGGACAATTGTGCGCCAGCCTATGAGACTCCCAATCACGGCCGGCTGTGATACAGCCTGGATATTTGACACACTCTCTCCTCTCTCACTCATAATATTTCCCTTTCTCAATTTTCTACAAACTAATAGAACTTTTCCTCTCCCATATCTCCTGACAACATTATCATTATGAAGAGACTGACTGTGTGAAAGAGAAATGACAGTTACTGGAGTTATACCTAGTATTGAAGTGCACTCACCATAACGTTTAACAGCAGCATATCAACCATTGCAAGAGACACAAAATGGCCGCCCAGCTACCTAATAAACCTTTTATTTCCCCAATGGATAAGTTAGCTGGCCAGGTGTTGGACTGACCAGTTCAAAAAATAGGATTTCACAATAGGAATGGACACCGAATTGAATGGCTCCAGACGTTCTTCACTGAAGCTAAATTAGGATGACCCTGGATGGCCCCATCACAGGTGGGAACCTGTCACTCAACAGATTGATGAAAGAGGATATGATGCAACCGGCTGAGACCCAGGTCACTAATTCGCCCTGCGGCAAAATGTATGCAAATGTATTCATAGTGCCACTGCTTGGCCCTGCTGGTAGGCTCTGCTACTTGTTTTCGGTGACATCTTTTAAACTTTATTTAAATACAGCAAAATCCAAACTGAGCCACAGTATAGTGCAACTCCAAATCATTAAAAAGGAGTATGTAAAATGATGTGGCATACAGATCATGAACAATTTTATAATTCTTTGGGTGTAACATGAAAACAATTGAAATTAAACCATAAGAGTGGTGAAGGAAAATAACCTAGATCAGAATGTAGGCAGGCAAAACATTCATAGCCCTACTCCTAGATCCTCAGTCCTTAGTCCTTAGATTATGTTCCTGCTCTTGGCTCTACTCCTGGTTATAAGAGACAGCCTCGTAGCTGGTGACGACAGATAGAGGATGAGTCATATAGACAGACAGAGGTAGAACCTCGATCCCTCTCAACTGGTGCCCCCAGAGAAATTACTTACAATACATGATCAGAGGTTGCCACTCATGTTCACACAAAGTGATGTTCCATGCTCCCCCGATTCTTGAAGCCGCAGCATTACATAACAGCAATCTGTCGACAGAACATCCTGTTTTTGTTACAAGCATGTATGCAGGCAATTCCATTTGAAACTTAAAATGAACTACAATTTATTATTTCACTTGAGCCTTTTTCCATCTTAATTAATAAAGATATTACAATTAAATTAAATTATGCAGTCCTTGATTCCATTAAAATGGCAAATTGAACTATCCTCTAACCTGTCTATATGGTATAAATGCCTGTGGTAAATAAACTAACATGTTTGGGTGAAGTTGAGATGTCAGTCGTCATTAGGGTACCTTGGACCCACAGTCATTATATCATTCCAGTCAGAACATAGAAGATATAGGGCCCTAAAGCTGGTCGGTCTATTATTGTGGTGCCATAACAAGGATAATTAAGGTCAGGCTAGAAGGAAAGGCCTATGTTTAGCTCCATCGAGCTACGAATAGTGGAGAGCCCCGATTGGACTTTATGAAATGTGCTTAGTTGGGGAAAGGCCTTGATCTTATAGGTTGGATGGGACTGCGTGACTGTTGCCAATGGCAATGGTTTTACCCTCCTCCATCAATGGGGCTTTTGGCTATCCTGTGTTTGTTGCAGGCACGCACTGTGCAAAATGTGTACTAATAGGATTTCACGATTTCTGGGGACTGGCACCAGTATAGAGTTAATGTAACAGTGTTGACCAGGTTAAATTGCAACTATTTGCAGAGATACAGACATTTTGTGAGTGTTCAATTTAACATTATTAGAGTTGATATAACTCGTGCAATTTTTGCTCACTCTCGACTGCAGCCCCCTGAGAGTGACCCTGGCTCTCAAATTCAGCAATATACTGTAGAACAACAACAGTAGTGTCGTGCACTGACCATGACACTCTTGTTGATCCCAACAGATAAGAGGCCACACTGGTTGGACTGAAGAATCACTGGCCAGTTTCTCACTGGCTGGGACTTCTCACTGGCTGGGACTACTTGCCATTCACATGGCCATTAGCGTCTAATGTCCAATTCACCTCTCTCTCACACTCCCTCCTTGTCATCATTGTTCTTCCTCATATCCACCCTCTTCCTGTCCCGCCCTCTCTTGTCCATCCTCCGCTCTTCCTCTAGGAATCTGTTTCTCTCTCACACACCATTGTCTCTCCAAACTGTCTGAACTCTCCGCAGTTAGCATTAGAAAACATATTTCAGATTTGGTTAATTTGAGCATTATTATGGGTGTGTGAAAAGTGAAAAGGCAGTATTATTAAGGTATTTATGAACTATTGTACATCTTTAACAGTATTACATAATAATAATACCTTTTCCTTTAATGTGATAACCTATGCTTCTGCAGTGTATTTGTCATATCAATATAATGTGAAGTGTAGGTTCAGTACCATATAACCACCATTTTGTTTGTTTCGCTGTATATAAATGGTTCCCTAGTTTGTTCTGACACATGGAAGTAGAATATAGTGTAGTCAAAGTGCTTGGACTTAATTAATCAACTTCTATGTATTCTATATTGTAAATATAGGCATGTAAACACCTCTATTATACTCTGATTTTTTTCCCAGTTCAATGTTAATGCTTAGGTGTTCATGGGCAAAGGAGTGTCCAAAGCTCTGTAGGGACATAATCTGAACCTGAGAAAGGGTACTTATTAATGTCTTGAAAGTCAAGAAGAATCAAGAAAATGGTTGACCGTAAGAACCAGGAGGAGTGGAGGGATATGCAAACAAAGCAGTGAAAGAGGGAGGGAGAGGAAGAGAGAGTTAAAATTATCCTCCTAAAACAAATCCCTTTCAATCTGATCAGTGTTTGGGATGGACTAACCAGTTTGGGACTTGTAGCTTGTGACCAGGTAAGGAAACGTATTCTCCTCAATAACATGTATTACTCTTTGGGATGGTTGCAAATGTTTTAAAATATACAAATCTGAAGTAATTTATTGACTTCACTCAGTGTAGTATTAGGTGTGTTAGTGATTTTTATGTAATTGTCAAGACACCTTACCTGGGATTCTACAAATGTCTATAATATGTAACTTACAAAAAGTATAGGATAAAGGTTTTTCCATGTGAATGAATAATACAATCGTCATATTTTCCATAGGATCATACGTGAAATTTTAACTACAGTATACAGAAACATGATCAGAAACAGTTTGACGTGACAAAGTATAACAAATAGATAAGTTGTGACAGCTTATTTGGGAATTATATAATTCATTTGGAGAAGCCAATGTATTGCTGCCAATGTACTTTTTCAACATGTATGGTTATTTCTGTAATCTTGTTTGTCTGCATTTTTCTCAAGTTTGTACTTTGGTGTTGTGATTATGCTTCATTAGATATAGAATAGAGAAGTAGATTGACATTTCATTTATCTGTACATTCTTAGAAAAAAAAGGTGCTATCTAGAACCTAAAAGGGTTATTCGGCTGCCCCATAGGATAACCCCTTTGGAGAATCATTGTTGGTTCCAGGTAGAACTCTTTTGGTTCCAGGTAGAACCCTTTTTAAAAAATTGCATGATTCATTTTTTTTTTTACAATACAAAACACACACATACATTCGACAACATACAGACACACAAACATCCATTACATCACCCCTGCCCAGACCCTCCTGCTCACACCCCCATATTCAGCTGCTCTATCACTCTCCACCACATGACCTCAAACTGCACCATTCTTTTTCTCTCCATCGCCCATGAACTTTCAACATTTAAATAATAATGCCTTTCCATTGTATTAATGATGGAGGATTGATTGATTTCCACTCTTTTAGTATACGTTTTTTCAAAATGATTGACAAGAAAAGTATCGTCCAACCTATCGGGTGTCTCACTGCACCCTCATATGCCATGTCTTGAAATATGCAGACACTAATTAAAAGTACATTTACATTGTAATTCTGACAGCCAACTTTCTACTCCGCCTACAACTCCCAGACTTTATAACATTCCCAGAAGGCATGGATTATTGAGTTATTGTTAGTTTTACAGTTAGGACATGACTTTGCTATAGAATTTGTGAATTTTGTCTCGTGTAATAAATAATATACATTCGTTTATTTAAGTGATAATACCCGAGAAGCGGGTGTTTGGAGGATATATTGTACGGGTCTTGTTTGGCCCGAGACGGTTTCGAGGGAATTATTACTTTTATACAACAGGTTTCCAACATATTCAAATAATGATTTACATATTTCTACAAGACATAGTCCCGACACACATCTAGGGTTGCTACCCAAGCCAGCTGGTCGTTCGTACTATCGGTTCAGTTGCCAGAAACTCGTCCCGGTCGTTAAGTCTTTCTGTTCTGTATCTATGGACGCGACACGGTCGTTAAGTCTTTCTGTTCTGTATCTATGGACGCGACACGGTCGTTAAGTCTTTCCGTTCTGTATCTATGGACGCGACACGGTCGTTAAGTCTTTCTGTTCTGTATCTATGGACGCGACACGGTCGTTCGTTCTAAATGTTCCGTTGCCATTATGGCTGGCAAGGTTCTTATCCCTTGCTTGCTATCTAGCCAACTTTGGCTAACACATTCACATCAAACAACAGTGCAGTCAGAATAACAGCAAAATAGCTACATTTACGTTTTTTTAAGCTGTTTTCAGTTGTAATTTGTTTAATACATCCACAACATTGAGCTAACGATGTGCGATTTCACCTGGCATACAACATTTTATCTCTCTCACTGTTCAGAAGGGATAACACACACTGCCACTTCAAACTGAAGCTGGAATGACAGCAAACTAGCTGCATTTTGTGTTTTTCTATTGACATTTCTTTGAATATATCCATTAAAATTATGCTGATTCATGATTTCGACTGTCTGAGAAAAGATGCCAGCCTGTCTGTCTTATCCCGACTCCCGACAATGTCGGAGAGACAGACAGCAAGGCTATTAAAAATCTATGCTGTTGAAAACCAAATGCTAGTCTAAAAGAAATGGGAGATAATGTCTAGATGCTTTTTACAGTGTATATTTAGTATATAAATTGCCTGGCTGAGCCGATGAGACCGTGGATTGCGCAGTCAGATGGAACAGAGTAAAGAAGCATATTGTGGCGAGCTCAGCCAGAAGAAGATGGCAAGAGACAGAGATTGATTTTACTGGAGAGTTCCTGTGCCCCATACACCGCACGACTCCAGGAACGTCACCCTTTATTTTCTTACCTCCTTCAACGATCAACAAAGAACACATCCTCCGGCCATGCAAGGCTCGGTCACGGTAGGCATTTTAACATTCCCCCATAACCTGAACTACGACAACTTAAAGAAACATAAACACATAACATTAGCTTAACTACTGAAACGTAAAGGCATACCACAACATTTTTAGAACCGGGACATGAGCTACCCACAATCCCTAGCGCTCTTCGCTGCCACGCAACGTGTGGCTAGCGTATGCCGGGCAGATCGCTACATAGCCCCCACCAGAGGGGTCAGTCGCCCCCGACGACCCAATCTCTCAACACAAAGTCCCTCAAGTGTTCAGGACGCCTCCGCCGTGCAGTCTCGGCCCGGCATGCGCACCCTGTACCCACCCCCGATAGTCGGCCCAAGATCTCCCCGGGCCCCTGCCAATGGCTGCAGAGCTTGGGAGAAACACCCTTTTGGGGCATCGTAGGTCTGCTTCTGTCTCGCCCCGGAGTTGGCCTGGGCTGGAGCTCCCTGGCTCTCGTCACCCAAGTATGGGGGGTAGCGTGGTCACGGGCTGGGCCCCTCCTACGGGGGTACCGCCTGTAGCGGTTCCGGCCAGCGGCATACTTGCTCCCCTGGACTGAAACACCCGCTGGGCCGGTCACATTGGCTGCCTCTGCTCCCTTTTCCCCTTCAATCACATCAAACTCCACAGTTTCTCCATCTCCAACACTGCGGAGGTATTTCCTGGGGTTGTTTTTCTTTATGGCGGTCTGGTGGACAAAGACGTCTTCTTTTGTGTCATTTCTGTTGATGAAACCGTAGCCATTTCGGACGTTGAACCATTTGACCGTCCCCAAGACCTTAGTTGGTTGTGTTTCGGCCTCCTCTCGTCTTTCTGTCGTCTCGGCGGAGGGAAGGGCAGCAGACACAGTGGTTGGGGCTGAAGCGGCCTGATGCTGGTTGGGCCCACGGGCAGTGGAAGGCCGTTTGGGCTGTCTGGTCGCTGCTCGACGACTGGCTCGCCTGTCTTTGGGCCAGTCCTTCTCTTTACCAGACTGGAGCGCCACGGTCTCCGTGCCAAGAGTGATAGATGTCCCTGACACATTAACACGGGCGCCCCAACGACTCAGCAGGTCCAGGCCAATTATGCATGCGTCACGGATGTCGGCAAGCCAGAACCCGTGCTCCAGCTCCTGGTCTCCAACCTGAACTTTTACTGGCTTCTTCCCTCTCATGCCAACCTCTTCTCCCGTCACTGTGACCATCTGCGTGGTGGTTGGCGACCAAGCCTTGGAAGGTGGCCCGGTGGTATTCGGAAGGACGCCAGGTCGCACCAAGGAAATGGTTGACCCCGTGTCTACCAGTGCTCTACAAGGTCGGCCGTCCAGTCGACATTGCAAGTATAGTCCCTTGGTGTGGCCGAGGCGTCCGACCACAGTGCATCGGCCCTGGAGGGGGGATGGAGACCGGAGTGGTGAACCCCTCGTTAGACCACTCCTCCGTCGTTTCCCCCAAACGGAGAAGCTCTGGCTTTTGGCGCTGGTGCTGGGCAGTCGCGGGCCGTGTGCCCAGGTTCGTCGCATCTGTAACACCGGTCTGTAGACCAGGGGGGGCGTCGCCTGGGTGGTGGAGTCTGGTGCTGGGATCGTCGTAGCGGAGGCCGAACTTGACAGACCTCTTCTGTCGTTTCCCCCTCGTCGTAGTCGGCCACCCGGACACATGGTTGGCGTGATGTGACCCTCTGCTGGGTGGGCCACCTGGAGAGTACCCCTTCGGCTTGTTCGGCCTCGTGGAGTGCCTCACTGAGAGTCTTAGGCCTGGCGAGGCAGACATGTTGCCGCAGCTTCTCTGGTGCGAGCCCCCGCAGGAAAGCGTGGAGGGCCAGCTCCTCTTGTGCAGCTATTTGGAATTCGGGGTAGCCCTGTCGAGTGTGTAGCCGCACATCTGCAGCGAAGGTGCCCAGGTTCTCTTCTCCTTGGCGATGGCGGCTGGCCAGTTGCTCCCTGCTCTGGTCCGCGAAGAGTCTCCGCCCAAACCTCATTTCCAGCGCCCTGGTCAAGGCTTGGAGGTCCCGTTGTTCCGCTGGGGCTAGGTCGAGAAGCACCTGTACTGCGTTCCCCTCTAACGCTAGTGCCAGGTGAGTAGCGGCTTCCTCACTGCTCCAGTCGCTGTGTCGGACCGCCAGGTGGACTTGGGCGAGGTAGGGCTCTAGCTGCGTCGTCCCGTTGTACTTGGGCAGCTTGGCGGATGATCTTGGCACCCCTGCAGAACGTGGTAGGCTGGGCGTGCCGAGGAGGGGTTGTTGCAGCTCTGGACTGGTAGGTAGCATGACGTTGCTGGTTGTAGCCACGGGTTGTGGGCGTGGTCTTGCAGTACCCTGCTGGGGTAGCCGTGGGACACTGGCACCGTCGGGGCATGCCATGTAGCCACCACCTCTGGCAGACTCCATCTTCTGCCGCAGTAGGCTCGTTAGGTGCCCCTGGGTCTGTGCGAGTGTCCTCTCCAGCTCGTCAATCTCTCTCTCCATCTTCTTCTGCTCGCTAATCCCACTTCTGACACCAATGTGGCGAGCTCAGCCAGAAGAAGATGGCAAGAGACAGAGATTGATTTTACTGGAGAGTTCCTGTGCCCCATACACCGCACGACTCCAGGAACGTCACCCTTTATTTTCTTACCTCCTTCAACGATCAACAAAGAACACATCCTCCGGCCATGCAAGGCTCGGTCACGGTAGGCATTTTAACATTCCCCCATAACCTGAACTACGACAACTTAAAGAAACATAAACACATAACATTAGCTTAACTACTGAAACGTAAAGGCATACCACAACATTTTTAGAACCGGGACATGAGCTACCCACAATCCCTAGCGCTCTTCGCTGCCACGCAACGTGTGGCTAGCGTATGCCGGGCAGATCGCTACAATATCAACGTCAAAGATTTAGGCGGTGGTAAATTGTGGAAAATACACCGGTTGGAAAACGGTTTGACCAATCAGCATCCAGGAGTAGCGCCACCCGTTGTATAAACTGGATAAACCGTACATTTTCATTAACCGTAATTTCGTAATTTATGTTTCAACATTCCCTTCACCTTGAGCCAATATCAGTTATTTTTATGTAGTTTATAGTTTTTTCTAAGAGATTATCAATTGGTTAGGCTCTCTGCAAGATTTGTATATCTTACATATAATATGAATATCCTTTTCTGACTGTAATGCAAAATCACATCATGATGATTGCTTGACTAGGGATACTGAATAGAGGATTTGTCCAAAATACTGAGCAAATATACAGTATATTGTATAACAGGGTATTTCCCCAGTACATAAACACTTTAAAGGTATCTTCCATTGTGCCAAGTTGGGTTTGGATAGTGCTAGTTTACAAAGCTCCTACTGTATAAAACGCAATTGTAGTAGTCATGGACAGTTACCAGTATTTTACTGTACACAGAGTCCATGGGAACTTAGTGTGAATTCAGACGATCACCTTGGTTGTGTTGGAATATTTACCAGCATAGGCATATTTCTCAGTCCAATGCCCTCTTTGACCTGTTCTCTGGATGTGCTTGTGGCCACATGCTCGTGTCAAAGTCATGACATGACCTTTGACCCAGGCCCACATGTTTGGCACCTTCAAATATTTGACATCTCTAAATAGTCGCGGCGAAACAGAACCAATTCTTGGTTTGTTGCTGATATTTCCTATTGTTCATAAGAGTACTGCATTTCACAAGTTGTTTTAGAACGAAAGCATGTAAGGCAACGGAGTCCTTTCCACTGTGGATTACAATGAAACATTGGCTCTTCTGCAGCTTCAACTAATCTATGGCCAGACTAAGTGTCTGTGTTTTCTTCTTAACACACTTGATAATGAGCTTTTGAAAGCATGGTAAACAACTGTACACTCAGGAGACAAATGTCCTTCAGGATCCTGATTGCAGTGCAGAGGTAAACCGTCACATCGTGTCATGGTTGTGGTTAAGTCAGTGTCACAACCTTTAGACCTTTACTTCAACCCTTGCAGTGAAGTTAACATAGCTCAGCCTATTTTTATGAAGTGTTATCGGCAAGCATGCTAAACAAGCCAAAAGGAAGGGTCTGTTGAACACATGTTGCTGTTACAGAATTGTTTAACTCCAGTTAACAAAACACTTGTTGGAAACAGCATGGTTCCCACATATAGTAGAGTGTCTTAGTAAATGCTTGGATGGACCAGTCTTTGGTGGTGCACTGTAATTGTGCTACACAGAGATCCACATTTAAAGGGCAACTCCACTACATTTTCATCATCTCCAGCACAATACCAGTGTCAACATAAAGTATGTGAAAATGGCACATTTCTAAGTTTTGTCGGAAAAAATATAAACTTAAAAAGTTCTTCAAAAAAAACAGTGATTTTCAAACACTATGAGATCCATAGATAGATAGATAGATAGATAGATAGATAGATAGATAGATAGATAGATAGATAGATAGATAGATAGATAGGCAGGCAGGCAGGCAGGCAGGCAGGCAGGCAGGCAGGCAGGCAGGCAGGCAGGCAGGCAGGCAGGCAGGCAGGCAGGCAGGCAGGCAGGCAGGCAGGCAGGCAGGCAGGCAGGCAGGCAGGCAGGCAGGCAGGCAGGCAGGCAGGCAGGCAGGCAGGCAGGCAGGCAGGCAGGCAGGCAGGCAGGCAGGCAGGCAGGCAGGCAGGCAGGCAGGCAGGCAGGCAGGCAGGCAGGCAGGCAGGCAGGCAGGCAGGCAGGCAGGCAGGCAGGCAGGCAGGCAGGCAGGCAGGCAGGCAGGCAGATAGATAGATAGATAGATAGATAGATAGATAGATAGATAGATAGATAGATAGATAGATAGATAGATAGATAGATAGATAGATAGATAGATAGATAGATAGATAGATAGATAGATAGATAGATAGATAGATAGATAGATAGATAGATAGATAGATAGATAGATAGATAGATAGATAGATAGATAGATAGATAGATAGATAGATAGATAGATAGATAGATAGATAGATAGATAGATAGATAGATAGATAGATAGATAGATAGATAGATAGATAGATAGATAGATAGATAGATAGATAGATAGATAGATAGATAGATAGATAGATAGATAGATAGATAGATAGATAGATAGATAGATAGATAGATAGATAGATAGATAGATAGATAGATAGATAGATAGATAGATAGATAGATAGATAGATAGATAGATAGATAGATAGATAGATAGATAGATAGATAGATAGATAGATAGATAGATAGATAGATAGATAGATAGATAGATAGATAGATAGATAGATAGATAGATAGATAGATAGATAGATAGATAGATAGATAGATAGATAGATAGATAGATAGATAGATAGATAGATAGATAGATAGATAGATAGATAGATAGATAGATAGATAGATAGATAGATAGATAGATAGATAGATAGATAGATAGATAGATAGATAGATAGATAGATAGATAGATAGATAGATAGATAGATAGATAGATAGATAGATAGATAGATAGATAGATAGATAGATAGATAGATAGATAGATAGATAGATAGATAGATAGATAGATAGATAGATAGATAGATAGATAGATAGATATTTTCGTCAAGCAGCTCCGAAAAAACACAGGGCAGGTGCAAAATGACAGAACGAAAATACACAAAAGACAGATACACGATACATGATGCGTAGTGCGGCAGTATGAAAAAGTATAACAATACAAGAAGTCTGGAGTGCAAAAATCTGTGAGGGCTTGGTTGTGGTAAGGCCTCTTACTCCCACCTAGGGGAGGAGAGAGGCACACAACCAAGTCCTCACACATCCATTAGGGAGATTATCATCCCCAATCAGAGACAGCTGTCTAGCGTTGTCTCTGATTGGGGATAGCATTTAAGCTCCACACAATTCCACCTGTGTGTGGATCATTGTTCGTTTGTGTTTGTCTGCACTGCCAGCAGCATAGCAAAAGTAAGTCACTGTGTTTTTGTTCGTTTTCACTCTCCTTTGTTATTTTCGTGCTTCGTGAGTACATCTCCGAAAATAAAAGGATGACACTTCACCAGCGCTCTGTCTACCGTCCCTTATATAATACGCACCGTGACAGAATGATCCACCACCCTGGGACGCAACGAGAGCAGACACTGGTAGACATCCTCTACGATATGGGAAAATTATCGAAAGAGGATGTCTACCATTATCATGCGGTGGAGGAAGGCTGGGGTCCGGAGCAGCCGAGGCGCCGGAGACGGAGGACACGTCACCGGGCTAGAGTTGAGGACCAGCCTGGAGCCCAGAAAACCCCTCAAACTGATTTTGGGGGGGGGGGCTATGGGGGTGGTCGGGGATCGAGGGAGAAGAGCCCCGACCACTGCACTCGTGGGGGTTCCAGGAGGAGCCCCTACAGCCGTGGGAGCAGGAGTACAGAGAGGAGTCGGAGGAAGACGACGACGATGTGCTTCTGTTCCCTCACTCGTGGGGGTTCCCGGAGGAACCCTCACAGGATGGGGATTGGCGGTGGAGTAGGGACGACAGGGACAGTCGTGCTCCAGCGCCAGTTCCCAGTCCGGTGCCTCCAGCGCCGGTCCAGAGTCGGAGGAGGAGGAGACCGACTCTGCGCACCAAACCATCGGTGCGCAACACTAGCCCGGTGCGTCCCGTACCAGCTAAACGCACCAACCCAACGGTGCGTTTCCCCAGCCCGGTACGGCCCGCGCCTGCTCCACGCACCAGCCCTATGGTGCGTGTCTCCAGCCCGGTGCGACCCGTGCCAGCTAGACGCACCAGCCCAACGGTGCGTTTCCCCAGCCCGGCACGGACCGCGCCTGCTCCGCGCACCAGCCCAACGGTGCGTGTCTCCAGCCCGGTGCGACCCGTGCCAGCTAGACACACCAACCCAACGGTGCGTTTCCCCAGCCCGGTACGGCCCGTGCCTGCGCCTCGCAGCAGAGCAGTGGTGCGCTCACCCAGTCCAGTATGCCCCGTGCCCATTCCTCACACGGAGCCTACAGCGAGGGTCGACAGCGCAGCTCTGTGGTTGGAGACCATCTCCGCGTCGGTGCCCAGGGTGGGCACGACGTTCAGTCCCGCTGTGGAGCAGGAGCTCCATAGCGCGTCGGTGCCCAGTCTGGGGCCAACAGCCAGCCCAACCACAGGGCTGGAAACCATCTCCGCGTCGGTGCCCAGGGTGGGCACGACGTTCAGTCCCGCTGTGGAGCAGGAGCTCCATAGCGCGTCGGTGCCCAGTCTGGGGCCGACAGCCAGCCCAACCACAGGGCTGGAAACCATCTCCGCGTCGGTGCCCAGGGTGGGCACGACGTTCAGTCCCGCTGTGGAGCAGGAGCTCCATAGCGCGTCGGTGCCCAGTCTGGGGCCGACAGCCAGCCCAACCAGAGGGCTGGAAACCATCTCTGCGTCGGTGCCCAGGGTGGGCACGACGTTCAGCCCCGCTGTGGAGCAGGAGCTCCATAGCGTGTCGGTGCCCAGTCTGGGGCCGACAGCCAGCCCCACCAGAGGGCTGGAAACCATCTCTGCGTCGGTGCCCAGGGTGGGCACGACGTTCAGCCCCGCTGTGGAGCAGGAGCTCCATAGCGTGTCGGTGCCCAGTCTGGGGCCGACAGCCAGCCCCACCAGAGGGCTGGAAACCATCTCTGCGTCGGTGCCCAGGGTGGGCACGACGTTCAGTCCCGCTGTGGAGCAGGAGCTCCATAGCGTGTCGGTGCCCAGTCTAGGGCCGACAGCCAGACCAGCTGCAGGGCTGAAGACCACCTCTGCGTCGGTGTCCAGGGTGGGCACGGCGTCCAACCCGAGACCTCCGGTGAGAGTCAACTGCCCGAGGTCTCCGGTGAAGGTCAGCTGCCCGAAACCTCCGGCTAAGGTCAGCAGCCCGAGACCCCCGGAGAAGGTCAGCAGCCCGAGACCCCCAGAGAAGGTCAGCAGCCCGAGGCCTCCAGGGAAGGTCAGCAGCCCGAGGCCTCCAGTGAAGGTCAGCAGCCCGAGGCCTCCAGTGAAGGTCAGCAGCCCGAGGCCTCCAGTGAAGGTCAGCAGCCCGAGGCCTCCAGCGAAGGTCAGCAGCCCGAGGCCTCCAGCGAAGGTCAGCAGCCCGAGGCCTCCAGCGAAGGTCAGCGCCACGCCACCTCCAGCGAAGGTCAGCGCCACGCCACCTCCAGCGAAGGTCAGCGTTCCGCCACCTCCAGCGAAGGTCAGCGTTCCGCCACCTCCAGCGAAGGTCAGCGTTCCGCCACCTCCAGCGAAGGTCAGCGTTCCGCCACCTCCAGCGAAGGTCAGCAGCCCGGAGCCTCCAGCCACAGCTCAAGGCCTGGAGCCTCCTCCACCGGTGCCCAGTCCAGGGCCGGTCGTCTGCTTCGCTCCAGTGCCGGAGCAGTCCGCTCCACCGGTGCCCAGTCCGGGGCCGGTCGTCTGCTTCGCTCCAGTGCCAGAGCAGTCCGTTCCACCGGTGCCCAGTCCGGGGCCGGTCGTCTACGTCGCTCCAGTACCGGAGCAGTCCGCTCCACCGGTGCCCAGTCCGGGGCCGGTCGTCTACGTCGCTCCAATGACGGAGCAGTCCGCTCCACCGGTGCCCAGTCCGGGGCTGGTCGTCTGCGTCGCTCCAGTGCCGGAGCAGTCCGCTCCACCGGTGCCCAGTCCGGGGCCGGTCGTCTACGTCGCTCCAATGACGGAGCAGTCCGCTCCACCGGTGCCCAGTCCGGGGCCGGTCGTCTGCGTCGCTCCAGTGCCGGAGCAGTCCGCTCCACCGGTGCCCAGTCCGGGGCCGGTTGTCAGCCCCTCTCCAGGGTCGAGGGCTCCCACACCAGGGTCCAGACAGGACTTGGTGAATGGCGGGAGTACTGAGGGGGGAACCATCGCGCCGGGGTCCGGACCGGACCGGGCTTGCAAAGGAGAGGTAGGAGGGAAACTACTCTCACAGCCTGTGCCACGCCCGGAACCGGAACCGGAGCCCCCACCAGCAACCACCTCAGTACTCCGCCATGTCCCCCCTAGATTATTGGACATTTTTTCTTTCAGGAGAGGGGGGAAATGTTTTTGTGCGATCGGGAGTCCGCACCTTAGGGGGGGGGGGTACTGTGAGGGCTTGGTTGTGGTAAGGCCTCTTACTCCCACCTAGGGGAGGAGAGAGGCACACAACCAAGTCCTCACACATCCATTAGGGAGATTATCATCCCCAATCAGAGACAGCTGTCTAGCGTTGTCTCTGATTGGGGATAGCATTTAAGCTCCACACAATTCCACCTGTGTGTGGATCATTGTTCGTTTGTGTTTGTCTGCACTGCCAGCAGCATAGCAAAAGTAAGTCACTGTGTTTTTGTTCGTTTTCACTCTCCTTTGTTATTTTCGTGCTTCGTGAGTACATCTCCGAAAATAAAAGGATGACACTTCACCAGCGCTCTGTCTACCGTCCCTTATATAATACGCACCGTGACAAAATCTAAAAAAAGACATTGCATAGTATGGGTGAATGGCTGAATATGTACACTATTGTTACAGAGTGTTAGGTGAGAAAAATGTATAAAAATATTGCAAGTTGATATACATAAATAAGGAATATTTGCATGGTTAACTATACTATACAGGTCGATGGCAGAGAAATACTTAAATAGCTAAATGTGCGTATGATATAAGTGAGGGTAATAATAGTTTGTGAATATGTATATACAGTCCTGAATGAATAAGTCCTGAGTGAATAAGTGATTACAGACCAGAGTTACTCACGGATGGATGCCTAATTGTTAAACTAGGTCCTAACACCCCAACAGGTCTATGTTGACGACAAGGGGAGCAATAAAATACCCTCCCTTGTTGCAGGTTTTGAAAATCACCGTTCTTAACTTTGAATCCTACCCTGTGTTGTCACAGAGGATAATTTTTTAAAGACCTAACCGTAGATCATAGAAATGTGCTGTTTTCACATATGTAGACACTGGTTTGGTGCTGGAGATGAAGAATATGAAGTTGAAAATTGGTGGAATTGTCCTTTAAGTGTTTAGTGCAAAAGGTGAAAAAAATTATACAACTAAATTGGAACTCGTCATTGCCTTGATACAGTGTCAGATTTTCTAAGTAGTATTTATATTTCTACACAGCTAGTGTGCTAAGTATATACCCTTGATATTATATATGATACATACCCATGATGTGATATATTGTACAGTTTTAAAACTTTAATTTAGAATATGGTTAAAGGAAATTGTGTACTATTCTTAGCACCTATATTGAACAATTTTATTCTATGAGAATGTGTTGTGGTGGGCATACCTTGTGGAAAATTCAACATTAAATACTGTAAAACATCTATATGCTCTCATATTTTATATATTGTGTCAAGGTTAACCCTTGTCTCCTCTCTACTCTTTCTAATTGATCACAAGCTTTCATTAGCTAGTAATGTTCAAGCAACAGTGTGCCAAATGTACATGCCAATCAGCCCTGTTCGATACACGTGCCGTGGGGAATGATGGTGGCACAACAGGGCACGAGGAGGACAGGACATATGGCGATATCAACCAACATCTGGCTGGAATTGGCTTGTGGCCTGTCGACTGGCCCAGCTTCTCTGACACGTGTGATAACAATGCCTTGACTTTCTGAAGTGAGCAATCCAGGGCCAATCCTCCACCCCCCCTCAGGTATTAATCCTGAAAATCCTATTAGTGAGTCAACCTTGGGAGGAGGGAAGTCCCTCCTGGTCAGAAGACTTTGACTTGCCAAGGCTTGGGAAGATTATTTGTGGCTAGATAGTCGCCCAAAACAATGACTTACACCACAATTAGTCATTCCATTGACTTGTTAATTAAAGGCAGCTAATAGATTACTTATAACCTATAAGAAGTATCAGTGTTACTGAAATAGAATGGAATAAAGACGTAGAAACGTGATAATGAGGATTTGAGCAAGACTTGGTAAGGGTCATCTAGAAACAACCTACTTTATGATGGCTCTGAATATTTATTTTAGAAGTATGTTAATGTCGAACTAGAATGAGTTAGGTCCAACATGAATTGAAAGTGTAATATTGCCCATACTCAACTATAAACGTCAGTCTTGTTACAAATAATGGCATATTAAATTGTAAAAAGTAAATTGTATTTACTGGTGACAACCAAAGTCTTAAAGTTAAATGACCAATTATATAATTCCTTTATTAAGTAAATTCCTAAGGCATGTACCCTTTTTATTCTAGTAACAACATTGTATTAACATGTTGTTACACAATAATGTAATGTGATTATTGTTTTCAGGCAAGTACTTTTGCAAACCAATGCTAACTAGCGTTAGCGCAATGACTGGAAGTCTACAGGTATGCTAGGTTACGGCTTCACTCCTGCGTGCAGTATGAAGGAAGTTAGTGCTAGTTTCCAGAGCCAATGCTAACTTCCTTCATACTGCAGGCAGCGACATAAAAATGGTATCCACAAGTTCATCTAACTCTGGGTAAGTAGAAAAACTGCTTAATTGCCAGAATCTCTCACTACACTGTAAGACGTTTCTGTAATTTCAACAGTAAAACACCCTTACAGAAGGGATGCTGTAATATGTTTTACAGTAAGGAAAATAGTACTGTAAGATATATTACAGCATCTCGGCTGTAAAGCAAAATTACATTATTAAGCTGGTCCCAGTATAACACTGTAAATTTACAGGGAAAAGTTTTACTGTGTATCCCTTTAATAATTGCTTAGTAATTATCTTCCTATTTCCACCTGTGTAACAATAGAAACTGCATAACAACAGGTGTCAGAATATGTAATTACAAATCAATTATCAAACTACTATAAGAACATGTTAATACAATGTTGTTACTAGGGTAATTGCAGTATTACTTCCTATATAAAAGTAGCCCAAGTTAATGTAAAGTGTTACCCTGTATTGTAATTCAAATAATTATATTACCTCAGAAAAAAATGTACTCTGGACGCACAAATCATTTGTGACGGACAAGCGCTTCAAAGGTCATGTCTGATTACTCTAGTGTGTCTAAGTGAGAGAAAACTGTGGAGAGTCCATTTCAGATGAATGTGTCACCCATGCTCTACATCTGTTGCACACATCCTTATTAAATTCCTTATTAAAACATCCTTAGGCATACTACTTAGTTTATTCTACCACATTATTTTTCTAATCCACTGTAAAAGTTGAAATATAGCATGCTGACATATCAAGAATTGCCAACTTGATAAAATTATGTTTTATGTATTATTCATAATATACTGTATCTGATTGGTTAAAGGTAGACTCCATGATATGATGTAAATGCCGAAAGTGAACAGCGTAGTGGTTCAATTTCTGCAACAACTAAGAGCGCTGAAGTGCAAGGCTCAACTTCTCTGCTCTTTTGGTCCCGTGGCTACTGTGCGAGAGCGAAGTGTTGCATCTTGCTCATCTGAATATCTGTGGTGCCGCGTGTGGCAACGTCATTTCGCTGAGTCTACCTTTAAATACACTGGATTAAGTATGACTAATGTGACAAATCAATCAACTCTCAATAATCTGGTCAAAATATAGGATTGAGGATTATATTTTAATAAGTAGGACTAGACCTATCAGTAGGTGTGGTGAATTGATGATAGGCATGGGGACGGGTAAGAGGCTTATAAGGCAGTGTCCTTGAGCAATCTGTTACCTTCTCCTGGTTTTGCCTCACTGACCCTCTATTCAGGAACTGCTGGATTAGTTTAGGCTTTATTCCTACTCTTAGAATGTTTACAGTCAGGTGGTTTGACGGAAGTCAATCTCTGACTACAACGTTACGAATAACATCAATATTAACGCTAACAATTCTAATTGTTGAAAGATATTCCCCAGATAAAAAGGTGCATAAACAGCATTATACTATACTATATCCCTGGTCAAGAGTAGTTATTTCCATGACTGTACATTGTAACTCAGGGCTACTGTGGTATCATAGTCTGTACACACTCCTCAATCACACTGGCACTATTTGTGGCTCTTTCAATATATTTTATTTGGTGGTAGCCCTTTGTCTCTGACAACTGTTCCCGTTGTTCCAGTATGAAAAACCTCCTAGCCCTGCATAGTAAACTGCCTGTCTGTACACATTAAAATGAAAACCATCATTCATTAACTGCATCCTGCTGGCTGCCTTGTAATCTGATTACACTGCCCAGGGAGGTTCTCAGCTGTTGGAGTCATTCACTCCAAGCCATTGCTGGCTCATTGAAAACCAATAGCGGTGACTGATTGACTAAATAATTGTAGTTGAATTGCTTATGATCTTAGCTCCGATACTCCATACCCCTGCTGTGCTTGGGTTCTGTCAACGCCATCCTATTGCTCTGTACTATTCAGTATATCAATGTACTTCTGATCATTCCCTCGTACACTGCTGTTGTTGTCTATTCACTGAAGTGATAGCATAAGGTTTGATATAATTAATATCTCCCAAGACTTAAAAAAAAGTATTTCCAATGAATGACTTATTGCCTTCATCTTTTCCTTCCAGACGACAGCACTGTTGGACCTGACGGATGGATAGAAGACGACTATAAAGGGATTATTTTGGCTGCCGAAAACAGGAGGCAGGCTGTGCCAAGAGGGATCACCTGGAGGCAGACACTTCAACAGCCATTTGTCCTGTTATGGAGCCAACGTGAGTTGTTTGATACAGTGATGAAGCACTAACAGCTTTAGCAGAGAGACAAGGTCCTGCGTATTGGAATACTTCTCGAAGGAATTTACCTTGTTGGACAGGGGATTTGGGATTTTTTTGCCATGTTTCATATCAGCTTGCCAGCCGCAACAAATGACTGTCTACCTTGACAGGAGAGAAGCGAGACGTCGACGAAAGATGGCCGACAATGCCATCCCACCCCTGATGCGTTTGTCTACAGGGCAAATGCGTTGGGGTGGAGTACTTCCAGGTTTCATCCTAACCTCTTTCCCTATTTTTTCTCTACTCCTCTATACTCTCATATCTTCCTCAATGGCTGTTGTTAGTTTGCCGGGATCAGACTATGACTATGGAGGCCAGCCCAAGTTTGTTTGCACCCCGATTCCTGCGGACGCAGACCCCAGCTGCTTCACACCAGGTGGGGCAGCACACGGACCTGCCCACGACAGACCCAGCAGTAATGGGCATCATGGACCTGCTGCAGCGGCGCCCAATGGTAACGGCAGGAGGCCGATGGGAATGGGGATGGGGATAGGGATATCAGACGAGGCCAAATCCACCATCCTGCACCTTCGCGAGAGCCTGGTGCGGCAAAAGGAGACAATCTTAGACCAGCGGGAGACGATCAGGGAACTGACTGCCAAGCTGACCCTCTGTGAGGGCTTTGGCCGGGGGGTGGGTCATCACGATGACCATCACGACGACCACCATGGACCGCCGCGTCACAACACCCATCACCCGAGCTCGCACCACTCCTACCATGACACTGACCACCATGGGGACCCACACTACCCACTGAACAGCGGGCACCGATCAGACCCACACCACCGAGGACAGGACAACTCTGGGAGCAAGCAAGGGGCCTTCTCCCCTGAGCAGACTAGGAAAACGCTACAGACACTCAAGGAGAGGCTGGAAAACTTGCAGGTGAGTGGGAACAGCATCAAAGAATGAGTAGGAAAAGGGATAGGAAGCTTATTTGCCCTTTGTGTGAATTTAGGTCATCTTATGCGTCACTACCGGGCACTGTTTGTCTCGCTACTGACCGGCTTTCTCCCACGCCGTGAGGATATCAGTGGCCTACAGCCCAAGCTCCATCCATGTGTGTGCGTATGAAGACCTAAGTTGATTAGCTAACTATCCTGACTCTCACCATAAAGAGTTGTCTTGCACTGATGCAATGGGAATTCATGAAGGAGAGGGTCCTGATGAGTGATTGTATGACATATGACCATTGACACTAACAACCAACTGAACCCAGTTTTCATTTTTTTTCACTCTTCCTGTATAGATACAAAATAATTGATCACTATTTTTGTGATTGTGAAATATATTTTTTAAATTCTAACTCATTCTCTTTCTCATTATGAATCATCTCTTTATCAATTTGCTTAAAGTGATTCTAGCACTCCATAACGACTTGATATAAGACTTGATAAACAGTCTGAGACAAAAAGGTGCTATCTATAGGGTTCTTTGGCAGTCCCCATAAGCATAACCATTTTTGGTTCCAGGTAGAACCCTTTTGAGTACCATGTAGAACCATTTACACAGAGGCTTCTACATAACCCAAAAGAGTTATACCAGGAACCAAAAAGGGTTCTACCTGGAAGCAAAAAGGGTTATACTTATGGGGACAGCCAAATAACCCTTTTTTCTAAGAATGTATAGGTATTAATAACTCTTAATAACACTGGTGGTTCATAGAAACTAGAGGCCGACCGATATATCTGCTGATATAGTGTTTTACAGCAGAGAGATGATAACGGGAACATTTTCCACACTGAGTTCTCTTAAATTGTGATCCAAAAGAGCAATTGTCCCAAAAATGTTATTCAAATGTTGATTTCTTACATTGTGACAATAATGACACATCTTGAGAATGGCCGCAAGTGTTCAGATCAGCATGAGATTCGCTATTTTCGATAATATAGATTAAACTACATATTGGTCAGGCAAAATTACAAAAATTCTTGCTATAAGACATCAGATAGTCTTATACCCTAAACAGTCATTAATAACACTTAATAAAACTGGTGGTTACCAGGGTGTTAGACAAAGACTGTACAGCTGAGATTGGAGTTCCGTCACCTAACAGGATGTCTATGCCACAAACCGGTGTCCAAGCGTTGCAGGGTGCTAGACACGTTCAATACCAATTAGCATCATCCATGGTGATGAGCTAATAATCTGGGTGTGCTCTGGCACTGAGTAAAGCCGGATTTGATCAGAGACACTGACAGAAGTAGAGGGAGGGAAGGAAGGAGGTTACCAGGGAGGGAGGAGATGGCTTTAAATGTCCTTATGCTCAACCAATTTCTTATGATTTAATTTATCTGCCCACTTGGAGAGATTAGGGGTAGCACAATATGGCCGAAGTAGGCAACCCAGAATGGGCTTAAGTAGAAGAGGTGTCTTAAAAAAAAAAAGAATGCATTTGAGCATCCCCCCGCCCCCCAAAAAATCTGCTTTTTAAAAGTCCTATTATGGAGATACATTTCCACTGATATGCTCCACAAAGTTTTAATAACCAAGAAATTGACTAATAATAAGGTATGCAATTATAACTATTATTAATTCTCCCTCATTCTCCAGGCCAGGAATTCCTCCAGCTCCTACTCAAGCTCACTGAGAGACCTCCTGCAACGCAAAATCAACGCACTTGAGAAGCAGCTCAACAATCACTACAGTGGGCATCATGATTATGGTCACCATGACGATCACCCCGATGACCACCATGACGATCACCACGATGACCATACTGACGACCACCACGATGACCACCATGAACCCGGTCACCACGATGACCACCATGACGACCACCACGATGACCACCATGACGACCACCACGATGACCACCATGGACCCAGTCACCACGATGATCACCATGACGACCATCATGACACCCACACCCCCACCCGCCACAACAACCGCCACAACAACCGTCAAAACAGTCACCATGATGACCGACACTATGAACGCCATTATGATCGTAGCCATGGCCGCCATGACACCCACCATAACGACCACCATGACGATCACCATGATGACCATCACGATGACCATCATGGCGAACACCATGACGACCATCATGATGATCACCACGACGACCACCACGTAGATCTTCACGATGACCACCATGATGACCACCAAGGAAACGGCCAACATGATGATGATCACCATAGCAATGACGACTACGGCCATCGTCCTCGTCCATCCTATAACAGCAAGCCGCCAGCTCCAAGACCTCTTGGCCGTGGACACAGCAAGCTGGAAACTGTGCTGAGCCACCTTAACCACAGGAACACTGACCCTGGTATTGAAACTCTCTGATAATAACCCACTTTGATACTGTATATTCTTTTCTGAGTTATATCATGCATTCTGTGTTGTAGCTGCAGGTACAGATATTCAGAATGTTTTGGCAAATTACTTTAATTTCACACCTCAGCTGTTCGTTGCTGATATTTATCTGTTTTGTATTCCAACAGGTACCCGTAAAAAGCCAAAGAGTCCAGATGCTTTCCAGATTGGCTTCCCTATGCGCACTAACTACATGTATGGAAGGATAAAGAAGACCCTACTCAACGAAATCTTTGCCCTCACTGTCTGCCTCTGGATAAAAGGAGGATCAGGGCCTGGCCTCGGCACGCCCTTCTCCTACTCTGTACCGGGACAGGCCAATGAACTGGTTCTGATCGAATGGGGCAACAACCCCATGGAACTACTGGTTAACGATAAGGTAAGAGCATGATTGAATATTTAGCATATTTTCACATTGTACCCCTAGTGACCAATTTGCTAAGATATATATTCTCTGCACTCACATCTTACACACATACAGTTAATTCGGAAAGTATTCAGACCCTTGACTTTTTCCACATTTGTTTCTACGTTACAGCCTTATTTGAACATGTTACTCATCAATCTTCACATAATACCCCATAATGACAAAGCAAAAACAGGTTTTTAGAAATTTTTGCTACAACTTGATTGTAGACCAACCTGTGGTGGATCCAATTGATTGGACATGATTTGGAAAGGCACACACCTGTCTATATAAGGTCCCACAGCTGACAGTGCATGTCAGTGCAAAAACCAAGCCATGAGGATGAAGGAATTGACCGTAGAGCTCCAAGAAGCACAGATCTGGGGAAGGGTACCAAAAAATGTATACAGTATTGAAGGTCCCCAAGAACACAGTGGACTCCGTTCTTCATAGAGCTGGCCACCCGGACAAATGTAGCAATTAGGGGGGGGAAGGGCCTTGATCAGGGAGGTGACCAGGAACCTGATGGTCACTCTGACAGAGCTCCAGAGTTCCTCTGTGGAGATGGGAGAAACTTCCAGAAGGACAACCATCTCTACAGCACTCCACCAATCAGGGCTTTATGGTAGAGTGGCCAGACTGAAGCCACTCCTCGGTAAAAGGCACATGATAGCCCACTTGGAGTTTGCCAAAAGACACCTAAAGGACTCTCAGACCATGAAAAACAAGATTCTGTGGTCTGATGAAACCAAGAGTGAACTCTTTGGCCTGAATGCCAAGCATCACATCTGGAGGAAACCTGCCACCATCCCTACGTCGAAGCATGGTGGTGGCAGCATCATGCTGTGAGGAACAGAGCAAAGTACAGAGAGATCCTTGATGAAAACCTGCTCCAGAGAGCTCAGGACCTCAGACTGGGGTGAAGGTTCCCCTTCCAACAAGACAACTACCTTGAGCATTCAGCCAAGACAACGCAGGAGTGGCTTTGGGACAAGTCTCTGAATGTCCTTGAGTGGCCCAGCCAGAGCCCGAACTTGAACCCGATCGAAAATCTCTGGAGAGACCTGAACATAGCTGTGCAGACCTGACAAAACTTGAGAGGATCTGCAGAGAAGAATGGGAGAAACTCCCCAAATACAGGTGTGCCAAGCTTGTAGTGTCATACCCAAGAAGACTCGAGGCTGTAATCACTGCCAAAGGTGCTTCAACAAATGACTGAGTTAAGGGTCTGAATACTGTATATGTTTTTTTAATTTTAAATACATTTCTAAAAACCTGTTTTTGCTTTGTCATTATGGGGTATCGTGTGTAGATTGATGGGGGGAAATGTAATGTAATGTAACAAAATGTGGAAAAAGTAAAGGGGTCTGAATACTTTTCCGAATGCATTGTACATTTTTCTACTACATGGTTTCTTACTGTGATGTGTCATAGTTAACATTTAGAAAGGAGTGTTTCATAATTTTTATCAACATTTTAAGTAAGCGTATGTTATCAGTCAGTTGCCCCATTGGCTGCACAAGTGGAAAATCAATCACCTCAAGGCAAGATTACACTTCAGTGGCAGGTGACTCCATTGTCATCCAATCAGGCACCAGAATTTGATTCATCTCCTGTCCTCAAGGAACGAGGCAGGAGGCAGTTGTGACAGTTACAGTTCACCTGCAGCCTGCTCTCACCCTGTCTTGCCTCCTTAGAGACAGTGGCCCTGCCCTCATCTATCATCCTCCCTAATGGCATAAGACCTCAGAGGGCAAGCAGCTTACCAAGCACAGTCATGCGGAGAGGCGTCTCATGACAGGATGGACGCGGGAATAGACACATGGTCCGGGCCCATACTGTACCTGTGCATGAGTCAGGGTTTCTCCCAGACAAGAGGGGATTTGGGGATTCAACCTGGGAGATGTGTAGCTATGGCACCTGAAGTCTATGTTGTTATGAGCTGACACAAAAGGAAAGAAAGAACACTACTACTTGAAATGCAATGGCTATTTTTACCTATTCACAAAAGCTGACAAATCTTTCACAAATCTTTTCATAAAATATCTCCCCAAAAAACAACATGAGACTACAGTCAGCCAATAAAATAATCAATTAACCTAGTAATAATCTCTCTTTCTCTGAACAGAACTTTGCCCTTTTCTCTCACATAAATCTTTTGTTTAGACTCTTTGGATTGAGCCAATCAATCAATCAGCCAATCAGCCAATCATGCAATTAGTTAATCAAGCCTTTGTCTCTATTTCTCTGCACAGGCAGTGACATTGCCCATGGCAATGACGGATGGGAAGTGGCACCACCTGTGCATGACATGGTCAACACACGATGGCCATTGGGAGGCCTTCCAGGACGGCGTAAAAAGGGGTTCTGGAGAGAATCTATCTGCATGGCATCCCATCAAGCCTGGTGGAGTCTTTATTCTGGGACAGGAACAGGTACAACTATACGTTTTCTCTCTATGAATTTACATACTTAAAGTTCTGAAGAACATATAAAAAATGTCAAACAGCAGTACTGGATCCCACTGATACCTCCAAATGTTACCAGCAGGGAATTACCAGTCACACTTACAATGTGTGTGTTTACTGATTTTAGGCTTTGCAGAACACAAAAAGCTGTTAATACAATCATGTTAAAGCTGGTTATAATTTAGTTGTGTCCTGAGAAGACACAGGCTATTGCCAAAAACTCATCTTTAGCATTTTAACTAATTTGCAACTACTTACTACTTATTTTTTGCTACTTTGCAACTAGTAGCAGGTTACCTAGCCCTTCCCCTAACCTTAATCCTAACCTTTAACCTTATGTTTTATTGTGGGACATTTAGTACTTGTACATGTTTTGTGGGCCTTTAGTCTTAACAATTACAGTGTGCTTTCCTAACAGGATACTCTAGGTGGCCGATTTGACGCCACCCAGTCCTTCGTGGGTGAGATGTCAGACCTCCAGTTGTGGTCCCGTGTTCTCACACCCAATGAAATCTACAGCCAGGCTTCCTGCGGAGGTCACCTGGCGGGTGACCTCATCTCCTGGACAGAGGCAGTGGTCGAGCTTCACGGCGGTGTCACCAAATACCCCTTCGACCCCTGCCACTAAGGACTACCACACTCTGCCTCATCAAAATGGCTGGTCACCAAGCTCTTGATGTCAGTTAACCAGCTGTCTGTTGTGGCAGCAGAGCTCTGTGCGCTACGCTGCAGACACATGACAGGCCCTTAGCAACAAACCAGGCTGGCCCTTAGCAACAAGAACTAGCCATTCTGTTATTTTGCCGTCCCTTTCCTCTCTGTTCTGCCTTCCCCCTCGCTGGGCAGAGGAACTGGGAAGACTTTAAAAGAGCAAAGGCTGGATTTAACCGAATGGCCATGACCGCTGCTGCTCCCGGGATCCAATACCGGTAATAGGATTCCCTGTCTCTAAATGGGTCCAGCCATGTATGCCCCGGCCTTAGCAAAGCCCTTTATCAGTCAGGTGTTCAAAGAATCATAACATTTTACTGGGACATATTATGCCGGGATATGGTTCTCAAAACCTAATACTCCAGATGTTATTTGTTTGTCTTTCTGTTTTTGACTGGTGAGCAGGACGATACCAGTGATTTAAAGGGAACGCACTGAGGTAGAATGCTCATGAACTAACTGTGGACATGGAATGAACTAACTAAAGGCAATCAAAACAGAGCCATGCAGATCGCAAGTGTATGAGTTAGAAGACATGATAATGATTTGATGTGATGAATGTGTGGTATTTTTTGTACATGAAGATCGAGAATCACATCTAGGGATTTAGTTTTTGGGGGATTTTAGCCTGTCCTTTCTCTACCTTTCACACATAAATGTTAGAGGACAGTTTTTTACTACTGTGTTGTACACACATGCAACTGATCAACATTCCACTGGATTTTTCAGATACATGTAGCTCTACAAATAGCTGATGGTGCTCTGCTTTTGGTTGAGGAGTTTGCTTTGCCTATTTGCAAAAATATATATATTTGTGTATGCCTATATGTAGAAAAAAAAAAAGGTTGAAAAAATAATATCTGTTTCAATACATTAATATCTGTTTTAACACAGCAAAGCTTTTGGATATGGTTTCAATTTGTATTACTATCAGTGTTTTCTGAAATGCCTGCCAGGTTTTATGAAACACCAGAGTTGAAGTTGTCTAGTCTGACATGTGGACATGAGCCTGCATAAATACAGGTTAACTGACTGTCAAGAGGTCTAAGGTAAATCTGAGATCTCCATGGTAACTTGTGGTTTACAGTGGGATTTACCTGACAAGTAGAGCTCTGGTCTAGATCCAAACTATGTATGTGCTGTCATAGCATACACACGCTCTTAAACACATTCACACATGCATGCACTGCACTCAGAACAGCTTGTAAAAAATGTTGATGCTTTAATCCTCTAAAAACGCTTATATTCACTGTCAACCTCACCTAATGTTTTTTATTTATTAATTGGGTCTTGTGTTTTTTATGCATGTAAAATGCTTATAAAAATTAATACAAACAGCCTGTTTTGAATATCAACTGTCAAATTACATAAACAAATACAAACCATTTCTTTTTTTATAAATATAAGGCATTGTACACAACAACAAATGATTTCCTTGTCTATCCTTCACTGTAATCCTGAATCCTTCACCTTTTCTCTCTGTAAAGCATACAAATTAGGAACTTATTTAATTGTATTTGTTTTCTTATCCCCATCTCACTGTAGGCTATTAAGTTCAGAATGTCTATCGTCTCACTGAAGCACATGAACACTGATCGTAAAAGGGTCATCTGTTGTTGCCATGGCGATAGTATAGATCTCGGCTGGACATGCCCCCCTGAACGCGCCCCCCTGAACGCTAATAAACATTACAACCATTACAGTACACAACCATTACAGTACACAACCATTACAGTAGGCTACGTTTGTAAATACTTGTTAATACACCTTTGTGAAAGAACATAGTGGTCTGGGTTGTTTTATATGAGTTTATAATGCCAAGATGAGGATTTAAAACCCCATGCCCCCATGTGTTATTACTGATAGTGGGCCAAAAAAAAATAATAAAAAAGTATTTTTCTCATTTGTTACATATAAAAAATACTAGTTATTAATTAATGCTAATACGACTGCATTTAATTCAGGTTAAACATAGCATTGAATGCTGTTTAATAAAAAGGATCTATATTGCTTCCATAAAGTTTGCTTAATCTCAACTTTGATTTTAATCTGTATATAAAGACACATTCAATAGATTTTATTTTCTTGTCTGTAAATATTGAACAACATTTTATTTATTAACTCTTGAGTGTTTGGTTAAAAGTCCCTTTCTTTGTGTTTAAGCCAAATATGTCAAATGAATCGTAAAACCTAAATGAGGAATACATGCATTACTCTGTTAAATATTTGTAAATAAAATCTAGATTTTGAATAAAATTATTTCAATAGATATTTCATGTAATTTCTTTCATTGCTGGTCAGTCTTACACTGCAAATGCTTGTGTTGGTCCAAGCTTTTTCTCGTCAAGCATTAACACTCCTAAGTAAAGCATTGAATAAAGACTGTTAGTATTTTTTTTTTTAAAGGTTATAAAATATTATAAAACTGTGATTAGTAGAATCGGATGTGTTACTGCTTGGATGGAGTAAAAACTTGCACCCACACCAGCCCTTGCAAGGTAAGATTTCCAAACACGGAGCATGCTGGGAAGGGCAGCTACTGCTATATTGCTTACACATATCCAGCCCATTTACAGATCTGTGAACACCAAATAGGTAATGGATGGGGGTCTAGATACAAAGGAAGCAGAAGCATGACTGATGATGATCATTCGGAGTCCACCTTGTTGGCCACAAGAGGATGTGAGTTGTCTTTGGAAGGTGTTCTGTATGTTCAGTAGCCTACAACACCACGACGGCTTAAAGACCAATAAATGTCAAAGTTAGAGTGCTGCAGCTTTGTTTTGTACGCTTTAAAGTGGCAATCAGCACAATAACAAAGATCATATAGCGTATATAATCTACAAGATTAGAAGAACAAAGTATGATATGAAATATATTTACTTTTAGCAAGGCTTGGACACAATATAGGCTATGTTTGGAATATCCGAAAGCAACAGCAATGTTACAGGTCCTTATCTTTTTAAGGATAAAACTGTAGCCTATATTAACTCACATATTAACTGTAGCCTCGGATCTGTACAATATGTTATTTTAATTTCGTATAGCACCTTCGGGAATGTTGTATGCCTTGATATTTTCCTGTGTTGAGTACAGAGCTGATAAGCGTGCTGAGGGTGCGTGCTGTTGGAAGAATTCAAATCCTGTGGCTGCCGGTCTTAACTGGCTGGTGATTATAAATTGCCAAAACAAGACTTTCACACAGCCTACAAATAGGTCCGCTTAAAAGCATAGCATAGCACTTAAACCGCATCGGTTGAAACAGATACGTGTCGAAGTATAGATAAACTCTGCGTAAAAAAAAAAAAAAAGCAGTTCTTATCTAAGCATGGAGGGCATTTGAATAGAAGTCTTGGGTTTGTACATTGCGTTTTGTTTTGGCCTACATACTGTTGACATCTTTATTTTGGGTGCCATGTTGAATTGGTCTGACCAAGACAACACCTACAGACCAGGGCCAGGTTTCCCAAAAGCATCTTAAGGCTAAGAACCATAGGATCCTTAAGATGCTTTTGGGAAACTGGGGCCCTGGAGAACCACAGATATTCTTAACAGAAACATCACCACAAGCTACATCAAGTTCTTACAAGTTGCCCACAAACAACACAATAGAATGAGGGTGGTTGACCATAATCATAATAACATAATAATAATAATAATATTAATAATATAATCAAAACTTTTCCTGCCTAACAGGTTTTGCTATCAAATGTACTTTGCATGAAGCTAAGGGTGACACACCGTCCCAACACTCATTTGGGAGGTGGAACTCAGGAGAGCTGGATCTATTCTGTCTCCAGCAGTCTCCTACTGCCCTGGGGGAATGGGAGTCATAAAACCAGGGGAGAACGACAACGTCTGGACCAGGCCTGCTACATCCTAAAAAGACGGAGGGGTTCCATTATCCTAAAATGATAGCACATTTTATCCAAAGAAAAAAGGTCAGATCAAGTTCATGTCTGGATTATTGCCTGTTTGATGTCTAAAAGACATAATGCTGTACTTTTTTGTGTAAAATATGACTATGTGGCTGAACTATTCCCCCTTCTGCTCTCAGATTGGTGGTATACACAGTACAGACGGTTATCACATGACCTGGCCCTCCTCTTTTTTCTGCTGACCATGGCAACACTCCTACAGACCTTTTACTGTGAGTTTTATTTGGTCATCATTTTTAATTGAACAGATTCAAGGGTGATTTAAATTATTATGGAAGGTCAAGACTTGAGGTTTTAACCCTAACTTGACCTTTTAATTATAATTATCTCTTGATGCTACCTCATCCTCACATTGCCCTTTCACTGTGTTGTATCCATCGCAATGGGGTCACGGGGAGACCATGATGCAGTGGTGCAGATAACCCTGGTCTTCCAATCCCAGTCCACCTTGCAGGAGGTCAGACTCAAATGCCTGACTCAGAAGCTGAACACCCTGAACCACTCCCACCCCCTCCTCTTCCACAAGTACCCAGCACTCAACCAGTACTGTCCCATCACCAATAGCAGCACCAATGGTGAGCACACACATTCAAGTTGATCAAACTCTTACTATGATGCCATTCATTATGAAGAGTTTTGAGTGAGTTTGCATAATCCTGTGAGCTCTCCAATGCCTAATATAGCATGTCTGATTTTAGCTGAGACATGGAGGATGGCCTATTGGGAAAAATACTCTGATCCAATAATCTGTTCCATAAATGGACAGGCAGAGAAAAGATGATGAAGGATCACCGGGATCAACTTAAAATTACAAAATGGCCGACAATGACAAGAGCAGTATCACACTAGACCTAGGCTCTAGCCCTGGCATCCTAATAAGAGCATTGCTTTAGCTATTATCAGATCAGTAGATGTAGACTCAATATATAATCACCACTTGATGACATTTTTTATTGATATATTTAGGATATCTTTTATTTACACAGGTGATCCCATAGAGATTGGAAAGACCTATTTTACATGGTGGACCTGTTTCACCCGTTCACCTTTACCCCTATAACATTGACTAACCTCTGGCGTAACCTTCCACCTGTTTCACAGAGCGTGAGTGCAGGCCGTGCCCAGAGGGGTGGGAGTCTTTTGGGGAGAGATGCTACCTCTACACCCATGACAGACGGGACTGGATTTCCAGCCAGTACCACTGCCTGTCTGTAGGGGGCAACCTTGCCATGGTGAAGCGTGAGGAGGAGCATGTATGACAGAGCCATGAACCCCATCACCCAATGATACCGATACACATTAAGGTTTCTTTGGAGGAATTCATTGTAGCCTATTTCTCAATTCTGTATTCTCATGTTTGAATCTCTTTTGAATCAAGAGAAGATTTTGAACCTAAATCATGACAAACCAAGATCCTCACAAAAATCCTGAGCTTTGGAGGTAAATGGAGTACTGAGATTTACTGAGTACCTGGAACTATTGACAGTATACAGGCTGCTCCATCACTGAGAGCTGTGGTATTCCTTTAAACAGTAGGCCTAATACAGACACAAACATAATCTAAGGTCAGTCATTCATGTTTAGATATTCACTGTGCAATGCAAAACATTTGACCCCTTCAGTTAAAGTTAAGAATAGATTTCTACGAAAGTCTGGGGTCATGTCTATTTGAGGCATCCATCTGAGTGTTGCATTTTTCTCAGATCTTCCTGTGGAAGAGAGCCAAGGAGACTCCTACTGGATCGGCTTGAGGAACGATAACCCAGGCGGGGTCTGGCACTGGGTGGACGACTCCCCGGTGGAAAAGGGGTAACTTAGAATCTAAACTTAAAGATGCGGAAGATTTGCCTCTGAGGATAGTCTTGGTCTAAAAAGCGTCCCGTAAATGGATAGAAATATTCTCCAGAAATTACCTTAGTTAGGATCTCAATTCTATTGTTTGGTGTGGAGTCCTGTATCGAGACTCGAGACTGCATTACTGTGATTACATTACCTCAAATCACAGTACCATATGAAGATACTTACTGTTTGAGGTCTCTGAAGAGATATTGGCCTTTTTATTGCCATACGTCCATTTCATATAATTACCTGATGTATTACTCTGCATTGATGGTTATTTGTACTTAAAGTACATGGTCATTTTGTTTTTAAAAAGTAAAACTGATGGAGATTGTGTTACCGCTACCGGTTTTGGGACATATTTTGGGATCACGAGCCAGAGAAGGAGGACACCAGGGAGCTGTGTGCCCGGCTGTCGCCAGGAGACAGCCACAGGGCCAGTTGGTACGCCACCATGTGCAAGAACAGCCTGAGGGGCATCTGTGAGAGGACCCAGGGCACCCTGCAGTGACATACACTATCTCAGAAGAGGAGAGAAAGAGGGGAGAGGGTAGGGTAGTCACAGTCAGTGCAGTATGATTGCATTAAATATCTAATGTGTCTTTTGATGTATGGTATTGGTAATTATGCAATGTATGTACAACTGAAATAAACAACTAAATACCTATGATTTGTCATTTTCTCTTGCTGGTGAATGTGAGGGTTTGCACATTGAAAATAAAGTTGCCGTAAAATTGTTTTGACTTTTACATTGAGGAATCTTCAGAAAGTATTCACACCCCTTGACTTTTTTCACATTTTGTTGTGTTACAACCTGATATTCAAATGGATTGAAAAATAGATGTTTTGTCACTGGCCTACACACAATACCCCACAGTGTCAAAGTGGAATTATGTTTGTCGAAATTTTTACAAATTATTTAAAAATGAAAATCTGTAATGTCTTCAGTCAATAAATATACAACCCTTTTGTTATGGCAAGCCTAAATAAGTTCAGGAATAGAAATGTGCTTAACAAGTCACATAATAAGTTGCATGGACTCACTTTGTGTGCAATAAAACTGTTTAACATGATGTTTGAATGACTATAGAATCTCTGTACCCCACACAATTATCTGTAAGGTCCCTCAGTCGAACAGTGAATTTCAAACATAGATTCAACCAAAATGACCAGAGAGGTTTTCCAATACCTCGCAAAAAATGTATAAAGCAGACAATGAATATCCCTTTGAGCATGGTGAAGTTATTAATTACACTTTGGATGGTGTATCAATACACCCAGTCACCACAAAGATACAGCTATCCTTGCTAACTCAGTTGCCGGAGAGGAAGGAAACCGCTCAGGGATTTCACCATGAGGTCAATGGTGACTTTAAAACAGTTACAGAGTTTAATGGCTGTGATAGGAGAAAACTGAGGATTGGTCAACAACATTGTAGTTACTACACAATACTAACCTAATTGACAAGAGTGAAAAGAAAGAAGGAAGCATATTACTAAACATGCATCCTGTTTGCAGCAAGGCACTAAAGAAATACTGCAAGAAATGTGGCAAATCAATTAACTTTTTGTTACGTTTGCAGCAAATCTATATTTTCAAGCATAGTGGTCACTGAATTATGTTATGTGTATGCTTGTAATTGTTAAGGACTGGGGAGTTTTGGAGCTAAGCATCCTAGAGGAAAACCTGGTTCAGTCTTCTTTCCACCAGACACTGGGAGATTAATTCACCTTTCAGCCGGACGAAAAAGGAAACGCCAAACTTTCCAAATGCTGCGTTCTCAAGTCTTGAGGAAATCTGTGGCCCTAATTTTGATTTGCCACGGCTTAAAACAGAACTCACCGTTATATACTCAATGTCTGATTTTGAGGGTAAGAGCCTGACTGATCTGCTCCACTTTCTCCATCAGAATAAACTAAATATACAGTATAGATAGTATGCACCAATTGTATCTGCTTACCTGTCTAGTTTTGACCATTCCAGTGTCCACTGCATCAGTAGAAAGAACATTTTCTGCACTAAAAAGGATCAAGACATATTCCAGGAACACCACTGGACAGGCCCGACTGTCAGCCCTGGCTTTGATCTCAATCAATAAACAACTTATTTCGGATTTGAAATCAAAAGTCAAGCTATATTAACCTGCCATTGCCCATTTCATAAAGAAGGACAGGAGAATGGACTTTGTTTTTAAATGATAATTACTTTTTGTTTTCATCAACAGCTTGCTTTTTGTTGCTATCTCGTTCATATCATTTTGAATACAATGTGTAAAATATTATTTCAACTTTAGATCACTGGTTGTGTGGTAAAAACAAAGGGGAAGTACTGGGTACATGACAATTCGTGTTGTGGTGCTTTTTTTTTTATTGTTGCATGCAGGAGATGAACGTTGAATACAGTGCAACTTTTTACTCTCTGACAGCATACTGTATACTGTCCGTGGTCTTGAAACAATGTGAGTAGTTGTGTGGTTGAATTTATTCCGCCACTATTTGAGTGACTGTTTGTTTTGGCAAATGTTTCTTTGAAACAACGTAACCGTATTTTCTTCTAACGTGTTTCCTGCTAACGATATTTGCAACCGTTGTGTTCGTGTGCTTCTTCTGTGAGCCACAGCCGAGGCATGTCTTAGGACCGTTTGAATCTGTCATCAAATAATTGCTTCTCATATATAGGTCTGCAAAAGAAAGGTCTCAAGTCATGCTCTGTATACACAGTCATCCGAGTTCGCCATCTGTATGTATGACGTCAGATCTTATTCCGCAATTGAGGGCCTAGCTCCAATAGTCACGGTTCGCCACTGTATTTGGTCATGTTGACTTTGGTGGCTTTAGTGATGGACAGTCCCATTAAATTAATCCACAAGACAGGGTAGGTCGGTATATTAAAAAGGCACAAGATACATCTGTAAAATAATTGCTGACATTCACAAAAGAGCTAACAAAGACTGGTAACAAAGAGAGTTCTAATTTAATATATTTCATGAATATATGCAGTGCCTTCGGAAAGTATTCAGACTTGACTTTTTCCACATTTTGTGGTACATTTTGGTTACATTACAGCCTTATTCTAAAATGGATTAAATAAATAAAACATCCTCAGCAACCTACACACAATACCACATAATGACAAAGTGAAAACAGGTTTTGAGAAATGTTTGCAAATGTACAAAAAATTTAAACCAGAAATACCGTATTTAAATAAATATTCAGACCCTTTGCTATGAGACGAAATTGAGGTCAGGTGCATCTTGTTTCCATTTTTCATCCTTGATGTTTCTACATCTTGATTGGAGTCCACCTGTGGTAAATTCAATTGATTGTAATGTAATGTATTTGGAAAAGCTCTCACGTTTTCTGGATTGTAGAGTTGTAGTTGAAATTAGCCCTTTTAAACGTGGGGACAAGTCCTCACATTATTTGGAACTGAGGGTGACTTTCGTCACAGGGCTTTTATTCTTGAGTAGAAGGGGGTTGGTTAATCATTTCCAACTAATGTCTGTTCACTTGGACGTGGCCACTGGCTGAACACAAGTTACCATAAGACAAACTATTTTCATTTTAGGAGGCTAAATCACATTGTAATCTTTTCAAAAGTATTCCTATACTTAGTTAAAAATTTTAAGCCTCATAGCTGAGGAATATGTATAAACAGAGTTAGGGTAATGTGGCTGCACTGTCTTTCATGATGTCACACACATGAAACAAAGCGGACAGGGTCGTAGCTGGCTTGGTCACCAGTCTTTTCCACATTCTCTAAATTAGGAATATTGTTTAATTCTCCAATTCGGGGAGTACGAGTATTTGGCGGGAGAGTTTCTTTGTCCTACTGTGAGATCCTCTCTCTCCCATACTGCATGTTGCAGGGAGATGAGCGTCTCTGTCAGGAATTGAAAACAGCCCCCCCCCCCCCAAAAAAAGCCGATTTAATTAATTTTAGAATAAGGCTGTAACCTAACAAAATGTGGAAAAAGTCAAGGGGTCTGAATACTTTCTGAAGGCACTGTATACACCTACTCTTCTTCTGGTACCACCAGCCTTTTTGCTAGTTGATTTGATTTCTAGACTATGTACTCTCACTTGGTTGGCCACCAGATGTCATTGTACTATGTGGGTTGTTCACATTCTCTCTTCATTCCTGAGTAGTCCTGAATGTAGTATATTACGTAAGAAGAATGCCTCAGCCACTCCCTCCCAGCCTCTATCTCCTCAAAAAGTGTAGTTCATTTGTGTAGTACATTTGATATTTTAAAAAACAGTTATGGTATTTTGATAAAAGTAGGATAATAATGACTGAAAAGAACTATACTCTTGGCACTTTTTTATTTATTGCCCTATCCACCAGTGGTGGTCAGCCTTTTAAGTTGAGGGAGGACAATGTTTTTTTCATAAGCATGGCCTTATTTCTATTACATCATAATGGATGACTGTCATTCATATTCCATTCACCCAGTTCAATGTAACAGCGATAGGTTTAGGCTGCTACATGATACTCACATTTTCCCTATAAACATCATGAGGTTAACACAACCTAGCCTATGAATGAAATTGTTGTGGAAATTCTTACACAGGGACACTCAAAGTCAATCTTAAATGAATCATTGTTTATTGTCAACGCGCTGGAGAGGTTCCAACCAACTCAATGCATCAAGTACACATGTCAATCAGGAGCTCCACAGGGGCAGTCCCGTTAGTTCCCTTACATACTGGTTACAGACCCGTTACATAGGCATAGTTCATAGGGTTGGTTCCTGCATGTGTCTGGCACAGTCTCCTAATTTAACTTAACGAACATATTCTGGGCGTTCTGCCAGATGGTCCTAAGGAGGGGATCATATCGCCCCCCCCCGTATATATTTACCAGGCACAGGCAGGAACCAAGGATTGTTTATGACACCAAAGACAAGATTAACATTTTCTAGACTGTTTCTACACACAGTAAAATTTCCTTCACAAATGTTTTCAACGTAGGTGCACACAGGTCGAGAGAAAAGTTTTGAGGTGACACATGTACAGACAGTGACACATTTAATACCGCTTTGCACGCTCTTGCCTGCATCTAGCTGATACAGGGTGTACGCATTAGTCCAACAGTTGCAAATGAGTGTTTCTATTGGACAAATTCAGGTATGCTAATCCCCGTTTTGTTCCATTTAAGAAAAGTTTGAACAGAATCAGCAGAATGAATACACCCCTGATCAGTGGTGTAAAGTACTTAAGTAAAAATACATTAAAGTACTACTTAAGTAGTTTTTGGGGGTATCTGTACTTTACTATTTATATTTTTGACAACTTTTACTTTTACTTCACTACATTCCTAGAGAGAATAATGTACTTTTTAATCCATACATTTTCCTTGACACCAGAAAGTACTCGTTACATTTTGAATGCTCAGGCAGGGCAGAAATATGGTCCAATTCACGCACCTATCAATATAACACATTGTCATCCCTACTGCCTCTGATCTGGCGGACTCACTAAACACAAATACTGTGTTTTCTATTAAGGTATCTTTATTTTTTACTCAAGATTGAAAACTACTACTTTTTCCACCACTGCCCCAATCACGTTTCACAGTTCACTTCATAGCAGCCACGTTGTATTCTTTCTCGCATCTATGCGCTCTCTTCCTCTCACCTTTTCCTTTCGTCGCTTGTGGACGTCAATGCACATCAGCTCTATGTGAATTGTAAATCCTGGAATGGATTCAATGGACTGGCATTGAACACACCCAACATATGGAAACCACATAGACTATGTTCCATTCACTCCATTCCAGCCAGTACAATGAGCCCGTCATCCTATAGCTCCTCCCACCAGCCTCTGCCACCACCTGTTGTAGACAATCTAATCTAAAGGATACCACTATTTTCTTCCTGTAACCCATCATAGCATTGGTTGAAAACAGTGTATACAGTGCTATGTGTGCCTATGGTTGAATATTTGATTGGCATGTGCGTTGCTAAAAATATGTGATTTAAACAGAAACTACAAAATGAAGTTGTTAGAACAATACAAATAAAAAAAGCCCTAAATTATGCAACTGACCATGAGGGTTGCAGGAAATACTGCTAAATGCTGGTCAAATGAAACTGAATGAGGTGAAGGTGGGGAATTGCAATGAGGAATGGGTCAGAAGGAAAGTGCTAATTGTCTAAATACAGGCACAACCTTTATTATATAATGGGGCACTGTGTAAGGGTGCGTGTTTAATTCAAGTCAATGTATTCAGCATATATGAATAAATTGACTATATATTCAGAATAAATTGACTCTGGTATATTGTTCTCAAGCAGAATTTGTAAGAGCCAGTGGGACTGAAACTGAATAACTATATTGGGCATCACATATATACATTGATTAAGTTGTAACATAAACCTTATTGTCGAACTGGCCTATGTTACTAATATATGTACGTCAATTTAAACATATATTAGATGGAGGAATAGGTCGCACTAAAGCGCATCTAAATGGATGGATCCCTATCCGTATCGCGGTCGGTGCCATGCGCGTGATGCTTTGCTTCTCAGCATCCATCATCAGCTGATCACTCTCAAGGTCGGCATCGCAGAGCATCATGGGGAGGACACTAAATCCACTGGTTCTTCCCGGGGACCGCCACATCCCCTACAACTAAAACAACGTTGGTTCACCATCACCACCATAATAGGAGACTCACGCCTTTGCCCATGACGGCATAGCTGTCAGGAGATGTGATGCAAAAAGCGAGTCACCGATTAATCCGAAAGGAGGTTGGTTACGCAGAGAGCATCTCGTTTTTCATAGGTTGATGGAAAGTGGGCTATCGACCGAAGGGAAACGTGCGGATTGTCGCGCATCCACTCCACAAGCCTGAGCTATAGGAAACGAATAACGAAGACATTTTCAAGAGGCTGTTTTTATAGTACCGCATTGGTGCCAGCGGAATCGTTGAGGGCGGGAGAGGAATAGCACGTCAGGTCACGACAGGTGAATTGCGGTAAATTTCTTGATTCATACTATTATATAACATATGTAGGGCATTGCTGACAAATCGTCCTTATAAAGGATTGATAGAAGGTCAAGAGTAGTGATTTTTGGCCCATTAAAAAGGCACCTGGCACTGTGTGGGAATGGCTCGATTTAACCGCCAAGACTCTTTTTTGCATTTCATAGAGTAGTGATTTTTAAGCGAAGTATATTTAATTTTCTGTTATAGTATTCACTATAGCCTTGTATGCATTGTAACAATGTAGCATAGCAACTGAACATACAATAAACCAATTGAATGGAATCGTAAACTAATGAAGACATTCCTATCCATGAATATGTTATAAAGTAGGCTAGTCAGCTATGAAGTAATAAAACAATGTTATTGTAGGGCAACTTGAGTTGAATTCGTAAAAGCTGCAGGGCAACGTTGTTTTTCTACTTGTGATCAGTTTCAGCACCAAGGACAGCAACGTATCAGTTCCTTATTTTTTAGGCTGCAGCTTTGAAGACTGGGCGGTTCCACAAGCCTATTTCACCTGAATATATTTTCTCCTGTCCTCCTGTCCTGTTTGTCAAGAGCTGATTTTTATTAGTGAATATCTCACTGAAGATGGTGGAGGAGAAGGTAAGTTCTGCTCCCTAATTTAATAATGTGGACAGTGTAGTAGCCTATGCTGCTGTTATTATATGCTGACCATACGCTACTCAGTCATGCTATACTTTGAACATGCAATGTGTGGCCCATCAAAAAGTCCCTTTGCATGAGTACAATCCACCAAATTATTTCCAGTTCTGTTGCATACAGTCAGAATGTCATGTGACTGTTCAAAACCCACTTCATGGTGGTGGGTGTTGTACCGCCTGTTGCTGTATATCAGTGAGTCATCCTCATGCTTTGTGCTGAGCTTCCATGAGCGAACCAGTGATAGAATTAGACAGTCTACTGTTCTATTCATTATAGGGTCCAGAAATAGCTTTTATGCAATGACAGTTGTCATGCCATAGGCTATGGCATACAATTATGATCATTCATATCTGATATTGACATAATGGAATAACCCAAGGCTATTTGGATTTCAATCTTTGTTGTGGTATTGAGTTTGGTGTCACTTAAAAATGTCATTGTTTTTTAAATAAAAGCAAATTTGTTGTCCATTAAATACAGTGTAGACATAGTTAATGTTGTAAATGACTATTGTAGCTGGAAACGGCTGATTTTTTATCGAATATCTACATAGGCGTACAGAGGTCCATTATCAGCAACCATCACTCCTGTGTTCCAATGGCACGTTGTGTTAGCTAATCCAAGTTTATAATTTTAAAAGGCTAATTTATCATTAGAAAACCCTTTTGCAATTATGTTAGCACAGCTGAAAACTGTTGTGCTGATTGAAGAAGCAATATAACTGGCCTTCTTTAGACTAGTTAAGTATCTGGAGCATAAGCATTTGTGGGTTTGATTACAGGCTTAAAATGGCCAGAAACAAATAACTTTCTTCTGAAACTCGTCAGTCTATTCTTGTTCTGAGAAATGAAGGCTATTCCATGCGAGAAATTGCCTAGAAACTGAAGATCTCGTAGAACGCTGTGTACTACTCCCTTCACAGAACAGCGCAAACTGTCTCTAACCAGAATAGAAAGAGGAGTGGGAGGACCCGGTGCACATCTGAACAAGAGGACAAGTACATTAGTGTCTAGTTTGAGAAACAGATGCCTCACAAGTCCTCAACTGGCAGCTTCATTAAATAGTACCCGCAAAACACCAGTCTCAACGTCAACAGTGAAGAGGCGACTCCGGGATGCTGGCCTTCTAGGCAGAGTTGCAAAGAAAAAGCCATATCTCAGAC
>CM042395.1:7743443-8080943 GCA_023634145.1 Thymallus thymallus
ATAAAAAAAAAGGTGCGTAAACGATGTTTACTTGCGTTTACCCTCCACTACGCCACTGCTTATATGATTAAGTTGTAACCGGCAGACATTCTTGCTCTAGGAATACAATTAGTAAAATTCCTCCCCTTCATTTTCTTCCACACAATGTCATGAAACCTTCTCCTTTTGAATCGCTCTATAGAACTGTCTCTTCCGTTCCATACTACCAATGGATTAGTGTATTGTTTACTACTGTCTACCATAATGTATATCCCATCAGTGCTTCCCATCCCATCAATGTACGGTATATCCCATTGATGTTTGCATGTAAGCTGTGGTGCTGTGAATGAAACATTCCTGGTAGTAAAGTTAATCCTACCTAAACCTCTCTGCGTTGTAGATCTTTGGCTTGGAGTCTCTGCTGGGGTCGGACAAGCTGTGGCCTCTGCTGCTGGCGCTGACGGTCATCCCGGCCGTGCTGCAGTGTATCCTGCTGCCCTTCTGTCCCGAGAGCCCCCGATTCCTCCTCATCAACCAGAACAAGGAGGAGCAGGCCCGCAAAGGTGGGTGCTCCAAACCATAGAAACCATCAAATTGTTGATAACGATTAATTTAAACACTCCTGTTTTAGCTTGTATATGTACCTGGTATTGTATATATTTTAGCTTGTAAATGTACCTGGTATTGTATATATTTTAGCTTGTATATGTACCTGGTATTGTATATATTTTAGCTTGTATATGTACCTGGTATTGTATATATTTTAGCTTGTATATGTACCTGGTATTGTATATATTTTAGCTTATATATGTACCTGTCACAGTGTGTAGGATATAAGGGACGATATACGGAGCGCTGGTGAAGTGTCATCCTTTTTATTAAAAATGAGGTGTTCTCACGAAGCATTTAACATAAAAAGGAGACTGAAAAACAAACACGATTACAAACAAAAAAACACGGTGACTTACTTTGTGGCCTGCTGGCAGTGCAGACAAACAAAAGAACAATGATCCACACACAGGTGGAAATGTGTGGGTCCTATATACTATCCCCAATCAGAGACAACGCTAGACAGCTGTCTCTGATTGGGGATGATAATCTCCCTAGTTAGGGTGTGATGACTTGGTTGTGTGCCTCTCTCCTCCCCTAGGTGGGAGTAAGAGGCCTTACCACAACCAAGCCATCACAGTACCTGGTATTGTATATATTTTAGCTTGTATTTGTACCTGGTATTGTATATATTTTAGCTTGTATTTGTACCTGGTATTGTATCTATTTGCAAAGAAATAATGTGGTAAAATTTATTAATTTGGTGAGTGGTACATAGACGCAAATACCAACATACTGGTGTATGTCATAATAAAGCATGCAGACAGGCATCCAGGCATTCAGTTACTGTTCTACTGAATGTTAGAATGGGCAAAACGAGGCACGACGGTACCAGTATCTCAGAAATGGCCAGCCTCCTGGGCTTTTTTACGAACAACAGTGTCTAGGGTTTACCATGAACCGTGTGGCAAACAAAACACGACCAGCCTGCGGCAGTCCTGTTGGCGAAAACAGCTGATGAGAGATCGGAGGATAATATCAAGAATCGTGCATGCTAACAGACAAAGTACAACAGTGGTGTTCAGAATGGCATATCAGAACGCACAACTCGCTGGTCCTTGTCAGGGATAGGCTATTGCAGCATACGACCACACCGGGTTACACTCCTAAGCTAAAAACAAGAAGAAGCGGCTCCAGTGGGCACGCGATCACCAACACTGGACAATGGAGGAGTGGAAAAACATTGCCTGGTGCTGTCAGGATTTTCCGTAAGCAGCATGAGTCCATGGACCCATCCTGCATGGTGTCAACGGTACAAACTGGTGGAGCTGGTGTAATGATGTGGGGAATGTTTAACTGGCAAACTTTAGGTCCCTTGATACCAATTGAGTAATGTTTCCATGTCCCGAGGAATTCAGGCTGTTCTGGAAGCAAAGGGGGGTCCGACCCGGTACTATGTGGGTGTACCTAATAAGCTCTATATACTACTATATATACAAAGGTATGTGGACACCCCTTCAAATTGGTGGATTCGGCTATTTCAACCACACCCATTGCTGACAGGTGTATAAAATTGAGCACACCGCCATGCAATCTCCATAGACAAACATTGGCAGTAGAATGGTCTTACTGAAGAGCTCAGTGCCACCTTTCCAACAAGTCAGTTCTTCAAATGTATGCCCTGCTAGAGCTGCCCCGGTCAACTGTAAGTGGTGTTATTGTGAAGTAAAAACATCTAGGAGCAACAACCGCTCAGCCGTGAAGTGGTAGGCCACACAAGATCACAGAACGGGACCGTTGAGAGCTGAAGCGTTTGTACTCCGTTACAACACTCACTTCCGAGTTCCAAACTGACTCTGGAAGAAACATCAACAGAGTTTCATCTGGAGCTTCATGAAATGGGTTTCAATGGCCAAGGATCCGAACACAAGCCTAAGATCACCATGCGCAATGCCAAGCGTCAGCTGGAGTGGTGTAAAGCTCGTCGACATTGGACTCTGGAGTGTGGAAACTTGTTCTCTGAAGTGATGAATCACGCTTCACCATCTGGCAGTCTGATGGACGAATCTGGGTTTGGCGGATGCCAGGAGAACACTACCTGCCCGAATGCATAGTGCCAACTGTAAAGTTTGGTGGACGAGGAATAATGGTAAGTGGCTGTTTTTCATGGTTTGGCCCCTTAGTTCCAGTGAAGGGAAATCTTAACGCTACAGCATACAATGACATTCGCCCAACATCAGTGCCCGACCTCACTAATGCTCTTGTGGCTGAACGGAAGCAAGTCCCCGCAGCAATGTTCCAACATCTAGTGGAAAGCCTTCGCAGAAGAGTGGAGGCTGTTATAGCAGCAAAGGGGGGACCAACTCCATATTATTTTTTAAATAAGCAGGTGTCCACATACTTTTTGTCATGTAGTGTCCGTTAAATACCCTTGAATGGTGTGAATTGTGCATGCCAAACATAGGCCTTTGGCGTTATTGCCCTTCCTCTGACTGGGCATGAATTTAATGCATACAGTGATAGGCTTAGACAGGCCAGGCGAGACGGAAGCTTGTTGAGCCAAGAAAAGACTCCTTAACTGATGCACAGCATAGGCCAATAGCAGGTCACCTGAGTGCATGTCATAATCTCCTTCACACTGTTTTTGTTTCAAACACACTGCTTTGGTGAATAAGATAATAAAATAGGGAACATTAGTTTTGGTCAGTCTTTTATGTGATGGATACCGTTATGAAAGAACTGGCAGGATCATTGACAGCTACTGAACAAACAACTACAAAACAGGCAGGTTTTAGTGTTGGTGCTACCAGCTAGTCTACTAGAAGATGTACTCAACTAGTGTTTTTAAAGGTCCAATGCAGCTGTTTTGATCTCAATATCAAATAAATGTTGTCTAATAATGAAGTGTCTTACTGTGATTGTTTTAAATGAATATGGTCAAAAAGAAACAAAAGTAGCCTCTTAGCAAAGAGCAATTTTTCAAGCAATGATTTTGCAAGGACTGTCTGGGATTGGTCTGAGTGGGAAAGGAAAAACTAAAAACGATCTGTTATTGGCAGAGGTTTCTTATTCTTATTGGTCTATTAACAAATGTATCACCTGGTGATGTCACCAGGATGGCCAAAACTCCATCCTACCAAAACAGGTGGAAATGTCAGGCAGTCTTTTCAAACAGCTAAAAGGGCATTATCATAACTTTCACAATTTAGGGTTCTCCCGAGTAGCGCAGTGGTCTAAGGGTTCGCTCGCAGGCTGTCAGAGCCGGCCATAACCTGTGTCAGAGTCGGCCGTGACCGGGAGACCCATAGATTGGGGCACAATTGACCCAGCATTGTCTGGATTAGGGGAGGGTTTGGCAGGGGGATTTCCTTGGCTCATCGCGCTCTAGTAACTCCTTGTGGTGGGCCAAGCGCCTGCAAGCTGACTTCACTTGTCAGCTGAACCCTGTTTCCTCCGACACGTTGATGCGGCTGGTTTCCGGGTTAAGCGAGCAGTGTAAAAAGAACGCGTGACTCGACTCGACCTTCACCTCTCCCAAGCCTGTTGGGGAGTTGCGTTGATGAGACAAGATCGTAACTACCAATTGGATATCATGAAATCGGGGAGAAAAAGGGGGTTATAAAAATAATTTCAGTATTATTCCAACCTCATAGTATTGGAAATATAAATGAAACACATTTATTTTTCAATCACATTTTTGACTGCGCTGGGCCTTTAAAAAAACGTTACTTCATTTCTCAAAGAAAAGGATATCTGTATGATATTTTGTACAAAACTAAGGTTTTATGCACCTAATGAATTTAAATATTTTCTTTAACATATTGTCATTACCTAACGATTTTACAAATACATTATCTCCTTTTACAACTTGTACAGTATGTCCTTCACATTATAGTGTCACTTATCTGCCTCTCTCACTCCGCCATTTTCTCCCCCCAGTCCTGGTGCGTCTGCGTGGCTCAGAGGATGTGAGTAAAGACATGCAGGAGATGAAGGAGGAGAGTTCCAAGATGGCCATGGAGAAGAAAGTGACCATCCCTGAGCTGTTCCGCATCCCAGCCTATAGGCAGCCGCTCCTCATCGCCGTCATGCTCCACCTCTCCCAGCAGCTCTCTGGAATCAATGCTGTGAGTGAACTATGACTCCCAGGGGGCCACAGTACAAGCACATTGTAATTAGTTGAAAAGTCACCAAGGATATCTCAGAGGACAGCTTAACAATACAAGGTCGCATTCACTAGGCACGAAACTGAAGAAAAAAGGCAGAGACGGGGAGGTACTATCTGAATTTATCCAATAAGAAACGATCTGCTATGGTGTGTGCCCGAATGAAGATGAACCAGGCGGCAGGTAGCCTAGTGGTTAGAGTGTTAGGCCCGTAACTGGAAGGTTGCAGGATCGAATCCCTGAGCTGACAAGGTAAAAATCTGTCGTTCTGCCCCTGAACAAGGCAGTTAACCCACTGTTCCTAGGCTGTCATTGTAAATAAGAATTTGTTCTTAACTGACTTGCCTACTAAAATAAAGGTTAAATAAATACAGAGAGGAACTGCAGCTGCCTTTGAATAGTTGACTGACAGCTGCATTCAACATGCCTAATATTCTCAATGATTACATGTTTGGGAGATTTTTGTTGGATTAAACATGATTTAAGATTTCTTATTCATAGATTATGGCCTTGTTGCAGATCAAGAACCTAATCTTATTGTCGCCCTCCCCCAACACTATTCAGGTATTCTACTATTCAACTGGTATCTTTGAATCAGCCGGTGTAACCAAACCCATTTACGCCACTATTGGAGCAGGAGCTGTTAACACTGTCTTTACTGTGGTATCTGTAAGTAAAACATGCTGTATTTATTAGTGTTGTTGTGTTTATGTAATATATGTTTACTTTAAGGTAACTTCTTTCTCTGTCTTTGTCAGCTCTTCCTGGTCGAGAGGGCGGGACGAAGGACTTTGCATCTCATCGGATTGGCCGGAATGGCCGTCAGTGCCCTGCTCATGACTATTGCCCTCCTGTTGGTGGGTGTCAGTTTCTATTGGTTGTCATTCAACATAACAGATATGTCATTAATTACAGTAAATCATTTTCATTGCTGTTATTGATTATTATCTCCATTCCCCTCCCTCCCTCCCTTCCTCCCTCCTTCCCTCCCTCCCTCCCTCCCTCCCTCCCTCCCTCCCTCCCTCCCTCCCTCCCTCCCTCCCTCCCTCCCTTCCTTCCTTCCTTCCTTCCTTCCTTCCTTCCTTCCTTCCTTCCTTCCTTCCTTCCTTCCTTCCTTCCTTCCTTCCTTCCTTCCTTCCTTCCTTCCTCACTCCCTCCCTTCCTTCCTTCCTTCCTTCCATCCTTCCCTCCCTCTCTCTGTCTGAGTAGAAGGGCTACTCGTCTCTGAGCTACCTGAGCATTGGGGCAGTGTTTCTGTTCGTGGCCATGTTTGAGATGGGGCCTGGTCCTATCCCATGGTTCATAGTGGCGGAGCTCTTCTCCCAGGGTCCGCGGCCTGCCGCCATAGCCGTAGCCGGCTGCTGCAACTGGACCGCCAACTTCCTGGTGGGAATCAGTTTTCCCAAACTGGAGGTGCGAGAGGTTTCTCTTGGTTTCCCATTAAGGGCGAATCTTAACTTCCACTTAAGTCAAAATGTAAATGAGTCATACATTGACTAATTATAATAATTATTGACTTCCAGTCTTTCTCTCTCTTTGTCTGTAATTCTGTAGGAGCTGTGTGGGCCTTACGTCTTTATCATCTTCATGATCTTACTCATCTTCTTCTTCATCTTCACCTTCATCAAAGTCCCAGAGACCAAGGGCAAGACCTTTGACGAGATTGCCCGTGAGTTTGGCGGGGCCCCCCTGCCCCCTGCCACCTCTGTGGAAGCTCCTCCCACTAGTATCAGCGTAACACTTCCTGCCTCGCCCATCAAGGAGAAGGTCCCATTGGTGGAGGCGGCATCAGCAGAGGATAAGTCCAACTCAACTGTACAGGAGAGCTTGTAGAATTCTGTGTCGGGTTAAGGGTTAAAGGTTAGGGGTTAGGGGTCAGCTGGTTCAAAAACAGATCAAAGCTTCATTCTTTGGCAGTTCAGGTACATGGAGATGAGTGATTGAGGTGAAGGGAAATGTGTTGTTTCTGTACATGGAAAGCCACAACACACACATATTTTGGTGGATGAATTTTTTCATATTTCTTTCTGTCATGTAGGACAAAATTTGTAGGACAAAATTTGTATTTAAATTTTGTTGCCTTCTTTTACTGAGTGCATCATCATTTAAACAGCGTTTAGTAAGGACAAATCGGGTTTAGTCAAAACAAACAACCTCAATAGTGTTTCTGGTAAACAGTAGTTTCGATTAGGGTCAATTGCACTAGTTGGCTTTCATGGTTTAGAAATAGCATTTTATTTCAGCAGTTGTTGTATTTGAGAACAAAATAATATGCTTTTACTCTACTCAATGTAAGAACCCACTGATAAAGAATCAAGTTCGGATGGTTACATAATGAAGTAAGATGGTTGTTGTTTTCAATGAGAGAGAGAGAGAGATAAATTAGATCAATATTTACCTGAGGGAGTGCTTTTACAGCTAGCCTATAAAAAAAATACTTTAGGATAGTGTAAGATTGCATTAACTATATTGTTTAAAGGGGCTGCAATAGAGGTTTCAAATTAAAAAAGGGTAAGACTTTATTCGAAGGATGAGTAACTTTAATGAAGATATATTTTTGGGATATTAGATTATAATAGATTGTGATATGAGTCGCGATGTTATGAACATGGATTCGATAAGAATCAACCACAGAGAGCAAATGACACCAGCAGGTTTTCTCTGTGGTATTGAGTGCTGTGAGAGCATTCAGTCAAAAATGTTGAATATTGTTGTGATGGTTGTCTATTCAATCTGTATTTGGAATACCACAATGGGAATTTAGTTGTGACCAAATGTGCGGATTTGTGCCAAATGCTTTTTAATGACTCCATTTTGAGTAATTATACTCTACTTTGTGACACTTTGTCTGAAGATTAACCATGTGGAACATTGTTAAAAATATGAATTTATTCAAATATTTTATTTTATAGATATACTGTAGTATAGCACAATTTATTTAGCCTAGAAAGATGACAGGGTCATGGCTTTGTTCTGTATTCATATAATATATTGTGGATATATGTATGTATGTGTTGCACTGGGAAAATACATTCCTTTGATGGTAGTATTCAGTATTTGACCTGTCCTCCAAGCACTCCCTCACTACCGTTATTAAGACTGTGGTACTTTACTAACTGAACCATACCCAGCTACCTTATGCACATTCACTTACTGTAAAAAGTTAGGAGAGTATTTATTTGTAAATATGTATTTTCTAAATTATATTTAAATGTCGACTGTAGTGGTTGAATGTGGGCTTGTTCTGGTTCATGGGGTGACCATCGTCTAATAAGTGAAAAAGAGAAGGAAAGAGAGAGAACTACTATTTGGATTGTTTCCTAGTAATACACTGAAGCATTGAGACACATTGCTCTATTACCTTTGTGTTTGAAGTATTATTTATGTCAACATGTACACTAGAAATTAAAACCCAGTTCCCTTACCACTACTCCACAACATTGTTTCCCTCACTCTCCCTCTCTATTCCACTTTCCACATGCCTACCACTTGTTCAGTATCCACCTTTTGTTGTCCTCAGTGTGTGTCTAAAAAAGTGTATTTATTTTTAGTTAATGATCATTGTATCCTATATTGTCACAGAGATCTATTCCATTTTACGTCAGAAACCATGTTGTTTTGAAATTGATTTTTTTACCCATGCGGTTGGTATTGCTTTTATGTTTATTTTTCCTGGCCTGTGTTTCATGGCCTTCCGTTTGCTTTGAGTGATTGTGTTTGTGAATTCCATGTTTCTGCTGCTTATTTGTGCCTCTTATTCAGCACCTTTCAGCTAATGTGTACTGTATGTGTGTGTGTGAACACGTTCTTCCTTCTTCCAAAGTCTTGTATTCTTGTTCTCCATGAGGCACAAATCAAAGGGTATTTAAGAAAGGTCTATAGCCCAGCTGTAAACAATTGAAATGAAAATGTATTAAATAATCAATGTTTTTAATCAATGTTGATATTGATTAAATTCATAAATATCAAGATCATGTAAAGTGCAGGAAAGCACACTTTTGAATCCATTTTGTGATTTTCCTGGATTGGAAAAATGTATCACACAGTGATATAGGCTTTGAAATAGCCTATGAGACATAATGAAACATTACAGCAAACTAACAACAAACATACAGCCCCATATGTTACATGTATTTGTTTCACTTGTGTTTGTATATATTAATATAATGTTGTTAAATAAAATATCACACATCTAACAAACACACAACCTTTGATACCTTCTGTCCAGATACTATCCTTGGCAAATACACAAAGTCAGCATCTTTCTTGGTTTTAATCAATCAATCAATGTACTGTCTGTGTGTGAGAGTGTAATAAATGTTTTGTTAACCTCATTTATGACATCCACCAGGTGGCATTACAACGCAGTACTTGTTTGTCTGTGTGCTTCATTTGGACATGGTATTTCAACATGTCTCGGATTAGGTGATGCTGAGAGAGACCATTTTGAGTGACAGGTTTAGATCTTGACGCTTGGGAGGAAAGTAAGTACATTTGTAAACATTGTTTTAAAAATAAAAACGTAACGTGTAGCGTTACACACAAACGCATCTTAGTTAATAGGAAGTTAAAACGGTGTCTTTCAGTTTACACGCATGAATCAATGATTCTGGGAAAATTTGTTTATGGTCGCAGAAATGTGGTAATCAAGTTCATAGTAGCGGATGCACACGGCTGCAGGTGTATTTTCAAGATGCATCTACAGTGTAACAGGGAGCATCACATACACTGTTGCAATTACTGACATACTAAACAGTGTTGCTATTGCAGGTAGAGATTGCATTGGAACGATGTTGTTGTTACACATTTTGACAAGCGACCTTTGTGCGCCGTCATTCCATTGCGCCGGAAAAGGACAAACATCAAAAGGAGGCGTTGTCCTCCACCCGAATGTATGCAAAATATCAACAGCCTAATAGAATGCACTGTAATATCGTCGTGCAGAGGGAATTGTTGCATACTGCTACGCATTGAAGTCGAGAGAGAAACATAGGTGGCAATACGCCGACGGTGAGTAATGGATGTGCACCATGCGATGGTCACGGGTAGCTAACAAGCTACAGTAGCTTTCGTGCTAGCACTGGCTGCAACTAGTTACTGTAGCCAGATAGCTAACTACTCTACTAGCTAGCAGCACTCAACTTGCTTTGAGTTGTAGTGCAACAAGTGAGCTGCATAACATGTTGATAACTAGCTAGCTAATAATGATTGACCTTGCAAGCACCTAATAATGGGTTTATTACTAGCTCAGATGTATTGAATTGACGTTGCATGACAATCAATTGTTTGCATGCAGTCAGGTGAAGGACTGAAAGGAGGCATGGCATTCTTGATTGATGGATACAATATCGTGTCAACATGTAAATACAGATGTTAGTTATACAGACATGACAGATATATTCCACACCACTCCTCAAAGCTGCAGTGTGAGTAATCATTTAGCTTCCACCAGTGACTGATAGCCATGTCTTTTGACATTGTTTTCTAGTCACCATTTGATTTAAAGCCTCTCTTATTTTCCTCAGTGATGGAGACAGATGGGGACCAAAACCAGGGCTCTACCAATGGAACCACTCCATCAGGGGTGAACTCCCGCCCCTCTCAAATGAACTCCATGTCACTGTATGAGAGACAGGCTGTGCAGGTCAGTAACTGTGTGTGTGTGTGTGTGTGTGTGTGTGTGTGTGTGTGTGTGTGTGTGTGTGTGTGTGTGTGTGTGTACGGGTGTGCATGCATATGAATGGGGATATTATGTATAGCCTATGCCTTTTTCTGACATGGCAATCCCAAGTTGTACTCAGTGTCACACAGGATCATCTATAATCCTTGCCTGTAGCGTAGTTAGCTCATTATCACTGTGTAAGCGCTCGTATATCAACCTGCAGGCAATTGACAGTGCAATGTCATTACTCCTGCTTCCTGTTTTCTATCTTGTGCAACTGAAGGCCCTTCAGGCGCTGCAGAGGCAGCCCAACGCAGCGCAGTACTTCCAGCAGCTAATGCTGCAGCAACAGATCAACAGTGCCCAGCTACAAAACCTGGCTGCAGTACAACAGGTAATGGACCATCTTTATGAACTGCCCCTATCAATAATGCATGCTCAGAATAGGGGACATGGGTGCTGTTTTGACATGGTCAGGTTCGCGAATGTTTAGGCTCTAGGATGACAGTACAATATGTTAAAACTTCATCACGAGTCCGTTTTTACTGCTCTAAACTTGACTGGGATAGAGCTTCTGTCCATTCAGTATGGCAATGGCTTTTGACATTAGTCCCTGTTGTCCTTGTTCTAGGCCACCCTTGCTGCTAGTCGCCAGTCCAGCCCTCCCGCCAACAGCACTTCTCAGACCACAAGCACAACAGTCACATCTGTATGTTTACACATCCATGACAACTAGTAGGCCTGCTACCCAAAATCACTGATAAGAATACAGCTTCAAAGAGGGCACTCCAGTAATATTTACTTAAAACCACAATTAGCTGTTTGAGCATGTTAATGACAGTCTATATATTTCGATTCACTGGCATTTGCATTGTTTTGTTGTCTCCAAAATAGTTAGCTTTGATTGTTCTCAAATCCACTTTTTCTCATTCCTCTTCAGATGAGTGTAACCACTTCTGGGGGAGGGGCCAGCACCCGCACTATAGGCCCAGGCTCCTCCGCGACATCCACTATAAGCCAATCAGTGCTGCTGGGCGGGAACGCGGCAGGACAGGGACAGATGTATCTGAGAGTGAGAACACATGCACCATTGCCTGATTCACACTATAAGGCCGAGCTGAACAAAACTTTGCTGGCTCAGATATTTTCAGCATAGTTTCAATTCCATTACGGTGGATGGATAACGAGGTCAGCACAGTACAGCTTAGGGCTGTGGCCGTCACAAAATTTTGTCAGCCGGTGATTGTCCAGCAAATAACTGCCGGTCTCACGGTAATTAACCGTTAATTAATCTAAACACATTCAGCATCTCCTGGATTCCACACATATCCTACACGCCACTGATGCAGACCTTTTGAAAAGTCTAATATATACATGTAATATAGTCTACACCTTCACAATACATCCATTATTTATTTTAGACAGGTCTGAAGAAACATGATATGAAGAAAATTTAGTCTATTTTAGAAGAACAGAATAGCATACTCTGAGTTATAGATAGATAGATAGATAGATAGATAGATAGATAGATAGATAGATAGATAGATAGATAGATAGATAGATAGATAGATAGATAGATAGATAGATAGATAGATGTACACACTTCGTCAGTCTCTCTTTCACAATTTGAGAAGCACTTGATAAGGCCTCTTATTTTCCCAGCGGCATCCCCATAATGCACCCTAAAAATATCCATGCCTTTTGCACCCCTTCCCCCTCAGTGCTGCCTCCTCCGAAGCACCTCTCACTCACATGGCTCTCCATCATGTGATCTCGTCTTTCTCACAGGCTACTAGTGAAGACAGACACATCGGGGATGCAACTGTCCACATTTACTTTTCGTCAGCCAACATGATGAGTAAGCCTAATGAACAGCAAAAGCACTAGCCTATGTCAATCTACTATCCCCCATAATGCAACAGTTGACCTATTATATTCTGTGCGAGAAATAAATATTCCAAACATGGTCTGGGACAGTTGTGGGACTGGGATAGATCCCAAATTAATACAAGCACTAGCATCAAAACAACGTTTTTACGCAATGTGGCTGACAGAACAGATCAGAACGTTTAGTTTAAAATATTGATAAACTATTAGGCTATTTATTCACATTATAAGTGCAGCATTCCGCACACGGCAGTAGGCTATAAGCACGAATGTTCCAAAACACCATTATCAAAAATGTGATTATGCATGTAATGTTTTTATTATAAAGGTGCATTTTTATGGTGAAAATTATCTTCCCCAAACTTGAAACTCACGCAATGCTTATATATGCAAGTTTGGTTCTACACCCCTTGTAAAGTGGATTAATGTGCTTAATTTTAGGAAGTTATTTGACCACTTTAGTTGTGATACAAACCTTATCAAAACATATAGGCCAGGCTACATGAGGTGAGGACTATGATTAAAAAAAGTGAAATAAAATGTTTTAAAGGCATTGTTTCTTGCCTTAAGCTGGGCACCATTCACAAATGATAAGCTAATATTGTCACCCATCAGACTATTATTGATATAATCTTGTCATTACATATACTAAATAACAAATGTGTGAAATTAGTTTTGATTTAGAATGGACCATTATCATGCATCGGTCTCTAAATGCACTTAAATAGTGAATGGAGGACGCTTTTCCTGTGGTTCATTTTCATGCCAGCCAGGTAGACTATACCCCTGTTGTAAATATAAGCAATGTGCTTAATATTAGGAAAGTTGGGAAATAAGTATAGTAGACCTAGCCTATAGAAAGCTGATAGGATCCTCCTCTTTTTAGTAGAGGCCATCACTCTGTTTTCTCACGTAATTGCATAGCCTGTAGAAATGTTGCGCAACATGAAGTGTTTGATTAGATTTTCACAACATTTGCATTGATGTCAGAGTGATAAGAGGGAGAATAGAGTGCTGAGTACCAGACAGTTAGCAAGTTAGGTAGGCAGCATCAGAGCTTGGAGAAGCCTAATTACCGTGACTAAACGGTCACATGGAATTTGACTGCCTTCATGACTGGTGACCGCCGGTGTGGTCGGTAATACGGTCACTGCAACAGCCCTAATACAGCTTAGCTTGGTTTGGTTCGGGCTTGGCTCAAGAGTGTGAGCATAGTATCTGCTTTTGTCATTTGCCTCCATGAAAGGACTCTTTGATTGACAGTCTCTTTTGTTGTACTGTAGGTGAACCGGTCTCTGAGGGCTCCCCTCTCCTCCCAGCTAATCTTTATGCCTGGTAGCACGGCAACCGCGGCCATGGCAGCGGTCACCCAGCAGCCACAGACTCGGCAGCAGCAACAACAGGAAGTTACACCTACTTCCTCCAGCAACCAATCAGACAACGACCAGGTAATGGATAAATGTTGTATTTGTAACTTTATTGATGTAATCTAGATGAGCTTTGTTGACAGTTCTGTTGGTGCCTGTCTTGTCTTGTCAGTTCCTGTGGCCACAAATACAGCACAAACAGATCTGGGACCAGCCAACATCTAGAATATTAGTGCAGTAAAACTACAGTATTGGTGAAACTCCTGCTTGTACTTCTCTTGCGTCCCTCTCTCTGGACCTCTTCTTTCCATCAATCCTCATACACCCATCTCCCCCTTTCTCTCTGGGCAAAGGTGCAGAACCTGGCTCTGCGATGTGTCTCCAGTCCCAAGGGGGTCGGGGTCAAGACGGAAACCCCAGAGAGGGGTGAAACGGGTGGGGAGTGAAATCGCAACATATTTAGCCTTACATACTTAGCATAATTCCTTAACTGTTGGTTATTAATTTCCTTCATCGTTCTTTTCCAGCGACCTACTCCCTCATCCAGTCATCTCAACAGCAGTTCAACCAGTCCACTCCCCAGTCTACCACAAAACCAACCCAACAGCCACAGTCCCACATCAAGATCCCCACCTACATCCAGAGCTCCAACGCCAACCTGTCCTCTCTAAACCTCAAGACGGGCAACCACCACTCCAACGCCCCCTCCTCACCCTCCACCTCTGTCCCACTCTCACAGCTCCTCCTCTCCGGACCCAACTTTGGCCGGGGCGGGGCTATCACCACGGTAACCTCCGCCGCCACGGCAACGCACATTCTGGTGCCCACCTCCAATGTGCCCACAAAGTCCCACAGTTACCAGGTGGGTGCTGCCACCATCAAGCCCAATGTTAGTACTCAAACGTTGGTGGTTCAACCTCTGCAAAAAAGCACTATTAACGACAAAGGAGGCCATGGGAACGGTCCCGTTCCAATCCAGCCAAAAACTCAACAGGGTCTCCGTATGCCCCTGCAACTGCCATCCCGCAACCCGCCTCCCATCCTCCCCGCACCCCCCGCCAACAATCAGACCAGTGCCACCCAGCCTCCGCCGCACATCCCAGTCCAGATAGTAGGGGCCAGGCAGAGCTCCATAGGAAACCCCCAGGCTTTGGCCTTGGTCCAGGCTCGGAACGCCTGTTCCCAGGATGGAGCTACCCTTCGGAGTAGCTCCAGCAGCGCCAGCCTCCTCACCATGGTGGCCTCAATTGCTTCCAGAGAGGGGGGGGGGATAAGCCGAGGGGCGGATTTAAAAAGCCATCAATCAACCCAGGAAGCCCTCCCATTGGCCCACATCTCTCACGTGCACGCGCAAGCCAATATGAATCAGAGCCCTGGGCTGAATCCAAACCCAAATTGCACCTTGGCCACCAGCATCTCCTCTCAGTCCCAGGCCGCCATCTCTCCTCCCACCCTCTCCCGTTCCTCCCTCACTTTACCCCTGCCTTTGGTTGAGGCAAGCAGCCCGTCCACTATAGTGGCTGCCAATGGAGAGTCTATGTGTTCTCAGCCTCCCCAGGTGAGTTGTTCATTACTGATAGCACTGATAACACTACATGATTGATTCCATTTGTGAAAAAATGACATTCCTCTCAGGGTAAGTCGATGAAGAGGAAATCCGAGTCAGCCGCAGCCAATGATGAAGATGGTCCCCCTCCTCCTCACCTTGTTCCAATGACTGACCACTCCCCTGCTCTCTCCTCCTCTGCCATGGAAGCAGGTAAGGAATCAGCTATAAATGGGCCCACTTGTCTTCAATACTTTGCCTTTCTCATTGAAAGGAGGAAAGTATGAGTGCAAGGAGACAGTTTTCCACCTTGGCCACCAACCTGACAGATCCCCTGACAGATCCCCTGACAGATCCCCTGCATGATTCCAAAAAACCTCACGTTTGCACAGATGTAGCCACTGTTGCCAGGCAGACTCGGTCAAATAGTTCAAAAATAAATGATCAAATCCTTTCTCTCCCCCCACCCTTCTTTTCTCAAGGCCCTGGTCCACTTTCTCCCTCCCCCTCTCTTTCTCCTGCCCTCTCGGTGTCCCGTATGGGGGGTGGCCAGGGAGAGAGAGCCCCCCCTCCACAGGCTGTGGTCAAACCCCACGTCCTCACCCACCTCATAGAGGGTTTCGTCATCCAGGAGGGAGCTGAACCTTTCCCTGTACATACAGGATTCCCCTTGGGATTTGTAGTTTTTTGAGTAGTTGTAGTTCTCATATACAATACAACATTAATTCATACCCTTTGGGGATATATACCACCTGATGTAAATAATGACGTACTGTACACAACCCATTTTGGTCCTGTATTTTGATTGACAGGTGAGTGGGCCAGTGAAGGAGCCAGCTGGAGAAGATTTGGCCACGGACAATCCAGACGCCAGTCAACCTGAGACTGTAGATACAGCTACAGGTTAGGCTCAGACCACAGTCCCAAGTCACGTTTCCGTCAAAGCCACTGGTTTGACAATTGACATAGTTTTGAAATTGCAATTGACATAGTTCCTTAAACCCCCCTTTTCCTGTTCTCTTCCCAGTGCTGAAGTGTGAGTACTGCAAAAGCTTCGCCCCAGCCAGACAGTTTAGAGGGACCAAACGCTTCTGCTCCTTGACCTGTTCCAAGAGGTACAGTCATAGTACAAATTCACTGCAGTATACTGTATGTCTACTCTAAGTCATTATTATAAGTCTACTATGTGTCAGTATACACTGAGTGTACAAAACATTAGGAACGCCTTCCTAATATTGAGTGGCACCCCCTTTGCCCTCAGAACAGCCTCAATTTGCATGAACTCACTCTACAAGGTGTCGAAAGTGTTCCACAGGGATGCTGGCCCATGTTGACTCCAATGTTTCCCACAGTTGTGTCAAGTTGGCTGGATGTCCATTCTTGATACACGGTAAACTGTTGAGCGTGAAAAACCCAGCAGCGTTGCAGTTCTTGACACACTCAAACCAGTGTGCCTGGCACCTACTACCATACCCTGTTCAATGGCACTTCAATCTTTTGTTTTGCCCATTCACCCTCTGAATGGCACACATACACGATCCACATACACGATAAACATGTCTCCTCCCCTTCATCTACACTGATTGAAGTGGATTTAACAAGTGACGTCAATAAGGGATCATAGCTTTCACCTGGATTCACCTGGCCAGTCTATGTCATGGAAAGAGCAGATCTTAATGTTTTGTATACTCAGTGTCTGCCTACACTATGACCTGTTGCTCCAGGTATAACGTGAGCTGCAGCCAGCACTTCCGCCTGCGACAGGGAGGTCACCTCTCCCACTCTGACGAGGACGGGGTCCTGAGGAGGAGGGTTCCCCACAGGACCAGCTCCGAGATCGCAAGTGCCAAAATAGCCGGGAGACCCTTACCAGTTAAGGTAATGGTCAGATGGTCATTGATAGTTGTACACTTGTTTTTGAGCTGGCATGGATGACTGAAGAGACCTCTCTCACGTGTGTCGCTGTCTGTCCAAACTACAAGAGTGTAAAGTATGGTGCTTTCTACAAGGTTTAAACCACTAACCCTAATTTAAACGTCAAAATCTGCTTATCAAACATGACGATAATGCCATATTTGTCTGTTCAAGCATGGCCATCTTGTGACTACCCTGTTTCACACGCACCTCTCACACAGTCCTGGTTCATTGTCTACAGTGCCGCTCCGAGTCCAGCCGATCGGAGGACGTCTCCAGCTGCGGGGAGGAAGAGGACGACCCCATGTCCCTCTCCCCGGCCTCCTCCTCTTCCTGCCACCAGCCTCCCCCCACACTCCGATTGGAGGGCTCGGAGGCGCCCCACTTCCTGCCCGGCAGCCCCGCCCAGTGGAGTGTGGAGGAAGTGTCTCAGTTCATATCCTCTCTGCAAGGTTTGTACCTTAGACCTTTTTTTATTTTTATTTTATTTAACCTTTATTTAACTAGGCAAGTCAGTTAAGAACAGATTCTTATTTACAATGACGCCAAACTCAGACAGCGCTATGCCAGTTGTGCGCCGCCCTGTGGGACTCCCAATCACGGCGCTGAGCTCTATACTGTAGTTCAGTTACCATAGACGTCATTGGTTGATACCATCAGCACAGAAGGATATGCGTTGTCATGCAACAACACCCAAAATTCTACTCTGTTTTTGTTACTTTTGAAATCTATAAAACGGTTATCTTACTATTTTTTTTTTTATAGCTTTTTCTTATCTCTATTATTCTATGATTTTCACCATTTGTAAATGCTGTTCATGTTATTGCCTCCTTTACCATCTCCCTCTCTCTCTCTTTCCTGCCCTCTCTTACTCCCAACCTCCCTCTTTCTCACCCTCTCGCCTCCTCCTTTTCTCCTCTCCCAGGCTGTGAGGAGCTGGCGGCTCATTTCCTGTCCCAGGAGATTGATGGACAGGCCCTGCTGCTACTCAGAGAGGAGCATCTCATGTCCACCATGAACATCAAGCTCGGTCCCGCCCTCAAGATCTGTGCCCACATCAACAACCTGAGAGACTGAGAGGAAGAATGAACGAAGGGAAGGAGAGATACTCCCAAGAGAAAAAGGAGAGAAAGAAGAGATGGGGAGAGAGAGAGAGAGAGAGAGAGAGGAGGTGACAATATGGCTGTTGAAATGATTTTTAACCATGTTAAGTGGGGTCCCTGTTGATTTTATTATATTTTGTCAAAACAAACATAATGAAAGCGGGAAAAATTTGGTTTCTACCAACGAAACGAGGATCTTAAATGTAGAGGATTATGTTATAGTATGTGAGTGAGTGAGGAAACCCTGTATATGTGTGGAATATTTGCCTATATATTTAAATATACCTTTGTTGGCTGGACTGCCTTTGTTTACGCTGTAGAGAATCATTGTGGAACTTGTGGCCTTTTGAAGTAGTTTCGACGATTGAAAAATAGTACTAGAACGGAGTCGTCCGTAAAAAAAAAAAAAAAAAAAAAAAAAAAAAAACCTGTTTCATATCATTCCTTATTTTTACGAGCCGTTCTGTATGGTAAGGTCATGTAAAGCAGTGGAACATTGCCTTTGCCAACCATTACTGAGGAGTAGCAAATATATTGGCCAACCATTACTGAGGAGTAGCAAATATATTGGCCAACCATTACTGAGGAGTAGCAAATATATTGGCCAACCATTACTGAGGAGTAGCAAATATATTGGCCTAACGAAACTTGACAAATAAAGGGTGCCATTTTCTGTCTGCTGGAATGATCAAGAAACTCACGTAAAAAAAAAACATCCTTTTTAAAATGTCTGTGAAGTGGCAGCAATAATCTATGCACATCTGAAGTACAAGTATCCCCGATCCAAGTGATACCATCCCATAGGCTACTGCAGTTTTCAAAAAGTGTTTTGGCTTATATACCCTCCTGCCTATTTGAAATGTTCGTTTTTTAAGTAAGGTCTTTGCAGTTCGACACACAGGAAGCGGTAGTGGACAGAAAATGTCACCAAGGTCGTGCTCATTAGGCATCAAACGGAAGAAACTTGACTGAAACAGGGAGGGACTACCTGGACTTATCCGATAAGAATCAGTCATTTTCCTGCTGCGTGCCCTTATGAACATGACCCTGGATTGTGGTCTTCCTCATAACTTGTACCTATCCAAGGCTCTTGTAGCAGTGACTGTGGCTATTATGAATAATCAATCAATCTTATGATTAGGTGCTCTGCTAATTGTGCGTTTACATTTTAAACTTGGAGAAGGCGAGGTCAATATCATTCAAATAAAAATAAACCAACTACTAGGACAACATGCAGGAGTGGTAGTGCTTTTATTTTTTCAACAGAATTGATGAGTGTTGTGTAAACTGTACTTTTATTGTGTGTAATAGCTAGTTCTGCTGTTTACGTGACAGTCCTTTGTCTGGTTAAGACTTCTGAGTTTGTTAAGGCATATTTGTTAGGCTGGGATCCCAGCTTCCTGCCCGGCAGCCCCGCCCAGTGGAGTGTGGAGGAAGTGTCTCAGTTCATATCCTCTCTGCAAGGTTTGTACCTTAGACCTTTTTTTATTTTTATTTTATTTAACCTTTATTTAACTAGGCAAGTCAGTTAAGAACAGATTCTTATTTACAATGACGCCAAACTCAGACAGCGCTATGCCAGTTGTGCGCCGCCCTATGGGACTCCCAATCACGGCGCTGAGCTCTATACTGTAGTTCAGTTACCATAGACGTCATTGGTTGATACCATCAGCACAGAAGGATATGCGTTGTCATGCAACAACACCCAAAATTCTACTCTGTTTTTGTTACTTTTGAAATCTATAAACGGTTATCTTACTATTTGATATTTTTTTTAGCTTTTTCTTATCTCTCTATTATCCTATGATTTTCACCATTTGTAAATGCTGTTCATGTTATTGTCTCCTTTACCATCTCCCTCTCTCTCTCTTTCCTGCCTTCTCTTACTCCTAACTACTAGGACGACATGCAGGAGTGGTAGTGCTTTTATTTTTTCAACAGAATTGATGAGTGTTGTGTAAACTGTACTTTTATCGTGTGTAATAGCTAGTTGTGCTGTTTACGTGAACGTCCTTTGTCTGGTTAAGACTTCTGAGTTTGTTAAGGCATATTTGTTAGGCTGGGATCCCAGCTCAACTAGGAAAATACAGAAAGGATCAAATCAAACTTTATTTGTCAAATGCACCTAATACAACAGGTGTAGACCTTACGGTGAAATGCCCTTAACCAACAATGCAGTTCAATAAAGAGTTAAGAAAGTATTTACCAAATAAACTAAAGTAAAATAATTATTAAAAAGTAGCACAATATAATAACAACGAGGCTATATACGTAGAGGGGTCAATGTCAATGTGCGGGGTACAGGTTAGTCGAGGTCATTTGGACATGTAGGTCGGGGTAAAGTGACTATGCATAGATAATAAACAGCGAGTAGCAGCAGCGTAAAAACAAAGGGTGGGGTCAATGTAAATAGTCCGGGTGGCCATTTAATTAATTGTTCAGCAGTCTTATGACTTGGGAGTAGAAGCTGTTAAGAAGCCTTTTGAACCTAGACTTGGCGCTCCGGTACCGTTGCCGTGCGCTAGCAGAGAGAACAGTCTATGACTGGGGTGTCTGGAGTCTTTGACATTTTTGGGGGCTTTCCTCTGACACCGCCTGGTATAGAAGTCCTGAATGAATCACTTTGTTTTGTTGAACGACAGATGCCTTCAAAGGAAAATCAAGTGATGTATGATATACATTTTGCATCATCATGATGATGTGGCCGGTGACACTTTGCTTCTTGAATATCTTCTAAACTGCTGACATGCTAAACATTTTGGGAGGTTATTAAAAGTGGACGAATGGAGGAAAAAATAAAAAATACCAAAAGATAGATGGATTTTAACTTACTTTCCCCTGCTGGGCTAGATTTTATTATAACGAGATACTCTGACATTTCCATTTGATTAAATGGCAGACTGATGGCACTGTGGTTGTTTAAAGGGTTAAAGTGTGAGTGACCACAGTGTAGAATTTATATGTATATCTGCTAGTGTGTGATATAGACCCAGGTAGGGCCTTGGAAGACACTGGCATCAGAACCTGCAGCAAGCAGGGAATGTTAATTCTGTTTTCCATTGGAGCCAAATAGATATTCAGTATATAGACAGTGGATATACTCTGTGTGTGTGTATGTATGTATGTATGTATATATATATATATACACACACACACAGAGTATACCAAACATTAGGAACACCTTCCTAATATTGAGTTGCACCCTCAACCCCGCCCCACCCCCTAAATTCAAGTTACAGCCTCAATTTGTCGGGGCATGGACTATACAAGGTGCCGAAAGCATTCCACAGGGATGCTGGCCCATATTGACACCAATGCTTCCTACAGTTGTGTCAAGTTGGCTGGATGTCCTTTGGGTGGTGGACCATTCTTGATACACATGGGGAAACTGTTGAGCATGAAAAACCCAACACCGTTGACGTTCTTGACACAAACCGGTGCACCTGGCACCTACTACCATACCCCGTTCAAAGGCACTTCCATTTTGTGTCTTGCCAATTCACCCTCTGAATGGCACACATACACAATCCATGTCTCAATTGTCTCAAGGCTTAAACATCCTTCGATAACCTGTCTCCTCCCCTTCATCTACACTGATTGAAGTGTATTTAACAATTGACATCAATAAGGGATCATAGCTTTCACCTGGATTCACCTGGTTGGTCTATGTCAAAGAGCCATTTGTTTTGTATACTCTGTGTATTATTCTTTAAATACACAATATATATATATATACACAATAAACAAAAATATAAATTTGTTTACATCCCTGTTAGTGAGCATTTCTCCTTTGCCAAGATAATCCATCCACCTGACAGGTGTGGCATATCAAGAAGCTGATTAAACAGCATTATCATTACACAGCATCACCTTGTGCTGGTGACAATAAAAGGCCACTCTAAAATGTGCAATTTTGTCACACAACACAATGACACAGATGTCTCAAGTTTTGAGGTAGTGTGTAATTGGCATGATGACTGCAGGAATGTCCACCAGAGCTGTTGCCAGAGAATTGAATGTTAATTTCTCTACCATAAGCCGTCTCCAATGTCGTTTTAGAGAATTTGGCAGTACGTCCAAACAGTCTCACAACCGCAGACTATGTGTAACCACGCCAGCCCAGGACCTCCACATTTGGCCTCTTCACCTGTGGGATCGTCTGAGACCAGCCACCCGGACAGCTGATAAAACGGAGAAGTATTTTTGTCTGTAATAAAGCCCATTTATGGGGAAAAACTCATTCGGATTGGCTGGACCAATGGCTGCGCTCCTGCCCAGTGATGTGAAATCCACAGATTGGAGCCTACTGAATTTATTTAAATTGACTGATTTCCTTATATGAACTGTCATTCTGTAAAATCATATATATATATATATATGTGTGTGTGTGTGTGTGTCCTAATACCTGAGTGTTTCATTAGTCTCTCATATTGTATTGAGGAAAATATGGGACCTAAAGATAAACAAGATTTGCTGTTTTGACATTTGAAACGCTCTTCCAGCAGTCTTAATGATAAGGTGAGAAAAGCAACACTGAATTTAAACCTTGATTAAAACGACAAGACCAGGAGCCAATCAGAGAACAGCGTAATTCTAGGTCTCTCCATATCCCGCCTCCTGCAGGTACTTCTCAAAATCCAGTGGCTCAGGAACTCGAAGAACTGTCCTATTGTTGGCACTCTTCTCTCCTGACTGAAGCTTCCGGATCACCTCAGCCAATGCAGGGCGCTCGTGTGGAGCATACTGGCCACAGGACTTGATTATGGAATACCTGAAAAGGGTACAGTACCTTTTGTAACCAATTTGAACTTGTTTTGAGTTAATCATTGTGGCCATTTCTTCCAATTTTGAAGATTAATATAACAGTGCTATAATTGTTATGTTTTCTGTTGTATACTAGGTAATTATTAATGGATTATTACTTAATGTGGTCTCTTACAGTGAGTTAGAAGAATTAGCTGGTCTCTTCTGAGTCTTTCCCCTCTGGAGGTATTGAAGAAGATCATTGGCCATGACTCTAGGGAATGGTGGGTCACCTACAAAGTGGAGGGTTAAATGATAGATTATTAGGGTGTTTATATACATGATAAACATAGTTTACATTTGTGATGGTTATAACAGTTCAGCAGACCTGTAATGAAACATGATTTATTTAGAAAAGCATTTACCTAGTGTCAACATTTCATGGAGCAGGATACCAAAAGACCAGCTGCAAAAAAGGAGGGTTCGAGAGATCACTGTCAAAGTAAAAGGTGTCATTAAATTTGTATATTATTGTGTAATATGATATGTCCAATCAGATTGGCGACTTACACGTCACTGCTTTGACTGACAGGTCTCCTTGCCAATACTTCTGGAGCCTGCCACTTCCTCATCTCAATGTTCTGCAGCTCTCCTGGAGTTCCTGCTTGTGTTTTCCTGCGGTATGCTGGACCCAATCCCCACAGTTTAGCCGTCAGGTCTCGCCCAACCAACACGCTCCGAGCTCCGACGTTGCCATGGATACAGCTCTGACCATGCAGGTATTCCTGAATGCACAAATAGAGAGGATGCTGTGTTTTACAATGGCTATGGGACATTCAAGCATATAAAAGCCATTCATACAGACGAATCAAGTAGGTAAGGCCAGGAGTTTTTCCTAAACATGACTTGATCAGGTAAAACTATTGGCCATACTTATAAATTAAAATCATATGCATTTATAAACCCTTTTACATCAGCAGTTGTCACAAAGTGACTATACAGTTCTGAATAAGAATGATGGAATCAGATCGACATTTTATAACATATGCACTCAACTTGAACTATCATTTTCAATTGTAGACATACTAACAGAGATGGATGGATCATTGGATGGATGGAAAGAAGAGAGAGACGGAGAGAGAGACCAACCAGAGCAGAAGCCACTTGTCCTCCCATGGTGAAGATGCGCTTCTCTGTGATATTGCATGTGGACTCCCCATCTGTGTCCTGCCAAGAAAAAGCACTGTGAGTATCCATTCACGCTATCACTAATGATCATGTCCATATCCACTGTAGTGTCTATATGGTCACAGAGTTACAGAGTGTTTACTCAGCCTCTTGAGATCCACGTACAACTCAAATTTTCAGGCAAACCTGGCGACAATTCACGATTCACGTAAAAGTTGTGCAGCTAAGACCCGTCCCTAACACATCAGGATCATGTTCAGTATACTCCAGTCCGTAGCAAAACGTTTTGGTGAAACAATAATCTCTCATTGGACAAGTTCAAGTAGGCTACTTCTTCGTTTCACTCTGTTTAAAACAGTGTCCTCCCTACTGAACATCCCCAGCTATTTGAGTACCCATAGAGATATATAGAGGACTCATCATGGATATAAGTCATTTTAGCATGGACATTGCTATAAGTCATTTTAGCATGGACATTGCTATAAGTCATTTTAGCATGGACATTGCCATGGAGGGCTTCCACCATACTTCACCCACTTTAAAGTAGTCAACTGGGTGGGGATTCATATGGGTTGTAGCCTCAATGGCTCTGCCCATGCTGTCATAGATATAAAGATGAGTCCTCTATCTAACTCTATGGGAGTACCATACCTGTCGACACCTCCATAGGAACCCCAGCAGGTCCCTGTACTCCAGTTCCTCCATCACGGTGATGAGGGGGGTACGTAGGGAGACCACGCCCATCAGAGCAGGCAGGAAGGGGTGGGGCCCCAGCTCAGACAGGAAGGAGGCAAAGCCCAGGAAGGACTGGCGCTCGCTGGCATGAGCTGTCTCTGGGGGAGAAAAGGTGCATGTTGAGATTTACTACATTGCAGTTGGACTGCGTAGAATCACTGATCTACAAATGACCTAACATCCCTCATAACTACTCAATATGTAATCAAGATTAGCAATTCTGTGCCTCCCCTTGCTCCTCTCAAACACACTGAATGTGTTTTACTTTTTTCCCCTTCTATATCTGGCAGTAGGCTAATCATGGGAAATGTAGTACTTTTTATTATGGGTTGGCCTAGGTCTGTTGATTTGAATATCGAATCAAGATGTCATAGTAACACCAAGACCAGATAACATCCCCAACATTTCAAGTTTTATACTCATATAAGCCTGAAGGTCCTTAACTCCAATTTATATCAAAGATGTTACCTTTAAGTGTCCGTAGAATCACGTCTCTGTTGTCCATCCTTGCCCGGTAGAGGGTGACAGAGTCGTACGGTTTGGCAGAGAAAGACAGGGGCAGTGGAGTGACCAGGTCGAAAGAGCCAAGCTGCCTCTCACTGGGCGTCTCCGGTACTGCAGACAAGGTAGCTGGGGCGTCACGCCGAGTCGGAGTGCTCATAGGTAACTCCTCATGCTCCAGTGGGTTCAGCTCAGGAGGAGCTGCAGGTAAACAGATGGGTGTTATGCATATATCAAATTCTATAGGAAATTCCTCAGACCTAGAGATGCAACTCATACATTATAAAGCAAACATGTCAGCTTTTTAAAGTAGATACACCATACGCCAGTAGATAAATATATGCCAGGAGTTTGTCTAGTTTTGGCAAACATTTACATTAAGTCTAAAATAAATCATATGGAAATCATTGTGCTTAAGCAATTGACTTTAAACAGTACTATTGTAGTTCTAGTACCGAGTTAGTCTCGGATATCCCAGACCTGGGAGCGTCATAACCCACTGGCCACAAACTTGTTGAATCAATTGTGACGTAGAATCTACGTGGGAAAAAAACATTGGATTTGAAAAAGTCATCAACGTAAGCGGTTGTTTTGAGTGTGAAATGTCAACCACAGACAAACTTAAAATGTGTTGAATTTGTACCTTTGAAACAACATCAGCTGTTCAGGAAAAAAAACTATAGGCGGGGGCAGCGCCACCTACTGGAGAGTTGATCGACAACTATTAATTTGGTCTCCCATCCAGGGTTTTAACCAAGCCCAGCTTTTACATTTGTCACTGACTACTACCAATGTGTTAACGTGAGAATGATTATTGAGAGATCTCTTAACTAAATATATTCACTGTTGATATTCCGTCATTCCAAAGGGTAGGTTCAGCAGAGAGCAAATTAAGTCATACTGTACAGTATCATCAATTATATTATTTAGGCCTATATAGCATTTGCAAAGTCATCCACAGCTATTGTTTCAATTCAACCCAGGGTTCAACTAAAAATAGACAATACATATAGGACTAGGGTTTCAAGCTTTGAATTCAAATGTAACCTTCAAATGAATCATTAATATGTTGGAATCACGTCTCCATCTCAACCAAAAAGTTACAGTTAAAGAATAGTGCATTTTAAAGTTTGACAAGATTAGATTTAGTCACATTTTTTATTTTAGATTTTTGGTTGAGATTGAGACGTGGATCCAACATATCAATTATTAATCTAGATATTGAATTGGCAGTCAACGCAACCAAATATCAACATATGAAGGAGATCTTCTGCTTGGATGGTTCCATCTGTGCCACTGTCTTAGTCTGCCTTTAATTCCAGTTAGTCTACAAATTAGTCTCCATCTCAACCAAAAATCCAAGTTAAAGAATAAGACTAATTAAAATCTAATTGAACTTTAAATGTAGTTTGATTCGTTTTAGTCCTATTGTTTAACTGTGATTCCTGATTGGGATGGAGACGTGAATCCAACGGATCAGTTATATATTTATAGACAAACTGGAATTAGAGCCATACTAAATCAGTGGCAAAAAATATACAGTACATATCCTTCAAATGTTGATATGATACACAATTCAACTACACTTTCGCAATATAGTAAATAGCCTATTAACTTGTCGACAAGTTAACAAATCATATGTTACGAACTCTGAATGCTCTGCTATGAAAAGCCAACTGGCATTTGCTCCTGATGTGCTGACCTCAAATTAAATCAAATCAAAGTTTGTCACGTTTGCAGAATACAACAGGTGTAGACCTTACAGTGAAATGCTTACTTACCAGCCCTAACCAACAGTGCAGTTTTTAAGTAACAAAATAAGTATTAGGTAAACAATAGATAAATAAACAAATAAAAAACAGTAAAATGACAGTAAAAAATAACAGTAGCGAGGCTATATACAGGTGGCACCGGTACAGAGTCAATGTTCCATGTTGAAATGTGGCAGCAATAGCACAAGGTCTGGGGAGGATGTTCAGGGGAGGGTCCTCTTCAGACAAACAACTCTCCCAACAAATCACGAGTTTGGGTAGGAGGGGCTTAAAATGCAGGCGGGAATTGTGCTCATGTTTAAATAGGGCAATGCCGTTACAGGTGACGTGGCTCTGTTTCTGACTCGTCCTCTCTGTCCCAACTGACAACACAACTTGTAAAGATGTCTTAAGCTGGAGCTTCGATACATTGCCGGAAGCAACCCATCTGTCTAGAGAGACTTGAACAGAGTGGGAAGATAAAAGTATGCTAACTCATCAGTCAAGCTCATTGGCATTACATCAATGTGCACACCGACTTACCCTCAATGCCCTGTAGGTTCTGTCTGGCACTTTGCCTCTGCGTGTGTCTGCTCGACCTGCTGGTGCTGTGTGGTCGGGCTAGGACTATGCTGGGTCGTCTGCGGATTCCCTTTCCAGGGCAGTACCTCAGCAGGAGAACGATTAGCAGAGTGACCAGGAAGCTCGCAAGGAGCAGGACAGGCACGATGATGACTTCCTGTTTGTACACTGTGATCTCTGAGAGAGAGAGAGAGAGATCAATATCAGAGTCAGGGTAACAAGGCACTTAACCTCTAATGTGCTACAGCTGACCCTGTGCTGCAAAATGGCTGAGGATGACTATGAAGAAGCTTATTTTTCAACACAATTTTTTAATCCATCTCCCTGAAATGGGGATCTTTGTGTTTTGTAATGTCTGTGTCAACACTATAGTACATGATCAAGTGCAGTTGCAAAAACCATCAAGCACTATGATGAAACTGTCTCTCATGAGGACCGCCACAGGAAAGGAAGACCCAGAGTTGCCTCTGCTGCAGAGGATAAGTTAATTAGAGTTACCAGCCTCAGAAATTGGAGCCCAAATAAATGCTTCACAGAGTTCAAGTAACAGACACATCTCAACAGCAACTGTTCAGAGGAGACTGTGTGAATCAGGCCTCCCCAGAAATAAATCAGCTAAATGTCATATAACCTAGTTAAACGTGTCCTTATTATTTCCATAACATTGTCTATCGCAGTGTTTCCCAACCTTGGTCCTCGAGTACCCCCAACAGTACACATTTTTGTTGTAGCCCTGGGCAAACACATGTCATTGAGGGCTTGATGATTAGTTGACAAGTTGAATCAGGTGAGCTTGTCCAGGGTTACAATAAACAATGTGTACCGTTGGAGATACTTGAGGACCAGTAAACACTGGTCTATCAAATCTAAAGAGTCCTAGTTCATGGAGTGTTTTCAGTCAATGCCTTTAGCTTGGAGACCCAACAGCTAGTGGACATACGTTGTAGAAGGGGCAAGACAAGGCGGCACAGAAGAGGTGGAGAGTGGAGCACTTACCACAGATGGTGTCCCCCGGTTGACACACATTATCGGCACCAGAGTAGGATGACATCCTGAGGAGTGGAAGCACAGAGAGATATCCTCGTTAGATTACCACCGGTCAGCAGCCTCATAAAGCCCTCTGCTGTAACGACACAGCATGGAGGGTCCAACACCTTCTACTGTCACACAAGACACATTTAAAGACATATGGAGTCCATTTTCTCTATCTCGAAGTCGGTTCTGTAATGATATGTAGTAAATGTAATTGTAACATTTGACCACTAGGTGTCTAATATGAATGGTTGTTCTTATTAAGGTTTTATGACAGGTAATAAGAGGGTTGATGGCAGTTGGTAATGGAGATGCATGCTGCTTGGTTATTAAAATAAATGACTAGTTCAAAGCTAGCTGTTCAATACTTATCAATGACTCATCATTGAAGTATATGAATGTTACAGGTTCCACTGCATTTTTCATTGTTTCCCTATAACCAGGGACTGGTTTAGACCTGGGACACCAGGTTTGTGCAATTAATTATCATGTAGAACAGGAAACCAGCAGGCTTCGGAGTTGAGTACCTCTGATCTAGGCTAATCAATGGCTACTTTAGGGGAAGGGAAAAGTGTACATTTGTATACTTGTACAATTTCCATGTCTTTTTCCACATCGATAACGATGAACCCTGTACATATGTTTTGACTGTGCTAGTATCACTTACCATGTAATCTCAAGAGATTTCTTTCTTAATGAATAATCGAGATTAACTCTATATATTGGAATCCCAAGTAACTATGGTATCTGGGTAGATCTGATGCTGAGGCAATTTAAGGTACAGTAGTGTGACTATGGCTATAGTATAATCACCCTATGACTGCATAATTAGGTAATATTGATAGCTCTGCAAGGGGTCGTCCAAAATGGCACCAACCTGGCAAGGAGTGTTAGCCCACGCTTGGCATTGGGATGTGTCCTAATGACGTAAAACCCTGGATGGGTTGGGCATGCCAGGTATCCTGTAAAAATCTTCCCAGCGTGAAATAGTTCCCAATCGTTGATTTTGTTGTGATTGTGACGTCATGTTGTAAAACAAATTCACTGCGTGAAGCGCGTCTGTGTGGATGGCTGAGCTCGTGCAGATGTTTCTCTCACACCCCATCGTGCTTGATTAAGCTAGCTAACTAGCATAATTAGCTGTAAACTGGTCTGATTGGTCAGTCAATAATCCTGGCCACTATTGATTGGCAGATGTGTGAAGCAAATGTGCATGCCCACAGAACTGTTTTTTTTTAGGTCGAGGGTGGTTGTGAGAGAAACATCCGCACGAGCTCAGCCATCCACATAAAGAGATGCTCGTGCAATTATTGAACTGGGAACATTTTCACACTGGGAGAGATTTTACAGCATGACGTCACAATCAGAACACGATCAGAACAATTGGGAACTATTTCACGCTGGGAAGATTTGTACATGACACCGGGGCATTGGTGCCGCAGTATTGGTGGTATTTAGGCCTGGGTACAGTACAGTATGTTACATTCAACTACACAATTTATAGCCCTCAAACACAGTCTGACTTTTATTGGTCACTATTCATTCTCTGATGACACCACTTTTGGAAGTTAATTTCATATGATTTGGGCATGACATTTGAACATTTCCAAGACAGACAGGCTGGCTGACTGTCTAGTATTCTCCAATGGAATCGACAGAATATCACTGTTCAAATTCAGCAGGCAGGTTCAGGGCAGGTCAATGTGAGAAGTAATTATTAGGGGCTAGATAGTAGGAAGAGACTATGGCTGTGTGTGAAATGGCACCCTGTGCCCTATATAGTGCACTACAATTGACCAGAGGCCTATGTGCCCCACTACATAGTGAATAGGATGACATTTCAGACGCAACTCCTGTTTTCGTTTGTCACCACAGAGATAAAACAACAAGTATCCTAACCAGCCGTGATTGGGGGTCCCATAGGGCGGCACACAATTGGCCCAGCGTCGTCTGAGTTTGGCCGGTGTAGGCCGTCATTGTAAATATGAATTTGTTCTTAACTGACTTGCCTGGTTAAATAAAGGTTAAACAAAGTAGAGGCCATTTGAGAGTTCCCTGGACATTTGTTTCTTAAATGGAACTACAACATGAGAGGACAGAGTGGGCCAATTCTCTTTCCTCTTGCTTAAGGATAGATTTACTGCTATGTAAATGTTCAAAATGGCAAAAGTGATCAAATACACTGTGACCTTAAGAACCAGTTCACTTACTTAAGTTGTGTTTTTTATATATTGATATTTAGGATTATAATACTATAATAACAACAATACTTACAACAATACTATACTAACAACATGGCTGCCTAGCTTGGGGGACCTGTATTTACTCAACAATGTTATATCATTGTCTTGCCAAGTTATCATACAAGACGACAAGTTCACTATGGTAGAAACAAATTTGCACCCATACTATGCCCATCTTACCTTACTTTATTTCAGGTCACAACCTGTCTAGATAAAGGATAAGTCAAATAAAAACGTATAAACTCTCAACTTGAAAGTCACCTGTTCCCCTCTCATCCACAGATCGTGACACTCACTCTACTACCGTCTACCTGGATGTGGTTATATCAGGTTATATATAGGCTTAGGGTGTGTTTTCTTTTGTCACCTATTTCTGTCACGGTGAAAGTACACTCCTCCACTTAGTATTGTCAGGAAACACATTCTGACAGCATTTCTGCGTTTTCTGCCCTCACCTCTTTCCAAGAATGTTTGTCACTCAACCAGTCTGGTTGCATTTCTCTTTGACATGCATTTCTCACACACATACACAGCATATATACAGTAATTCACCTTTGTATTTTAACCGACAATGTATTCTACCCTTTATTTTAACCATAAGTGTACATTTCTTCACAAATTTTATTGTGTCAACTTACGTGGCATGCTCCCTGTGTATAAGGCTGAATCTCAATTATTGTGTAATGGTATTACGTCCTCAGCATCCAAAGTTTCTGTAGTTTCTCTCCTCATAAGAAGCAGTAGTATAATCACGTTTGATATTAACTCTTCATAAGAAGCAGTAGTATCATCACGTTTGATATTAACTCCTCATAAGAAGCAGTAGTATCATCACGTTTGATATTAACTCCTCATAAGAAGCAGTATTATCATCACGTTTGATATTAACTCCTCATAAGAAGCAGTATTATCATCACGTTTGATATTAACTCCTCATAAGAAGCAGTAGTATCATCAAGTTTGATATTAACTCCTCATAAGAAGCAGTAGTATCATCACGTTTGATATTAACTCCTCATAAGAAGCAGTATTATCATCACGTTTGATATTAACTCCTCATAAGAAGCAGTAGTATCATCACGTTTGATATTAACTCCTCATAAGAAGCAGTAGTATCATCACGTTTGATATTAACTCCTCATAAGAAGCAGTAGTATCATCACGTTTGATATTAACTCCTCATAAGAAGCAGTAGTAGAATCACATGCTATGATAAAAATCGTCTATCACCCTCCATTGTATTATAATCCCCATGTGATAATTCCAGTTTGTGATATTTGCCGTCTCCCACCTTCCCAGCCTCTCTATCTGTCAATCTCTCTCTTCTGTTGTTGCATATCTTTCCTCATGTCTCTCTGTTTCGTAACCCTCACAGGTTAGCCCTGCCCTCTGCTACACCTCTTCCTCCTCACCCTTATCACCTGTTCACGTCTGTTTTTTGACTTTTGACGTGTGTGTGTCCTTTAGTGTATAAAGTGTTACAGTGTGTGGCTTTACAATGCCCTCACTACTATCTCAAACTATTTTAGTCTCCTTCTACAGCAAAGGTCAAAGGTGTGGTTGATTCACAGTGACTCAAAGTGGCCAGTCTTGGCTTGAATTCCAACTTTTCCATTACTTTTCTCAAAGTGAAACTGCTCTATCCACCCCTATCAACACTGTCACTGTAGCTAAATGGAAGTTTGCCCTTCCTTGCAGTGGTATGGTACTGTATACAGGGTGTATGGCTTCCCAATGGCATGCTGGGGTTTCTTTTGTGTTTTTTAAATCCCTCAGCAGTTTTCCAGCACCATTGGAAAAACATCCATGGAAACCGCTTGCTGTCAACCTGTTAACTGTTTAAGTAACTGTCCAGTGTTTCCAGATTTCTATGAAATACTGTATGACCTATAATTACTTACAATATCAGTGAAATAGTTTTCCTTCCAAAACATGTTAATTAAGTATGTAAAAAGCAGCTTTTCTGTGTTAGAATGGTGTAGGCGTACCCCAACAAAAAATGTATACATTTTATTTGTCACATGCTCCGAATACAACAGGTGTAGACCTGACTGTGAAATGCTTATTTACAAGCCCTTAACCAACAATGCATTTGTTATAAAATAGAGTTAAGAAAATATTTATGAAATAAACTAAAAGTAATGCAATAAAATAACAATAACAATAACAATGTCATGGTTCCACCTGTCACCAGAGGGCGCCAGAGAGCGTCCTAGAGACATTAACGACACTCAGGTGTGTTCTATTTACTCATTATGATTTCCCTGTTAAAAGAGGTGTGTTTTCTGTCGTCCTTTGAAGTATTTGTTGTTGTTGTTACTGTGATCCTTCGGTTACTGTTACTCAGTAAAGTACTATGTTTATCCTATAAAACATATTTTGATTTGTTTAACACTTTTTTTGGTTACTACATGATTCCATATATGTTATGTCATAGTTTTGATGTCTTCACTTTTATTCTACAAGTTAAAAAATGTGCAAATAAAGAACAACCCTTGAATGAGTAATATTCCAAACTTTTGGCCCCCAGTGTAGGTCCTGGATGGCAGGAAGCTTGGCCCCAAGGATGTAGTGGGCCGTACACACTACCTTCTGTAGTGCCTTACGGTTGGATGCCGAGCAGTTGCCATACTAGGCAGTGATGCAAAAAGGTCAGGATACTCTCGATGGTGCAGCTGTAGAACGTTTTGAGGATCTGGGACCCATGCAAAATCTTTTCAGTCTCCTGAGGGGGGAAAAGCGTTGTCGTGCCCTCTTCACAACTGTCTTGGTGTGTTTGAACCATGATAGTTTGTTGGTGATGTGGACACCAAGGAACTTGAAACTCTCGACCCACTCCACTACAGCCCCATTATCTGTTTTATATACATGTTTGAGGTGTGGGTTTTTTAAAATGTTTTTTCTTCAATTTATGCTTCGGCCTCAAATACGAGTATAGGATGAGTCAACAACATTATTTGGGTATGAGTTATTAACAAAATGTGAACTTTAAAAAGTGAGATTTTCACTTAACAGTTACTTTAAACTCCCAAACCGTCAGCGCTACAGAGTCTGTGTTAAAAGGCTCTGAATAAATCTTAGGATGTGAAAAACCCCTGTGCTTTCCCTGCCTCTACCATAGTATGTACAGTAATTGTCCACTTTATGGGTATTTTAATTGATTTTCAAATACCAAGATATGATGTTCAGTAGTGCCTTAAAGTTGCATAGAAATAGCACACATAGAACAGATCTACCGCTTCTTAGACTTGCGTTCAATGAGAATGGCAGATCTATTACTCACATTTCTATGTTAATTTGGTCAGGTCGCCCAAAAAGTTACATATTGCCACTTTAAACTTCTTTGAGATATATTTGACGAATTACAGATGTTTTTCTTTTTGACGGGCACCGCATATCAAATTCTGTTTTCTCAATTCTCATCCGCTCTCTATAAACTGTACTGTTCAATACTGTACAGTATAGTTGCTGGACCAGACAGTAGCAGTTGCTAGACCCTGAACCTTGCTGGACCCTGAACTGTCCAAACCCAAGAAGCCAGAAGAACAGTCTGTGCCATAGCTATGCCCTCATCATATTGCAGTGCCAACTCCAATGAGGAACATCCCTCACAGCAGGCCATGCCCAATGAACCTCTCTCTCCCCTTCTGTCTTTATTTCCCCTTCTATCTGCTGTACCTCTATTCTAATTAACAGGTCCTCAAAGTCTTAGGGGGTTGCCCCAAGCAACAGGATGGGTATGCCGTTAGTTATTGCTATAGTCTGAGCAGCCTGAGCAGAGGGGTGGGGGGGGTTAGTGGCGTGAGAGGCATCTGTTAGTTCGCACGCACTGCTCACCGGGACAGAGGTGGGCAATCCGAGTGGTGGGCTGTAAGTGCTAGTTTACACTGTGTGAGAATGTGTATGTGTGAGAGCGTGAGAAAGTATCTTTTTCTCTGTGTGTGTCTCCGGTGTATGTGTGCCTGCGCACTCTCTCCGGCGCGGGTGCAGAGCTGGAAATGCTGAGACCGACAGCAGGTTTATTTTTGGGTCAGTGACAGTGTGTCAATGGCCGCAGATGCGTCGGAAAGGAAGGCTCTGAGATACCAACAGACCCTGGTCAGTTTTCTTTCTCCCACGCTCTCTTCCGCTCTCTCTCCTCTTATCTATTTCCATTTGCTCTCAGTGTGCTCCTGCATAACGCTATATATCTCTATCACTTTATCTCTAACTCTGAAATGATTCTTGCACAATCTCTTGCATGACACATCGGATCGTCTCTGCTCTTTACTGCCTGTGAATAGGAAGCATTGGGGGGGGGGGACACTGTATGGTAAAAGTGGTCACGGAGACCTCTTAGCAGGTCTGTGACTGTGGAAACAGGGTCATGGCAACAGGTGTCTGTGTCTGAGGAGCCCAAACCTTCAGTCTCCGACGGCGTCTTAACTCTCTTTCTCGCTGTCTTGCTCTTTCTCTCTCTCGCTTTCTCCACCACCTGTTCATGAACCTCTCCACCTTTAATGCTGTTCATTTATTACCCACAAACATAATGCGTTTTTATCAAGAAGTAGATGGCTGTTAGTTCAACTACATCCTTGGTATTGTATGGTGGTAAGTGCCTCTCCGTGCTCTCAGATAGACCTGGCAGAAATGTCTTTGCATGTAAGTGGGATTTCATCCATGGAGATAAATCTAGGTATACAGCAGTGTGGTGTGAGAAAGAGGAAACCCGATCGTGCATGTGGAATATATTTGTTAATCTCCGGTCGTCACGTAGTCTAAGATGACCCCGGGGTCCAGAGGGTTCCAAAACATCTGGAGGGACTTAAACCATTGGACGGTATGTTTTTTTGATTGGTAAGAAACACAAAGGCTGGAAATTGGTGTGGCGTATTGTATTTAACAGGGTAATACTATACCCGTATTGTATTTAACAGGGTAATACTATACCCGTATTGTATTTAACAGGGTAATACTATACCCGTATTGTATTTAACAGGGTAATACTATACCCGTATTGTATTTAACAGGGTAATACTATACCCGTATTGTATTTAACAGGGTAATACTATAACCGTATTGTATTTAACAGGGTAATACTATACCCGTATTGTATTTAACAGGGTAATACTATACCCGTATTGTATTTAACAGGGTAATACTATACCCGTATTGTATTTAACAGGGTAATACTATACCCGTATTGTATTTAACAGGGTAATACTATACCCGTATTGTATTTAACAGGGTAATACTATACCCGTATTGTATTTAACAGGGTAATACTATACCCGTATTGTATTTAACAGGGTAATACTATACCCGTATTGTATTTAACAGGGTAATACTATACCCGTATTGTATTTAACAGGGTAATACTATACCCGTATTGTATTTAACAGGGTAATACTATACCCGTATTGTATTTAACAGGGTAATACTATACCCGTATTGTATTTAACAGGGTAATACTATACCGTGGGCCTTTGGCTAGTCTGTGTGTTCACATGGTGCCAGTTGTGTGTGTGTCTTTGCGTGTGTGTCTGCATGCGTGTCAGTGCATGCATGTACTGTGTGTGTGTGTGTGTGTGTGTGTGTGTGTGTGTGTGTGTGTGTGTGTGTGTGTGTGTGTGTGTGTGTGTGTGTGTGTGTGTGTGTGTGTGTGTGTGTGTGTGTGTGTGTGTGTGTGTGTGTGTGTGTGTGTGTGTGTGCAGGCCATGTGGGCTGTGATAACCGTCTGTTTACACTGTCACCCGGGGAGCCAGGCTATATTGAGAAGTGTCACTTTTTTTGAGCGGGAGTTTGTTTCTGTTCTCCTTGTCATTGTGCTGGGGAGGATCAAGAAATGAGATCACGCGGGGGGCCTCCCATTCAAATTGAACTAGATGCCATTGCCAGGCACAATAGAGAGTTATGTGGAGAGTTGTTGACAGACATGCGGAGAATGTATGTGGTTAATACTCTGGAAGACTCTGGAGGATATTTTCGAAGACCTTCGTGTGTATTACATTAGACTTGACATGACATAAGAGTGGTGACACACAACACCATCCAACCTTCCTGTCATGTGACCTATTGCTCTAGATGTCATGTGTCTGTAGGACAACTGGACTAGCAGATGGACGGACCGGCAGATAGACAGAGGGACGCAGGCAGACAGACAGATAGGCAGTCAGGTAGGTGGGCAGGCAGATAGGCAGTCAGGTAGGTGGGCAGGCAGATAGGCAGTCAGGTAGGTGGGCAGGCAGGCAGGCAGTCAGGTAGGTGGGCAGGCAGATAGGCAGTCAGGTAGGTGGGCAGGCAGGCAGGCAGGCAGATAGGCAGTCAGGTAGGTTGGCGGGCAGGCAGGCAGATAGGCAGTCAGGTAGGTGGGCAGGCAGGCAGGCAGGCAGATAGGCAGGCAGATAGGCAGGTAGGTTGGCAGGCAGGCAGGCAGGCAGTCAGGTAGGTGGGCAGGCAGGCAGATAGGCAGGCAGGCAGATAGGCAGGCAGGCAGGCAGGCAGGCAGGCAGGCAGGCAGGCAGGCAGGCAGGCAGGCAGGCAGGCAGGCAGGCAGGCAGGCAGGCAGGCAGGCAGGCAGGCAGGCAGGCAGGCAGGTAGGTAGGTAGGTAGGTGGGCAGGCAGATAGGCAGTCAGATAGGTGGGCAGGCAGGCAGGCAGATAGGCAGTCAGATAGGTGGGCAGGCAGGCAGGCAGATAGGCAGTCAGGTAGGTGGGCAGGCAGGCAGATAGGCAGTCAGGTAGGTGGGCAGGCAGGCAGGCAGATAGGCAGTCAGGTAGGTGGGCAGGCAGGCAGATAGGCAGTCAGGTAGGTGGGCAGGCAGGCAGATAGGCAGTCAGGTAGGTGGGCAGGCAGGCAGGCAGTCAGGTAGGTGGGTAGGCAGGCAGGCAGGTAGGTGGGTAGGCAGGCAGGCAGTCAGGTAGGTGGGTAGGCAGGCAGGCAGTCGGGTAGGTGGGTAGGCAGGCAGGCAGGCAGTCAGGTAGGTGGGTAGGCAGGCAGTCAGGTAGGTGGGTAGGCAGGCAGGCAGGCAGTCAGGTAGGTGGGTAGTAGATTAGGAAAGTAGATAAAGTAAATTCCTATTTGTTACTAAACCTATGACTTACTTACTTATATTTTTGTGTCTCTTCTGGTACCATTAGGCTGTCACTTGTGGATGTTATATTGTGAATACAGTTTAGGGTGTTGTCAGGCCCGACGTGCAGTGGAGGACCCTGCAACCGTTAACAGTGATTATTCATGACATGAACGTATTTTCTCCATCCAAGCTTGACATTGTAATACATGTAATTCTTCACTTTACACTGTCAAGCTGTTCCTGAAAACGTACTAATGGAGTCTTCATCTGTTCTCATGTTGTTATCTCTGATTTTCATCCACCCTACCTATCTCACAGGTGTGTCCAGGTGTGTCCAGGTGTGTGTCTTTTTGATGTACAAAAAAGAGCCGGTATGATGATTACGAGCAGATATGTTCTTTGAGATGAAATCTGTTTCGCAGCGAGTTGATAAAACCTGACACTGGCAGTGATTTGAATACATGCTCAGGTGTCGTGGTCCATCCACACAAACCAAACCCCAAAACCAAACCCCTTACAGAAGTCCTTAAGGGTCAGCGGGACGGACGGACAGACAGATAGTGAGAGATCGAGCGGTACACCCGGAGGGCGAGAGATAGTGAGAGGTGTGCAGCGGTGAACGTTGGGTCACACCGGTGCTAAATATAACTCTGAGAGTAGAGTTACACCCGGTGAGAAAGGGGGGTGAGAGGGAAAGAGTTGGAGGTGTAGAGGAAGAAGAGAGCGAGAGGGGCTCGGAGAGAGGAGGAGAAATGTGGAGAAAGAGGGGGATTACATGGTACTGACAGAGGTAAGGAAAGGCAGAGGAGGACTCAGATAGACTGGTGGAGTTGTGAGAGAGCAGCAACGTGATGGTACGTGATAAAATATGTGTATCAGGGCACACAGCTATCCTTTCAAATTTGAATATGTTGACTGTTCAAATATGTTGACTGTTCAAATAACTTTTAAATCGTTGATTTTGATATCGTGACTGTCCTGAGTGATATCCAGTTAGCTGCTAGTTTAGTAAATGCCTGGTAAATGTTTGTGAACATTTCTGTGTGTTACTAGACATATTTTTTGGTGAAATCTTTAAGATTGTACAGAAACCACTAGGAAACATAAAAACATGGCAAAAGAGAAAGGAGAGAGGATTGAGTCTTGAGGTACGCTTCCTCAAGTTCCCCAAACAAATTTCTTTATCAAACATACAGTATGAAATTCCTTAGAATAAAAACAAATGTTTATATAAAACATTATTAACATTATTAGCTTTTGAGTGTGGTGTGTAGGAAGACTTCCACTCAATTGCAGGCAGGTGTTTCAGCTAAACCCCACCTTGCACTAGTTGCCAGGGGTGAGTTGGGGGAGAGAGGCTTCCTATAGTTAAACACTTGTTTAACTACAGTATTTAATATGCCTATTCTCTGCCCATTCCCCTCCCCCATATCTCAATTTATGCCACCCAGAAGTGAGAAACGTATATGCCAATTATAGACAATATATCGTGTTCCCTTCAGGTTATAGAAAACAGCCGAAGCTCTGAACTATCTGTTCAGACCCCAGTCCTACCTACCGACAGGTTATGCTCTTTAAGTATTTCTCCAGTAGATTTCCTGAAGGAGAAAGCCTCCATTTCTATGTCAAAGATAATAGAACAAAAACACTAAAGTAAATACTGAAGTAATGTCTGCAAAAACACTACTGTAAATAATACAGTTCTACAGTCTGCAAAATACTACAGTATCAAAAACACTATAGTAAATACTGAAGTAATGTCTGCAAAAATACTACTGTAAATAATACAGTACTACAGTCTGCAAAATACTATAGTATCAAAAACACTACACTAAATACTACAGTATCAAAAACACTACGTTAAATACTACAGTATAGTACTGTCTGCAAAAATACTACAGTAAATACTTTAGTATTTATACCATAGTGTACTATAGTATTTTTTATGTGGGTGTTGATTAAAGAAAATCCCCACATATTCTGTCTGGCTCAATGTTGGTCCCATGTTTCTCAAGCTGAAATAAAAGATTCAAGAAACTTTCCACAAGCTCTCAAGCTTACATCCCTGTTAGTGAGCATTTCTCCTTTGCCAAGATAATCCACCTGACAGGTGTGGCATATCAAGAAGCTGATTAAACAGCACGATCGTTACACAGGTGCACCTTGTGTTGGGGACAATAAAAGGCCACTCTGAAATGTGTTTTGTGTCAATATGCGCGTCTACTGTGTAATAATCCTTTTCTAATTTGGCCAAAAGTCCGTCCTCCTCCCTCTCTCTTCCGTCCTCTCTCCTCCGTGATCCGGAAACCGATAAGTGGTCAGGTGGTTCGAGGAGATGTCAATTCGCTAGTAGGCGAATGGAAGAGTGTTGTCCCCTCCGCGACAGCCACCTTAATCAAGGATAGTCGTGTATTCTACTTGAGTACTTCATGAAAGAGTTTTGTAATCTGCCACACCCACTTTTGAATCAGCTTTTGTTTTGTCAGAGGTCAAAAGCATGCACACGTTTAAAAACAACATGCTACTTATCGTTGTATCTATAAAATGTCTTGCACAACTAACTTAATTCATTTTTTTATCACTTTGCACGTTTGTTTTGGGATCCGCCCCTGTAAACGCCATTTGCCTGATGACACGCGGCGGCGCAAGTGGAGAAGGAGAGTCTCATTTCATACAAGCGCATTTTCATCCCTGTTCCCCTCTCCTCGATTAGATTTGATCTTTTTCAAAATGGAGGTGAGAAAGGACGGAGGAGAGAGGACGCAGAGGTTGAGCGAAGCCAATTGAGAAAAAGCCATAGTATAGACCTTGACTTTGCATGCAACAGCTATAAGAATAGCTTTAAAGGAAATGCATGTAGTCTACAACAATGGAGGCTGCACATAGTTATGATATTATTCAGGTCGCAAACTTCACTCCATCAAACTCCATCATTATGTACATAGATTAAAGGTTCATCTGTTTAAATTAAAGGGGAGGATTATGTATTGAGCCATTAAAACATTATCATGCAAATTAAACAATAATGATAGTGTAGTTTTGAAGACCATTGAACTGTTTATGTGGGAAAAGGTTGGCGTGGAGAACATATTCCTTACAAGGTGTTCTGCCATTTGATTTGTGTTTTTATCACAGTAATTAGTAGACTTAATTGACCGTTTATGCGAGTGAATTAGAATTTGTCGTCTTCCATTTAGAAATGGAACAGAATATTTGCCACTTCTCCAGTTTGATTGTGAAATGTGTCTATCATGATTTACAGAGTGGGTGAAATACTTACCCACAACCCACTGCAGGTCTTGTCTGATAGAGAATTACCTTGGATCTTGGCAAGATCTTTGGTTGGTATAGTAGCTTACCAACCCCCTCCTCCCCACAACCCCGTAAGAAACGAATGTAATATTGATCACTCAAAAATAAACATTCTATGTATTGTAATTACAAGATTTACCAGACAATAGGACATTATTTTGGTTTGTGTTGATGAAAGTATGGCTGTGTTTCTATGTATGTGTCTGCATGTCTGTTTGTGGGAGAGTTGCGGGCTGGAGTTATCTCTTTGCCAGATGTCTGGATGCTGTCCAGATGTCATTTATCCAAATGTAGACCCGTGCTTCCGCTCAGTTAGATTTAAGGTCAACATGTCGAGGAGTTCTGTCTTTCTGTATACCCCCCGTCTGTCAGAATACAGTGAGCTCCAGAAGTATTGGGACAGTGACACGCGTTTTGTTTTTTGGCTCTGTACTCCAGCACTTTGGATTAATGTGGATTCATAACAATTCACCCACAATCTGGAACAGACAATATACGGATTTTGTTTTTACGTTCTTCTATTATAGATTTATGTTCCCTTTAACGCAGTGGTCTAAGACACTGCATCTCAGTGCTAGAGGCGTCACTACAGACACCAGGCTGTATCACAACCGGCCGTGATTGGGAGTCCCATAGGGCGGCGCACAATTGGCCCAGCGTCGTTCAGGTTTGGCCGGGGTAGGCCGTCATTGTAAATAAGAATTTGTTCTTAACTGACTTGACTAGTTAAATAAAATTCTTATATATTTTCATTTGTAAACATATATATACTGTATGTATAATAATAGTGTATATATACTGCATTATATATATTTTCTTTAAAATATACACATTCAGTGCGAATTAAAAGCTCTTAAACTATTATTCTTTATTTATTACGTGAACTACGTTTTCAGCGGGCTCCATTGTAGTCCTTTGCTCATGAACGTATGGGTAATGTAGTCTCTCTTCCTCCTGTCAGCTGTATGGGGAATACCGTGAGCACCCGGGTGGGTCTGGCCGGAGAGAGGCCACCCGACTGCTAACAGAGAGACAATGGAAGAAACACGACCACCATTACCATGGTCACCATCCGCAGCATCGCCATGGCCAACATCACCACGACCACCACCATGGCCACCCCCGGGGTCACACATGTGGACACGGGCACCACAGTAGGCACAGAGGTCGGCATCACTCGGATGATGCTGGACATGCACATATGGCTACAGAGCAAGGCAACCCTTTGTCGATAAAGAAACGCCGCTCCTACTCAAAGTGCAGAGGTGAGGAGTCCATGCTCAGTAAAGTCGCAGGTGTTAAATGACTCTAACGGTGTTCAAGTTAAAGTGAATCATGTCTGGCATGGTGTTTTCTCAGACTGTGTAGCGCGGGTACAGAGGTTCCTGGTCACCAAGCTGGGAGAGGACTGGATCTTCCTGGTGCTGCTGGGCATCTCAATGGCGCTGGTCAGCTGGACCATGGACTACACCAGCGCCAAAAGTCTACAATGTACTACTTTACCCACAATGCAACACACACTGAACAATCTTGTCTTATGATGATGCAACATGTTTTTATAATGCTTGCATTCAAGCCACTGAACTGGCAGCTCATACAGTTGCATGAATGCTTTTACAGCATAAATTATTATCTTATTGTTAGGGTGAGTGATTATCGAAAAGTGTTGCAAAATAGTTCCGTTGTAACCTGATATGCGAAATTAATCTTGCCAAAAAAACATTGCAAAAAGGTATACTTGAAATTATGTTTACAGTCATTACCCATTTGAGGGACTTTAGTGAAGTTTTTATGATGTAGTCCCTCAAGGCTCTGTTCTTGGACCGCTACTGTTCTAATTTTATAATTCTACCTCTCAGTGATGTTATTCATAAGCACAGAGTCAATTCTCACTGGTATGTGGACGATACACATCTGAACACTGTAAAACAAATATTTGTTGATTCAACTTACAAATGTTTGTTACCAGGCTGCCTGTAAAGTCCAATACGGATTTTGTGTGGAGTTTACTTCATCTAAAGTTTTTCTTCAACTAAGTAAAGTTAGTGGAAAGGACAAATGTGGATTTAATAACTTGTTGAATGAACTTCATACTTTTAACCAAATTAACAGATTGTTTTAGTTGTGCTAACAAAGCTATTCACGTTGTTTTGACAAATTCCTAAGTCTCAGGAAAAACTAAACTATACGTTTTTTCAACTTACCAAAGTTTGTTACCAGGTTGCATTAAAATGTTAAGTTGTATCAACCTCCAGTTGAAACAACTACTTTGAACATTACACATTTCAGAACTTCTTTGAAATTATACAATAGAGATTTCAGTGAGGAACGTTATGCTCCCATCTGTCTCTTGCTCATGTGTGAGCTTTTTTGCCCGTTTTAAAACTGACAGTATACTCAACCAACCAACAAATCACTTTACCTACAATGGAATTCTCAGTAACAGTAGGTTGGTCTCCATTGACCCAGGTTTATTAGACAAAAGCAATGTCGCAAAAAAAATCTCTGCAACATGTGTAACGGAAACGGCAGATATAGGAGAAACTTTCTTTTTTTCGAACTGTCTTTATTGCAACAAATGACGATGGAAACTGTGTTTTCCGAATAATTTATGATTGACTAATCATTTTGAAGGTACGTGATGTTTCCCCTTAACTATAAAGCTCAACTCCACATTTGAAATTCTAAATGCCTACTGCTTGCAAAATTATTATTTTTCAACTATAAAAAGAATGTTTCTTTGCATGATAAGGATTGTCCTGACTTTCAAGAATGCCTGAATTGCTTCACCTTGCTTTTCTGGTTGGCTGGCAAGTTTCACCATCCAATTATTTTAGATCCACAGGAGTACAGTTTTCACCATGGGACGGACCGTGGCAATACATTGGCACATGAAAATTATTAGAATATGGCAAATATTTTACCATGAGTGGGTCTAATCCAGAATGCTGATTGATTAAAACCGCATTCCAGCCGGTGTCTATTCCACAAGTTACCACCGCCTAAATCTATGATGTTAAAATGCCCATTTACCCTGTGCCATCTGACTGCGCAATCCACTGTCTCATCGGCTCAGCCAGGCACTTGATAAACTTGATCTCCACTATAAACATCATCTAGACGTTATCTCACGTTTCTTTTAGACTAACGTTTCGTTTTCAACAGCAGAGATTTGTATAAACTTTGCTGTCTGTCTCTCTGACATTTGCAACATTGTTTCAATATTCAAATTTGATCTCCAGCTGTCCAATAGTAATGAACGAGTCGGGACGAGACAGACAGCGTTTCCTCAGCCAGTCAAAATCATGAATCAGCTGGCATCATTTGTATGGATATATACAAAGAAATGTAAATTGAAAAAAGGTCAAACGAAACGAATCGCAGCTTGTTTGCAGTCTTTCTGGATAAAAACGTCTGCTAATGCCCGAAATGTAAATATAAAACGGTTGCAACGCATGCCGGGTATTATTCTAATGAGCACCACACCCCAACAATGATTTTAAGTCATCTGAATTTGACATTTTCAGTCAACACTACTGTTATGTTGCTTCCGTTGATTTGACTGCATGGTTGTGAATTTCTAATTTGAGTAAATATCGTTTTTTGCTAACTCAATTTGATTTAATACGTTTTGACATTTTGAAGACTTTTTGTCAACTCAGTACATTATTCAAACCCATTTGATGGATTGACAGTTGACCCTAGAAAACCCCATCTTAAAGTATATTTTCTTTGTAACGGTCTGTGTCAGTGTGTAACCTGTCATAACCAACTTCCCTTTCTCCTCTCTTCTTACCTCCATTAACTTATCCTCCATTCTCTTCCTTGATCTTCACTGTGTGTTCTGTCTCATTTCATCCTCTTTCTCTTCTTCCTTCCACCCTGTTTTTCTCACCTTCTCCTCTACCTTCCTGCTTTTCTTCACATTCCTTCACATGCTTCACTTTCACCTCTCTCCTCAATTCCTCCTCTCCCATCCCTCTGTCCCTCCCTCTGTGCCCATGTCAGTGTATAAGTGGATTCACTGGGAGCTGAGGGGTAATGTCCTGCTCCAGTACCTGGCCTGGGTCAGCTATCCCATGGTCCTCATCATGTTCGCCTCCTTCTTCTGCCACCTGGTTGCCCCGCAAGCCATCGGTGTGTATGCGCTCACACGCTCAATGCTTACTGCTTACTTTCCCCATCACCCGCCACCCCTAATGACCTGTTACCCGCAATCTGTTATCCATTGATCTTTCCCCTCTCTGCTTGTGTACCTACCTTGCCCTGGCCTCACACACTGATGTCCTCACGGTCTTTCTAGAGTTATGACCTTTTCTTGTTGTTGAGTCAAACATATATTTTGTTTTCCTGTAAAATTTTGTAAAAAAATTTCTTCCCTGACCTCTTTTCACCTCCCCACCCTGTCTCTCTCTCTCTCTCTCTCTCTCTCTGTCTGTGTTTCTCTGTGTGTGTGTGTGTGTGTGTGTGTGTGTGTGTCTCTCTCTCTCTGTCTGTGTTTCTCAGTGTCTCTCTCTCTCTCACTCTTGTGTGTCTAACTCTGTCTGTGTTTCTCTGTGTGTCTCTCTCTCTCTCTCTCTCTCTCTCTCTCTCTCTCTCTCTCTCTCTCTGTGTCTCTCTCTCGCTCTCTCTGTGTCTCTCTATGTCTCTCTCTCTCTCTCTCTCTCTTTTTCAGGCTCTGGTATTCCTGAGCTGAAGACCATTCTCAGAGGGGTAGTGTTGAAGGAGTATCTGACTTTCAAGGCTTTTACTGCCAAAGTCATTGGTCTGACTGCAGGTCTGGGCAGTGGGATGCCAGTGGGGAAAGAGGTGGGTTACACACACTCCTATCAGATTCCCTGATTACAGCTTTCTCGAAAGCGACTCAACATTTCCTTGTTTCTGCCCCCTTTCTATTTGTCTTCCACTTTTGCTTCCCAAGGGCCCGTTTGTTCATATAGCCAGCATCTGTGCTGCTGTGCTGAGCAAGTGTATGACCTTCTTCTCAGGAGTCAATCAGGTTAGCAGTTAGTTGACCAGTTTCGGATCACTTCGCATTATGCTTTTAGGCGTTTTTCATTGACTTTCTCTTTTCCTCCCTCGGTTCCTTACTTGTATGGGATTCTCTCATCCCTTTCCCTCTATCTCTCTGTCCCTTCCTCTCACTCTCGGCCTCTCCCCTTCCTCTCCCTACCTTACCTCTCTGTCACCCTCTCTCTGTCACCCTCTCTCTGTCACCCTCTCTCTGCTGCCCTCTCTCTGTCATCCTCTCTCTGTCACCCTCTCTCTGTGTGTCAGTAGAGCCCATACTGCTACACAGACATCCTCACAGTTGGCTGTGCGGTTGGGGTGGGCTGCTGTTTCGGTACCCCTCTTGGAGGTAAAACCTGGCCTTCCTCTTCCTTCTCTTAATTCACCTTCCATTCATCTAGAATAAAGCAAGCTACAAAATCAGCTGAAACATAGGCATAGTGCTGAAATTGCCTCAGTTATCTGTATTTGTGACAGGTCATCATAGCAAGCCTTCGGTGTACAGTAACTATGCAATCTAGCCTTTGACTACATGCCACGTTTTCTAACATCATATCGGAATGATATTTTACCAGTCTTTCTTTGATGCTGTTGTTCCACCAGGGGTGCTGTTCAGTATAGAGGTGACGTCCACTTACTTTGCTGTGAGGAACTACTGGAGAGGTTATTTTGCTGCCACCTTCAGTGCCTTCATATTCAGAGTGCTCTCTGTGTTCAACAAAGATGCAGGTGGGTTATGGAACTGAATGTACTATGACACCACAATTGGATGCAAGCTTTTTTGGTAAACACATATCACTTTGTGACGCGTTTGGCTAGAAGGCACCCTTTCCCCAGAACCGTATCTATGAAACTATAAAGGCCCATTCAGGTTTAATAATTAAAGCAGAAATTCTGCTAGATGGTTCCCTCTGGTTTTCTCTCTGATGTATAGTATGCATGTATACATTCTAAGACTCTCTGTCTCTCTTTCTCTCTATTTCCCTCTTCCCTCTGTCCTCTCGTCCACCATAGTCACCATCACTGCTCTCTTCCGCACCAAGTTCCGCATGGATTTCCCCTTTGACCTCCAGGAGCTGCCAGCGTTTGCCATCATCGGGTGAGAGAAAGGGTCGAGAGGGGGGCCCCAGGAGCGTGGTGAGGGCACGGTGACCACACTGTGTGTAGTTCTTTGTCACAACCCAACATGAATGCATAATCTCAGTCTATGTGCCTTAAATCACTTATATTGGTAGTTATTACAAGAACAGAGATGCTGTGAATGGTTTTGCTTGCTAGTGTGCTTGCTTCAGCTTCCTAGACTACAGATCTAGAAATAAATATATTATAGGTTAGATCAACACTAACTAAATTAACAGCTGAAGCAAGCGCATATACACTGAGTGTACAAAACATTCTCATTTCATGACATAGACCAGCGCTGTCCAACCCTGTTCCTGGAGAGCTACCCTCCTGTAGGTTTTCACTCCAACCCCAGTTGTAACCAACCTGATTCAGCTTTTCAAGCAGCTAATTATTAGAATCAGGTGCGTTAGATGAGGGTTGGAGTGAAAACCTACAGGATGGTAGCTCTCCAGGAACAGGGTTAGACAGCCCTGACATAGACTGACTAGGTGAATCCAGGTGAAAGCTATGATACCTTATTGATGTCACCTGTTAACTCCACTTCAATCAGTGTTGATAAAGAAGGATTTATGTGGAATTTGCGTACCCCTGTGGAATGCTTTCAACATATTGTAAAGCACATTCCCCAATGAATTGAGGCTGTTCTGAGGGGAAAAGGGGGAGGGGTGCGCAACTTAATATTAGAAAAGTTGTTCTTAATGTTTTGTGCACTCCGTGTATATTCTTTAGAATAGGTACCTTTTTTTTCTTATTTGGACTTTGAGTGAGTGAGGTAAAGTTCCTGGTTGTTGTCTCTTCAGGATCTCCTGCGGGTTCCTGGGGGCCTTCTTCGTCTGGCTGAACCGCCAGGTGGTGCTGTTCATGAGGAAACCTAATGCCATGACACGCTTCCTCACCAGACAGTGAGTTACAGGGATGGGGATGTATTTTGATGAGACACTTGAGGAAAATGCACACCTGAATTGGAGAGGATCAGGCTAGTGACTTAGATTGGAATATAAATAGAATAGAATAGAATAATTTATTGTCCTCCTCCAAATAAATTATTTTACAAAAACAACCATCACCCAGACATTGATCGATCCATCTATAAGCAATCGGTCGTCTCTGAAAAGAAACTAGTTACATACTCTCGCTCCAATACAAACAAATGATTTAGCAGCAACCAGTGCAGCTACTTTTGTCAGAGCTGCACTGTGTAGATGACGGACTGGAGCACTGAAATTAGACCAACAGAGAGCAGGATGGGGTAATTATATTGTCAGCTTTGATAGTGTAAAATTGGTGCTTGTTCTTAGGCCTGTCCTACTGGGAGACAAGGAGAAGCAGGACATTTTTGAACCTTTTTGGACATTTTTGGACCTAGACTCGGCGCTCCAGTACTGCTTGCCGTGCGGTAGCAGAGAGAACAGTCTATGACTTGGGTGACTGGAGTCTTTGACTATTTTTTGGGCCTTCCTCTGACACCGCCTAGTATATAGGTCCTGGATGGCAGGAAGCTTGGCCCCACTGATGTATTGGGCCGTACGCATCCCCCTCTGTAGTGCCTTACGGTTGGATTCTCAGCATTTGCCATACTAGGCAGTGATGCAACGGGTCAGGATGCTCTCGATGGTGCAGCTGTAGAACTTTTTGGTAGACTCGCATCACTGGGCAGCTTGCGGCTGGGTTTCCCTTTGCAGTCCGTAATAGTTTGCAAGCCCTGCCACATCTGACGAGCGTCAGAGCCGGTGTAGTAGGATTCAATCTTAGTCCTGTATTGTTTCCTTGTGTCTGTTGGAAAGCAGTCTGAACCAGGTTTTGCGCTAGGACTTTGCCAGTGCTTAGCTCTATTCCTTTTCTTTTTACCCTAAAAAACTCAGTTGCAGATGACGAGCATACCAATAACATGATGCAGCCAACACCATGCTTTAAAATATGAAGAGTGGTACTCAGTGAAGTGTTTTGTTGGATTTGCCCCAAACATAATGCTTTGTATCCAGGACACAAAGTTTAAAATTTTTCAAGTATTACTTTAGTGCCTTATTGGAGACAGGATGTACTGTATGTTCTGGAATATTTGTATTCTGTACAGGCTTCCTTCTTTTCACTCTCATTTAGGTTAGTATTGTGGAGTAACTACAATGCTGTTGATCCAATGCTGTTGATCCATCCTCGGGGATCAATAAAGTATCTCTCTAATTGTCACAAACGGAAGGAGTGGCAGACCAACACGCAGTGCTGATATAGTTCAAAATTATTTATTAACACAACCTTGAAAACAGGCCGAAAACAACAACGAGACCGCGACACCAAGGTTGACAAACAATGATCCACACAAAGACAGAAAAACACATGACTTTAATATGGCCCCCAATTAGAGACAATGCGAAGCAGCTGCCTACACAAAACCAACATAGAACCATATACACTAGACCTGTCAGGCTCTGACCATAGAAAACTAGAGGGAGCCAAAGGCTTCCCTATGGTCAGAGCCTGAAACTATCTCTCTCTATCTCTCACAACTATTTAACTCTGTAACTGGTGTAAAATCACCATTAGCCTCATGGTGAAATCCCTGAGCAGTTTCCTTCCTCCCCGTCAACTGAGTTAAGAAGGACGCCTGTATCTTTGTACTGATTCCAAAGTGTAATTAATAACTTCACCAGAGATATTCAATATCTGACTTGTTTAGCAATTTTTACTCCTGAAGTTATTTAGTCTTGCCATATCATAGGAGTTGAATACTTATTGACTCAAGACATTTCAGCTTTTTATTTTTTATTAATTTAACATTTCTAAAACATAATTTGTAGATCAGTGACACAAAATGTAAATGTAATCCATTTTAAATTCAGGCTGTAACACAACGAAATGTGGAAAAAGTAAAGGTGTGTTTGAATTCTTTCTGAACGCACTGTGTATCCCATTTAGCAGACAATTTTTATCCAAAACAATTTACAGTCATGCGTGCATACATTTTACGTTCGGGTGGAAGCGCCCTCTACCAACTGAGCTACAGAGAACCACAGGGATATAGGGTTGGAGCGTAGAGTTGAAAGTAGGAAGAGAATGGCTGTTTTTAATCCTGATTCTTTCACCAGCCGACTGATTTTCCCCGGTGTTGTGACCTTAGTGATAGCCACCTTGACCTTTCCCCCTGGATTTGGACAGTTCATGGCTGGAGAGGTCAGATTTTATATTTCATTTTGGTTTGCCCTTTTTTTGTTATTTGTCACTATGTTAAAATGAATATACTCTGTAGAAGACCCTATTTATTGGGACTTGAAAACACGTTGGTAGCACTTTATAACACTTTTATGAATAAGCATAAATTATTATAGTGTTACCAATATTGTTTTGTTTGGCTAAAATGCGACTGTTATATTATATCCTCAATCAGGAGAAACGTAACTGCAGAGACACATTCATAAGATAATCTAAAGAGTACAACTATTTACCAAAATGTGTAAATTGTGAATTGTTAGCTCTCTCAAGTAATTCAAACCCAAAACATCTATGTGATGTCGTTGAATCAACGTTGAAAACTCATTGGATTTGAAAAAAGGCCATTTCGTATTTTTTTCACCCAACTTTTAACCTAAATCCAATGACATGGTGGCATTTTTTTCTCACATTGAATTCACGTTAGTTGACAACTACCAAATCAAAGCTAGACGTTGCCCTGACGTCTGTTTCCAGTGGGCTGGCTGCCATTACCAGTATGCTTCTGCTCTCATGAGAATTCCACAAGGAGTTGGCACCCAAGCTAACCCTGGACTGGGTAGAATCTAAATGTTCAATATTAGCTGGATATTAATTGAAGAAGCCTCTTTGCCCAGAAATAGCCCAAGAATAATCATGTGTTTTGAGACCCCTTAAAATTGCCTGCTTAGTTAGTGCGAATGAGGTGTGTTTTAAATCAGCCAGAAACACCTGTGTGTGGTGATATCTTCACCCTCAAGCTACGATGTTTAGCACCTTTTTAAGATGAGACTTGTGCCCCATTTCTACGGTACTAAAATGCAGAGGTATTTCCAAAACCGACCTTTTTGCTCACAGTACAGTATGGTCATTTATTTCCAAGCATGTATTGAATAGGCCTATAGGTTGACATTCTGATACACACAAAGCAATCTTCATCTGCATTTTTTTTAACAAGTTCTGACAGTTGGTTTTGTCTATCACTTTATTTTCATATTTTAAACTATTAATTACACGTTTTAACACAATTTATCCCAAACTCTTTAAACACTAATCTTTCACTAACACTTTTGAACACTATTTTTCATTAAACTGTTTTAACAGTATTTACCATTCCTTTTCCCTCATCCTTTCCCATTCATTCATGCCACATTCAGCTGATGCCCAGAGAATGCATCAACTCACTGTTCGACAACTTCACCTGGACCAAAATCTGGGGCTCCCCCCCTCCCCCCGGCCTGGGGCGCTCCTCTGCCTGGCTGCACCCCGACGTCAGCGTCTTCGTCATCCTCCTCCTCTTCTTCGTCATGAAGGTACCCCTCCTCATTCCCCTGCTTCCTCTTTTTTGGGTCAGTATAGTCACACATAGCGTCACTCGATACAATGACAGACTCGTGGTTAAGTCACTCATCTCAGTAGAAGAAGAATCTCCTACAGAGAAGAAACCTGTAGTGGAGATGTAGCCTATTATGTGAAAAATACCTTTCAAGTCAAATCATTCCTCTACACTATTGTGGTAGTACTAAGATGCATTAATTCTGCCCAGTTACTAATTGAATTCCACCCATGTCTCAGTTTTGGATGTCTGCTGTTTCGACGACCATGCCCATCCCTTCTGGAGCCTTCATGCCTGTCTTCATACTCGGTAAACAGAAGCTCAACGTTATAATATGTCATTAGTCTTAAAATATGAACACAAATTCCATATCAGTTTTAAATATTTAGTCTTTCATGTAAATTGACATTATCGTTCGGTGGTGAAATAATCTGATTGAGCGATCCAATGTAGGCCTACAGTACATGACTATGGTATAAAGCATCATGGGTAATTATGAAGTCGAGCATTATGGGTAGTTTTTAATCAGTGTACCTTCAAGGATGAGATTTCATATATAACCAAAGAGTGAAAAATCATTAGTGAGACAAAGAGATAGATGAGTTCTTAGAAGAAGGTCAAATGAGCATTGAGTGTCGGAGGAGAGGGGATAAATGTCAGGCAACATAATAGCAACTTAAACATGACATTCCACCTCCCATATCCACCATCATTCCTTTCTCCCCAGGAGCCTCTTTCGGCCGACTGGTGGGGGAGATCATGGCTGCCATCTTCCCCCACGGGATTCTGTTTGATGGAATCTTGTACCGCATCATCCCAGGAGGGTACGCAGTCATTGGTCAGTCTCCCTTTCCACTTCCTCGTCTCCCTCTCTCAGTCAGTGCCTGCCCGTCAATCCCCAATCGTCCCTTTGGTGTGATAGTGAAATGTCACTGTCTGTTCCCCCTCTCCTGTCCTCCGCTGTCTTGGTGACCCATAAACCTATATGCTACCATTAATCTCCATCAGCTTCCCTCTCTCGCCCAACACACCCCCTTCCCCTCCTCTTTACCTCCACTCCTTTCATTCCATCCCCTTTTACCCTTTCTTCCTTCGCTATTCCCACGTGCCGTTCTGTCCCATCAATAATTCCCCTGTTTTTCAGCCCTGGGTCCCTGATATAATGTTTCCCCTCCCATCCCTCCTGTGCTGTGAGCCCTGTCCTCTTCTCATTAATCACTCCCATCTTTTTCCCATCCACCCCTCCCCTTCCCCCTCTCCATCCATCTACACATCCCTTCCACCTTCTCCCCTTTTCTCTTTCTCTTCCTCCCCATCCCTCTCTCCCTTCCTCTGTCTTCCATTCCCCCTCCCTCCTTTCTCCCAGGAGCAGCAGCACTGACCGGGGCGGTGACCCACACAGTGTCCACGGCGGTGATCTGCTTTGAGCTGACGGGACAGATCTCCCACATCCTGCCCATGATGGTGGCGGTGATTCTGGCCAACATGGTGGCCCAGGGCCTGCAGCCCTCGCTCTACGACTCCATCATCCAGATCAAGAAACTGCCTTACCTCCCTGAGCTGGGCTTTGGACACATCAGGTGCGCAGAGAGAAGCTGCAACCGAGGTGACATGTTGGCTCTGAGGGACCCAGTTGCATTGAGGGTCCCATGCGAAAACAATGAGTTGTTTGAGTTGATATGGCCGCCTCAGCATGCTTGATTCTTCAACATAGACACACCAGAAGTGCACAAGTGTTGAGCATGAATGAATGATTGGCATTTCCTTCTGACTTACAGCCAGTATAACATCTTTGTGGAGGACATCATGGTTAGGAAAACGAAGTTTCTCTCGTTACAGTCCACCTACCAGGAGTTGATACATCTCCTGGACTCCACTTCTCTCAAAACGATACCACTAGTGGATTCAACAGGTCAAATTTAGGAATTTTTTTCGTGAACGTGAGGATACATTTCGGTGTCTTCAAATAATTTCTTGAGTGGTTCATCATGTGACTCTCTTTTCCCTGTAGATTCTATGATCCTATTGGGCTCCATCGAGCGGTCAGAGCTCCACGCTCTCTGTGATTGGTGGCTCTCTGCAGAGAGGCGGATCCTCAGGCAGGAACAGTGTTTACAGGAACAGAACCAGTATGCCAAAGACAGCTGGGAATCCTTTGCCTTTGTGGATGAAGATGATGAGGAGAGTGGAGATAAGGTTTGTCAGAGAGACCGTGGGTAAATGTTCATTAGGAATCAAAAACACACTCTTAGAAAATCTATCAAATCAAGTTTATTGGTTGCATACACAGATTTACAGATGTTATCGCAGGTGCAGCAAAATAGGGTTATAAAAGGGTTCTTCTACAGGGACTAGGTTCTGCATGGGTCTACATGCAACTTTCTTCATCCAAGAAGGTTCTTCGGAGGGTTCTAAAAGGATTCTTTGCTCTGTGACAAGGTTCTACCTGGAACCAGAAAGTGTTCTTCTACAGGGACAGTTGTATAATGTCATTATTCAAGCTGTGAATGTGATGAATTACTGTTTTGTTAAATTTCCCAGAGCACCCCAGTTCAGGAAGAGCGAAATGGCCCCCTGCCATCTCCTAAACCGCAGGAGCCCTTGTCCAATCACACAGCTCCTGGTGAGTTGAACCATTTCTGTGGAACAATACTTCTATGGGTGCCTGGCAACAGTCACCTGTTATTATAGCTCAGCTTATTACATATTCATATTATTACACAGCTTTGAATTATTTAGTTATCAATCTCAACATCAAGACACCTTTGTAGAAGACTTTGACCCTCTTTCATCACATCTTTTATCATCTGTCGTTTTCAGACAAGGGCCCTCTTCACTCTGTTAGGAGAATTCTACTGAATATCTACTCCTCCCGAGACAGACAGTCAGAGGGACAGTCACAGGTAGTCTATAACTATGTGTGTACAGAATGTCTGTGTCTGTTTCTGGGCCTGTGCATGACTGTACGCTAGTGCTGAGCGAATAACAAAAACGTTGGTTATTTTTCCGTTTTTAAACAAGTAATTGACCAACTTCAGTTAAATTATTTGAATTGAATTTCTTAGTTTTTTTTCTGTGAGCTCAATGCACATTTTCTTTAGAGATAAATCAGATCAAGCCCTAACTGTGTGATGTAGTAGGGAGTTGTAGTTTCCAACAGGCCAATATTATACTTAGTTTAGCGCAGAAAACATGGTAATTAACTACTAATGACTATAATCCATTGTGCGCCTACTTGTCCGGTCCGTGTGGTAGAGATGAGATGATGACTTGGAATTAAATAGTCATCAAATAAAACAAATACACTGAGTTTACAAAACATTACTCTTTCCATGACATAGACTGACCAGGTGAATCCAGGTGAAGCTATGAACCTTTGATGTCACCTGTTAAATCCACTTCAAATCAGTGTACATGAAGGGGAGGAGACAGGTTAAAGAAGGCTTTTTAAGCCTTGAGACAATTGAGACATGGATTGTGTGTGTGTGCCATTCAGAGGGTGGATGGGCAAGACAGAAGATTTAAGTGCCTTTTGAACGAGGGTATGGTAGTATGTGCCAGGTGCACCGGTTTGAGTGTGTTAAGAACTGCAACGCTGCTGGGTTTTTAACACTCAACAGTCTCCCGTGTGTATCAAGAATGGTCCACCACCCAAAGGACATCCAGCTAACATGGCCCAGCATCCCTGTGGAACACTTTCGATATCTTGTAGAGTCCATGACCCTACGAATTGAGGCTGTTCTGAGGGCAAAAGGGGTTGTAACTCAGTGTACACAACTGAAATATTAAAGTAATGTGAATAAAGTGCTAAGCAGTAAATCGGCAGTCACTGCCATCATGGGACTTGTATTAGTTGTTGTATTCTGTGTTGTTACAGCTTTAAACCCACATAATGCATAGAGCATTTAATGTCAAAAATGATAATAATCGAAAAACCGTGATTCTTTTTTAATAATCGAATCAAAACCGAACCAACCTCAAAAAGCACTAATCGCTAAGCACTACTGTACGCACACCAAGGGCTTCCTAACGATCACTAAAGTATTTCTGGAGTCAAAAATTGAGCAGCAAATAAATTACTGGCGTAATGAGCCGTTGAGATGTCCATAGCTTCTATCCTCGGTTCCATTGAAAAACATATTTCAAGTTGGGAAATATAAATATTTATCCTTTATATTTGCGTGGGATGACTCTTATTACTGGGCTCTGCTCTTTATGTAAACATACTTCTTTATCCAATTGAGTGTGACAAATGAATTCACAAAAATGTAGATTGTTCAGAGAGGCTCCCTAGTCAAACATATTGACTAGTTCTCTCATATGGTAGTAAGCATATGGAATATGGTTATTATTTGCCTGGTATGGCTGGTTGGCTTTTCATATTACCAATTTATACTGAAAATATGAAAATAATGTATGTTAATGATACTATTCAATCTCCCTATTCAATGTTGATAATTATATTTTACCACTCATCGTAGTTTTACAGTTTTATACTGGATAGGCCAGCCTTTGGTTTGAATTGTACACCCCAAACTTGTGACTATTTCATTATGAAAAACAAAGTCCCTTACTAATTTATACTCAAGGATGTGCTTGTAAGTTTGGGAGTTTAATTGGATTCCTATTTTTCTTGCTGCAAAAATGACTGTCTTAGCTCTCTTTTCAATCTTGATTTGTCCATTTTCACACACAAGCCCATCGTTGTTGTAGAGTCTTCCACTGGCTAGCACAGCCTTGTGGTTGAATGGTGCACCCTAAACTCATGACTTAATTCTGAAAAGTTAATATTATGTTTTACACAAACGCCAGGCTTGAAAAAGAACATCAAGAGTACATCCATGAACATGCAGCCCACACAAAATATATTCTTGACACCGTATTCAACCAAATACAGTACATATTTTCAAGTGACAAATATGCGTAATGGGTTTCGAGAACAGTGACAATCAGCTAGTTTATGGGACGCAGGAAATGGGGGCAACTAAAAATGTATGCATGGCGTTAGTCAGGAAATGTCTTATCTTACACCGGCCCCTCTGCTATTTTCTCTCTATCTCATCAGGAGCCTTGCGCCAACCCTCCCCTGTCTGATATGATGACACCAGAAGAGGTAACTGATCTCATTCAGGTCCACTTAAGTGCGGACCCAAGAACTTTACATCCTCTGACCGCATACCAGAGGATTAGAGCAGGCTGCCTTGTACATATTCCAACACTTTTGTCCTTGTCAAAAGAGTCTGGGCCAATATGTTGAAACCCATAAGAGGGTTAAAAGGTGTCAACAAACCTAAATCTCTTATGGAGGCAGTTGACGTTGAAGGTTTAGAGTGTATTTAGCCAATTACAGTGTTGTGTTTCATGACCTTGTGTCTTATTGGCTGGTGCAGATCAAAGAATGGGAGGAGGCCGAGATGGACAAGCCAATGGAAATTGATCAGATCCGAATAGATCCCTCCCCTTTCCAGCTGGTGGAGAGGACATCACTGCACAAGGTTGGTTGAAGTGCTGCCAATTCATACCAATTTGGAGATACAGTATCTGACATCATGTCTAGACACAACTGAAATACAACCGATAATAGATTTGCTCAGAACAGAAGCCATACCAGAATATTGCACCTAGAGCAGTTATTGGACCTAAGTTGGGCCTAATTTGACATCTGACCTTTTCTGTCTGTCCCAGACCCACACTCTCTTCTCATTACTGGGCCTCAGTCATGCCTATGTCACCAGTATCGGAAAACTGGTGGGTGTTGTGGCTCTTAAAGAGGTAAGAAAATGTCCTTTTCTCATTTATCTGTCTATTTCTATTTTACAGTATTTCATTCTCTTTTTAAATTTGTCCAATATTTTTTTCTTAAAACTTCTTAAAGCATTGTTGGTTAAGGGATTGTAGGTAAGCATTTCACTGTAAAGTCTACTACACCTGTTGTATTCGGCGCATGTGACAAATACAATTTGATTTGATTTGATTTTGCTTCTGACTGAACCTGACAATTTAGTAAGGGTTGAGTCATATTGCCTTATGAGTCTACCTATCATGCTATTTTCATGTAATTTAATGTTGTGTTCTTCTAATGTATCCCCTCTCTTTCCCTATCCCCACTACCCCATTCTCTCCCAGCTCCAAAAGGCCATTGAGGGCTCGACGCGTAGCGGGGTACGCCTACGTCCCCCCCTGGCCAGCTTCCGCAACATCCGCCGAAAGTCATCCAAGCCCCGGACAACTTCAGCCCCCACCGCCCCCTCCTCCCCTCTCTCCCCCGCCCCCGTCGTCCCCCTCGCTCCTGCCCCGCCACCTTCCCCGACACAGGAAGAGGAAGAGATGGAGGTGTGGATCGAGGGCACGAGGCGGGAGGTGGCGGATGTGAACAGCAGAAGTAGCAGCAGCGGAACTGGGTGCAGCAGTAGCCCCTCACTACCCCACTCGTTGCCCCTCTCCATCCCCCTCACCTCGCCCCTCACTGTCGCCCTCTCCATCCCCCTTGCCGCCTTCTCCACCCCCCTCACCGCCCTCCGGCCTGCCGCAGAGCAGCAAGTGGAGGAGGAAGAGGAGAGAAATGATGAGGAGCCCATCTAGCCTTATAGACGAGTGATGTTTTTTTATAACATTCTTTTTTTTATGGTGTGAATTTCTATTGCGCTTTGTCTGTCTTTCGCTATCTCGCTGTTCCCTCTCGCTCAGTCTTTCTTCTCTCGGTGAATGATGTCTGTGAATCCATGAGGAGAAATAATCTGGGCTGGATAGTAGTACTTGACTTTTTAAGATTATCATTGGTGTCATTGGTTTTTAAACAGGAGACAATGGCTACCAGTGGTGTTTCAAGAGCAAAAACGACCTCTAATGATCCCATCCTCACCTTGTAAGGGAGTTCTATGATCACCATGCTGGGTTGATAGATGACAGTGTTAAATCAGACTGACGACGGCCAACTCAGATGTAATGATGTTACAGATTTTCTACTTAATGATGCTATGGCTACAAACGGAACAGCCACCACCCATCCCCCTCTGTAATTTTGATTAATTGCTCACTTGATGATAACGCGAAACAAACACATGCTGAATGATTTTACGATGGTGACTTTTCCTACATCCCCCCAAAAAACTGAGTCGTGTTCTTTAGGCACTAGATGGAGGATAATGGACTGAAACAGGAGGGAGTTTACCTCAACCAATAAGAAATGCTAATTTTATTTTACGTTTGCGAAACATTGTAAAATGTTACTCTTTGCATGCCCTAATGAACAAAGCCCTGATGTTCTTCTGACACCACTGAGCACAGAAGAAGAAAGAAACGGTATGACAGTGTTTTATGTGAAAAGTAGTTTAATTATGAATTAACGTCTCTCTCTCCCCATCTCCCTCTCTCTCTCTCTCTCTCTCTCTCTCTCTCTCTCTCTCTCTCTCTCTCCCCATCTCTCTCTCTCTCTCTCTCTCTCTCTGGAATGCAATGTTTGAATGTACAGTATGCACTGGTATGTGAACTCACAGGTTTACGCTTATCTGTCTGTCTTTAGTCGTGTATTTATTTACATATCTTTCGTAGAGCCGATTTTTTTTCTCAAAATTTATAAAACGATGACTAATGTAGTTAATAAAGGTTAATAACTTATCGGCCAAATGCTTTATTATTGTGATTATTCAACGGATGTGGGTTTGGAACAAAATCATAAATTATATGAAATGATTAAAGTACAACTAATACAACTATTATGAGACTATTACTACAAACGTTAATGCTACTTACATTATATTAAATACACATTGGCTTTTTGAATAAACCTTGTACTAAGCATATTGATGAATTGGTGATCAAATTAGTGCTTTCCAGCTCCACTCCCACACTCCAATCTTTTTCTGTCTCACTTCTATTGTAATAAACATTACAGGCAGTAAAACTATCTCCTCCAACTGCACAATTAGTCAGATATAAAGAGCCAGAAAGAAGGTTGTGAAGCCTACAGTAAGAGGCCAGTAACAAAACCAGAAAAGCCATATTGTTGACAGGACTGTAACGCTCCAGAATTCATAGCATTGTGGGCGGAACTAATGGATTCCAAAATTCTATGAATAAATGTTGTGCCCTTTTAACACTTTTCAGCTATGTCAGAATTCATGGGATATTTGAGTTGTCCTTTATCCATGTTGGGTGTGAGTGACCCAGTATACTCTCTGAATCCTAACTCATCTGGCAAGCATACAGAATTGAAATGAGAATGCCTAATGTATTCCAATAAAATTATTGAATTTGAATTAAAGTAGTAAACAGGATACAGAATTGCAATTTTAATTTTCATTAAAGGAAATCTAATTGAATTCAGTGAAATTCAAATGCCTTGTCTATTCTATATTTGGTGTAGTCTATACAAAAATACATTGTACATAAAACATCAATCATTAAAATATAATTGGCTATTCTAAGGTTAAAAGAGTATATGAACATTGTTTCAAGATCAAGATTTATACATAAATATTATATACACTACCGTTCAAAAGTTTGGGGTCACTTAGAAATGTCCTTATTTTTTTAAAGAAAAGCACATTTTTTTGTCCATTAAAATAACATCAAATTGATCATAAATACAGTGTAGACATTGTTAATGATGTCAATTATTATTGTAGCTGGAAATGGCTGATTTTTTATGGAATATCTACATAGGCGTACAGAGGCCCATTTATAAGCAACCATCACTCCTTTGTTCTAATGGCACGTTGTGTTAGCTAATCCAAGTTTATCATTTTAATGGCTAATTGATCATTAGAAAACCCTTTTGCAATTATGTTAGCACAGCTGAAACTGTTGTGCTGATTAAAGAAGCAATAAAACGGTCCTTTAGACTAGTTGAGTATCTGGAGCATCAGCATTTGTGGGTTCGATTACAGGCTCAAAATGTCCGGAAACCAAGAACTTTCTTCTGAAACTCGTCATTCTATTCTTGTTCTGAGAAATGAAGGCTGTTCCATGCGAGAAATTGCCAAGAAACTGAAGATCTTGTACAACAATTCAGCATCGTTCACACTCTCTTAAGCCTTAGCCCCACCCATCTCTTTAAGGATTCACATGTGAGGCGCCTGGCTAACTTGATGAGTCATGTGAGTATGAAGTATGAGTATGAATCTGCAGGTAGCTAAAGCTAACCAACTACAGTCGTGGCCAAAAGTTTTGAGAATGACAAGTATTGGTCTGCACAAAGTTTGCTGCCTCAGTGTTGATGATGGCAATTTGCATTTACTCCAGAATATCATGAAGAGTGATCAGATGAATTGCAATTAATTGCAAAGTCCCTCTTTGCCATGAAAATGAACTTAATCCCCCAAAAACATTTCCACTGCATTTCAGCCCTGCCACAAAAGGACCAGTTGCCATCATGTCAGTGATTGTCTCGTTAACACAGGTGAGAGTGTTGACGAGGACAAGGCTGGAGATCACTCTGTCATGCTGATTGAGTCAGAATAACAGACTGGAAGCTTTAAAAGGAGGGTGGTACTCTGTCAACCATTGTTACCTGCAAGGAAACACGTGCCGTCATCATTGCTTTGCACAAAAAGAGCTTCACAGGCAAGGATATTGCTGCTGGTAAGATTGCACCTAAATCAACCATTTATCGGATCATTAAGAACTTCAAGAAGAGAGGTTCAATTGTTGTGAAGAAGGTGTCAGGGCGCCCAAGAAAGTCCAGCAAGCGCCAGGACCGTCTCCTAAAGTTGATTCAGCTGCGGGATCGGGGCATCACCAGTGCAGAGCTTGCTCAGGAATGGCAGCAGGCAGGTGTGAGTGCATCTGCACGCACAGTGAGGCAAATACTTTTGGAGGATGGCCTGGTGTCAAGAAGGGCAGCAAAGAAGCCACTTCTCTCCAGGAAAAATATCATGGACAGACTGATATTCTGCAAAAGGTACAGGGATTGGACTGCTGAGGACTGGGATAGAGTCATTTTCTCTGATGAATCCCCTTTCCGATTCTTTGGGCCATCCGGAAAACACCTTGTCCGGAGAAGACAAGGTGAGCGCTACCATCAGTCCTGTGTCATGCCAACAGTAAAGCATCCTCAGACCATTCATGTGTGGGGTTGCTTCTCAGCCAAGGGAGTGGGCTCACTCACAATTTTGCCTAAGAACACAGCCATGAATAAAGAATGGTACCAACACATCCTCCGAGAGCAACTTCTCCCAACCATCCAAGAACAGTTTGGTGACGACCAATGCCTTTTCCAGCATGATGGAGCACCTTGCCATAAGGCAAAAGTGATAACTAAGTGGCTCAGGGAACAAAACATCGACATTTTGGGTCCATGGCCAGGAAACTCCCCAGACCTTAATCCCATTGAGAACTTGTGGTCGATCCTCAAGAGGCGGGCGGACAAACAAAAACCCACAACTTCTGACAAACTCCAAGCATTGATTATGCAAGAATGGCCTGCCATCAGTCAGGATGTGGCCCAGAAGTTAATTTACTGCATGCCAGGATTGCAGAGGTCTTGAAAAAGAAGGGTCAACACTGCAAATATTGACTCTTTGCATAAACTGAATGTCATTGTCAATGAAAGCCTTTGACACTTATGGAATACTTGTAATTATACTTCAGTGTACCATAGTAAGTACTGACAAAGATCTAAGAACACTGAAGCAGCAAACTTTGTGGAGACCAATACTTGTGTCATTCTCAAAACTTTAAGCCACGACTGTAAGTCCAATGTTAGCAAGCTAGCTAAAATTAGGCTATAAATAGCAATGCAAATTACTTTTTGAGATACTAATAATATTACTACACAGATCATACACGTAATGTTAGCTAGCAAGCCAGCAAGCTAATGTTCGCCAGCTAGCGAACCATACGCTTAACTTGCAATGAAAACGACTTTCTGACTAAATTTGAAACGTATAATATCTGAAAATGTAGCTAGACTCGTACATGCTGACCAGACCGCACGCGCGCATCAAACGGGATCAGGACACGTAGGTTGAAATATCAAAACAAACTCTGAACCAATTATATTAATTTGGGGACAGGTCGAAAAACATTAAACATTTATGGCAATTTAGCTAGCTAGCTTGCTGTTGCTAGATATTTTGTCCTGAGTTATAAACATTGGGTTGTTACTTTACCTTAAATGCACAAGGTCCTCTACTCCGACAATCAATCCACAAATAAAACGGTCAACTGAACCATTTCTAGTCATGTCTCCTCCTTCCTTCAAGCTTATTTTTCTTCTTTGAACTTTATATGGCGGTTGGCAACCAATTTCAATAAGGTGCATTACCACAACCAACCTCAGTTTATCTTTCAATCACCCATGTGGGTATGTGCTCCTAAAAGCCAATTAGGTGATGGGAGAGGCGGGACTTGCAGCGTCTTGCGAGTCACAAATAGAACCACTCATTGGCGCGCGCGTGTAGTGTAGGTGCAATGATTAACGTATGTGTAAATGTATTTTGCAACGCGAGCGGTATGGTCAGCATGTTAGTCGTATACATTGATGAAAGCTTCATGGCAGACTGGAAGCCCTTTAACTAAGTAAGACATCCTGTATCGTTTCCGTTTTGTTGTACAGCTTGTTTGTCAAATTAATCCGGTTCACACTGACCATGTGCAGAATGTAGTCCATCACAACTTTTCCCACTGATCTTTGTCGATAACACCTACTATATTCAGGGATAACGTTATATCTTTCAATGAAGCTGCGGCAGCAAGGATTATCTACACATACTAAGAAGCTGATGCTATAGACGAAAGCATGCTACATGCCAGACCAATCCGAACTCATCTCTCGGCATGTCCAGCCCATCCATTATCTCAGCTAATCAGTCCTAGCGGGAAGGTTCCTGTCTGTTTTCCATGGCTTAACCAACTAGGCTTGTAATGTAACAATTGTATTCATATTTACAGATGGCATACACGTTAGTTATTAAGGCACATGAAAGTTCACGTTACAGAAAGGCATTTCTGCCCCAAAACGCATTTTGATAAAAAAGAAAAGAAACGTTAAAATCTTGTGAAGTAGTGATGTGTGACATACGCCTAGTTTCCTGAAACGGTCACAAATTATCCAGATTTTTTGTGTGTGTATGTAATCTCGGAAACCAAGATCTAAAATATTGTGTCAGATGCTCAATGAAGTTCTGGGGGAAGTTGTGTTCGAAAATATACTAGCAAGTTTCAGGCAAGTCTATAGGCCGAAATGTCCCCTCCCTTTCCAAAATATATATCACATTTTTGTGGGAATCATTTAGCAGACGCTCTTATCCAGAGCAGCTTACAGTAGTGAGTGCATACATTTTTGTAGTTTTTCATACTGTTCCCTTGTGGGAATCGAACCCAGAACCCTGGCATTGCAAGATCAGCCATGCTCTACTAACTGAGCCACACGGGAGCCAAAGATGCAAGCTCTTGCGAAATGATGATTTGTCCAAAATGATCGGAGCCAAAACATCCCACAGTCTGTTAAAAGACATTACGATACCATTTATGTTACGTCTGGGATTAGTTTGTGCGTAAAACTAATGAACACCACACACAATATCACTGCCAACAAGAATATGTTTTTCGAGAATATATATATATTTTTGCATACATACATACATACAAACTGTACATACATATATACATTCATACATTTGAACACTCACATACACATACATGTAAGCACACACACACACACACAAACACACATACACAGAAATACATATTACTTTTTTTCATTTTTCATTTTTATAAAAAAATCCTTATTATATAGTATTACTTTGTATACGGTTTACTATTATTGTTAAATGACTTTCAAAAGCATGCACTTTCTTTTGGTTGTCTTGTGATTCTCTGTATTGCACAGATCTTTTCCCAGCGTCCTTTTTCTTTCTGTCTACTCCGTTCTTTGAATTTCATTTCCTCAGTTCAATATCACTGCAAAACAAGTCCTCACGTTTCTGCAAACCGACAGATTTTAGCAGTCAAGTTAGTTCTCTTTCATCATTGTCGTATCCAATACTTTCTCCTCCTGGAAAAGTTGTTCTGTTTTTTTCTCAGTCCCAGAGTGTGTAAATAGCTGGAAGGGGGGTAGAATAGCTTGATTGGTTGATTATTGATAAGTATATCCTGTTTGTCAGTCTCTCTTTCTGACTATCCTCCTCAATTGGTCGCCATGGCAACAATAGACCCCTTTGTCACCTCTTCGTCCTTCTCCTCCAACGATTGGACAATGCAGGGTGTGACTACAAAGGGTATGCGCTCTGCCATTGGTTCTGGGCGTGCTAGTTGTGGACTGGTGCCTCCAATCGGGATGGTGTCTTCTCTACACGGGGACGGGGTCAAAGTTGTTTCTAAGGTTAACGTAACCTCATCTTCCTGTGAAAACAGTACATGGATGGTTTACTGACTATACTGTACTTTACCAAACTGTGTGAGGATAAGTCAAGAGGAACTACCTGTGGCTACATCATAAATCCATAAGCCATTTATTAACTTTGAACGACATCTTGTGGCTGGAGGACTTTGAAGTAAAACACGTAGTAGCCAGGACACACATAAAATCAATCAATCATAGCACCTTTTTTTTGGCTCCTGTTAAAATATTATGTTAAATGTACCATTTATATTGCTATAAAAAAATATATATTACTGCTTCCTGTTGTCATGGCTTTTTGATCTATGGCCAAGTGTCAAAACACAAGTTTTTTATGTACAAATTCATAATCAATATGCTGAAATAGGTTGTGATTTTTGAGGACCTATACATAAAAGTTCCTCCTTACACACGTGCCATGCTTGGGTTGAGATTACTTGTATTTTGTTAAATTAGTACCTTATAAACTACACACGCACCAATATTTACCAGGCGATTACTCAAGACTGGAATTGATTAGCTTGTTCTACTGTAATCAATGAATCACAGCGATATTGTATTGTGATAACTATACATTTTAATACTAACATCACCAAAGTGAGGTAAAAAGGATGTGTATTTCCTGGAATTCTTGTGCGGTGAAAACGTTAGTCTATAATGTAGTAACGTTCCGTCCACCATATGGAACTTAGCGTTAATATAACATAATTTAATATGTCAAAGTGATTCAATATTTTAATATATTATAATAGTAAATGTAGGACACTCACACCATTTTACAACAATGACATATATTTCTTCCTACTTTAACCATGCCTACTTGTAGGGCCTGCTGTTAATAGTGACAATATGCTTATTATCATTAGGCATCAATACATATGATATCTAAAACAATACAAAATGCTAGTCTGAAAATCAACACATTTTCTTCAACCACATGGCTCACCTTAGTCTCCTCCTCTTCCTGTTGCTCTGGAATGCATTCGCTCTCCTCCTCTGGCTCCTCCCCCAAGGTCTCGACCACACCCGCAACCATGTCAGTCATTGGCCCGCTCATCTGTCCGACAATCTCCACCTGCGCAGAGCCCCATAGGTCAGCCAGGCGAGGGTGAGTGGGTAGGCCCAGACTGTGGATGGTGCTGTTGGGCGTGGCTTGGAGGGAGTGGTTTGCACTGTGTAGCCTGTGTTCCATTGCCTGTAGATAGAGAACACAGTTCATTCAAAAAAAAATTATGACACAAAAAACAACGTAATCCAGAAACCTCTCCATGACCCTATAGCTCATGGCTAGTGGGAGGAATGAGTCATCTGTTGCTCTTGGCAACAAGTATTTCTGAATTTAATTAGTAGGTCTCACATGCTGTTAGACCTACTAATTAGGTCTAACAGCATAGCTTTGGTGGCATTACTTCAGCAGTATGGGGGATTCAAAAATGTTATAAATGTTTTACTAATAACACTAGTGTCTCTGCAAACTTTTAGCATACTGCTGTCTTACAATGGTTGTCAGTTAGACAGTTCCATGTTGTTATGGAAACACTAACTCCACCAGCTGACAGTGATCTATGAGGCAGTCCAGTCCAGTCTGTCTCACCTGTTGCTGTTGGTAGAGCATTAGCTGCTGGTGCTGGTACAGCTGGATCTGCTGATGCAGGGTGAGCTGTTGGGGCTGCTGGATGTAGCCCCCCACGTTGTCCACCTCACCGTAGCCCTCACCGGGCGTCCCTCCTCCCCCACCCGCCATGATGTAGGCGGCCGGCGAGGCCACACCCGAGGGATCGTTGCTAATTGGCTCCCAGGCGTCGGAGGAGGAGAGGCAGTAGAGGCCCTGGGCTACGTAGGTGTTGGGCCACACGTCGGCTGAGGAGTGATGCATCGCCTGGTCTGTTGTGTGAGGGAGGGATGAAGGGAGAAGTATATGTTTATATTTTGGATTACATGCAAGATATACACTGAGTATATAAAACATTAAGAACACCTGCTCTTTCCATGACGTAGACTGACCAGGTGAATCCAGGTGAAAGCTATGATCACTTATTGATATCACTTGTTAAATCCACTTCAATCAGTGTAGATGAAGGGGAGGAGACAGGTTAAAGAAGGATTTTCAAGCCTTCAGAGGGTGAATGGGAAAGACAAAATATTTAAGTGCCTTTGAACAGTATTTTAGTAGGTGCCAGGTGCACCAGTTCGAGTATGTCAAGAGCTGCAACCCTGCTGGGTTTTTCATGCTCAACCCTGCTGGGTTTTTCATGCTCAACAGTTTCCTGTGTGTATCAAGAATGGTCCACCAAGGACATTCATTACAGGTGACTATCTCATGAAGCTGGTTGAGAGAATGCCAAGAGTGTGCAAAGCTGTCATCAAGGCAAAGGTTGGCTATTTGAAGCATCTCAAATATAAATTTGTTTAACACTTTTTTGTTTACTGCATGATTTCATATGTGTTATTTCATAGTTTTTATGTCTTCACTATTATTCTACAATGTAGAAAATAGTAAAAATAAAGAAAGACCCTTGAATGAGTAGGTGTTCTAAAACTTTTGACCGGTAGTGTAGCTAAACGTGGTTTTTAGTTTCCATAACAATGGTTTACATTAGTTGGGGTCAAAGGTCCATAACACAGCAGTATCACCAGATATCAGAAGATATTTACAGCAGTATCACCAGATATCAGAAGATATTTACAGCAGTATCACCAGATATCATAAGATATTTACAGCAGTATCACCATTTCAACATGAAATACACTGGCAACTTATTTAAGGCTCAAAAAGCTAGTTTGACGATGAGCAAACCGTGCCTTAGTTATTATAATAGGTAGATTTTAATTGGTCTCTGGGTTGATAATAGCAGAGAATAGACCCATATGGTGCTGTTAATGAGAGCAAGGCTAAGTCTTTGTGTTAACCTACAAGCTCCCCCAGGGTTTTCTGCTACAACACAACACTACCCAACCAAATACCCCAGGGCCACAGCTGCCATTTTGAGTTTCTCTGCAACATTTCTTCATAAGCTCTGATGCTGGCCTGTCAAATGAAGTGGAAATGACATTAATCAAACCGGAGTAAACAAGCTCAATCAAAGTGTCTGGAAGCCTTCTACAGTAACATATGGAGGAGCACAGTCCAATACCGAGTGGATGTGGAGCTCACAAGTCAAATATCCCTCTTCACAACTAAATAAGAGCTGAATTATGTGGTTTTGCATTTGGTAATAAAATTGTTGTGGAAAAGTATATGCCGAATTTAGTATACATTTTTGTTTTTATTCATTAAAGCTAGAATCCATAGCGGTGAAACTGCTATGTCCATTTGCGATATTACAACAACAAAGATGTTACTTCAAACAATGAACACTGTTTCTTCCCCTCGAACATCATTGCACACTATTGCACGCACGATAGAACAGTAAAGTATGTACTACGATTTATTTTTAAAACGATGCTGGATGCTCATTTCCTCAACAAAAAAAACTAACAAATGCACCTGGGGCAAGTGGTGCTGTTGCGCCTATCGCAAATTACCTGTATATCCTTCTAAATTTCACAATAAAGCACCATGGCATTGGATGAACAGATTCAGTGAGTGTTGTTCATTGAGATTTAGCACTTTAAAAAACATAAGGTCTAATGAAACGGCTGCCCTATTTGTAGTGTGTGGCGGCCATATTTGTAGTCCTGTACCTCTGCTGGTGATGCTCTCCTGGTTGGTCTCACTGAGGTGTGCCACACTGCCTTGTTTGGAGTCAGCACAAAGGCCGTCTTCCTCCATAGATCTCCAGCCCAGCAAAGTAGCCTCCGATAAGGCAAATTGTGCCATTAATCCTGGGAGAAACAAGGGGAGACTTTGTAAACAATGTAAAATACATGGTTCCAAATCTGATTTATTGACGTGTTGATTTGTTTAATTTTAATTGGTTCTTATGTTCACTCTTACCTGCAGTGAAGCGGGCCTCCTTTTCTCCTTCACTGAGCTCACTGTACATTTCGCTCTCTATCCGCCTCTCCTTCTCGCGTTGCGAGGTTGGGATTTTGGTGACCACAGTCCCTTCAGTCCCAATGGATGGTGTGTTCCAGCTCTGCCATTCGATCATGTGAGCCACTTTGCCCGAGGCCATGGCAGTGGGCTTAGTTACTTTATCCTTCATGGAACGGGACACGCCTAAATAAAGAATACAGGGGGAAAGGGGACACTGTTTCACAAAACATCCCATTTGTGAATATGGCACCTCCCACAATGGATTTGGGCTCAGGAAGTGAAATGGGCTGGGAACTGTGGAAAATGCTTAATGGGTCGTGTGCTCTTTCTGAGAGGCGATGGTGCTGTGTAGCCAAATATGAATTCGGTACAAAATGGCTTGTATGTCTCAGCAGCTCTGGGTGGTTGGAGATTGAATTTAGTGAAGATGGGGCTTTTACTGCGTTATTAGAAGGTGTCTATTTAGTAGTCAAGGCTTGTTGACTTGATCACTCTCAGTCGTCTGTGTTGAGCAACAACGGTGAAATACAGACCTCATTGAGCCACATTAATATTCTGAGTCTTTACTCATTCAATTAATCAAGAAGATGAGATTCATTAGACTTTAAGCACTTGTTTGTAATTCAAATGTGAAAAATGTTATCTTTGCTGTAAACATAATAATGAAAAGGCCCCACTGAAAATCCTTAATTAAAGTGCAAATATCTAATGATAACGACAGATGTATTCATTCAGTGTGTTTTGGGTAACAATAACAATCTAATTAAATCAATTGAGTGTGAACAGAATCTATTGGGCAACAGCAGATACACTGGGATGAAGCCTTGTTGATTTATTTCAAGTGGAGTTAAAAAATATTGTTGTTCTCATATAAATGCAAATGTCATTCATAGAAGATCATTCATTGTAGATTTGTATTCAATGTTATGCAAAGTTATTTTGAGAATAAGGAAAGTGGTTTTGGGGTTTATTTATTTATTATTCAAAGGTCGATATAATCTGAATGTTAAACACAAACACGATATTAATTAAATGTACTTCAATTGCACCAGACACGACCACAACACAGTCTTATGGCTCTGTGCACAGACAAGCACAGAGCCATAAAACTTTCTTGCCACCACAATAAACACACCACCACCACAAATACCACTCTACAAAACACTACATTTCCCAAAACGCCTGTGGAGTTACATTGTGGTTTCTGCACTTATTTAAAAAATCTGATTGGATTCCATCAATTGCCCATAAGAGGCCATTGATGTGTGCATTAGGTATCAATGGGGAGGCAGGGAGTGAAACAGGAAGGGCACCCACAGGGGCGACCATGTTGGCTCCATCTCCTCCTCCTGTTCCGAGCCAACATGGGGCTGGTTTACCATCTACCAGGACAGACACACACCTGACACACCTGTCAGTGAGGACTTAGCCAGAGCACCGATCCCATAGGCGTTGGAGTTCCTCTTCAGACGAGGCAGGATGGAGGAAGTGTCCTCCATAGAGAGCTGTAGAAAGGGATGAGGGGAGGAAATAAACAAATAAGGGACAGGAATGGCAATTGTTGTGAGGGGGTAAAACAATATTGTTGGTTGAGGATTGGATATGCAATAAAATAAAATATAAATAAGGAAAACGGGGTAAAATCCTACTTAACAGATTATCAAATACAACTACCACCATATTAAGCAAAAGGTACATTACATTATTCAACACATCCCAGATCATATGGGCACTTTGGTCAAACCAGCGATATTTAGCACACTAGTGTAGTAGTTCATGGTGCAGTCAGTGTACTGTACCTGTAGGGCCTGTGATTCATATGACTGATACATAAAGGAGCATCATGTTAGCAGTTAGCGTTAGCTACCGTAGATAAGGTAAGGTTATTACAGCTTGTTATCTCCCAGCCTGAGATACTATGGAACACAGGCAGTACAGTAGATTAGCAGCAGCGCTAAAATAGAGAGATGGGAAAAGAGGGAGGGAGGGAGGTGGGATGGGGAGAGACTGAACAACAAAAACGTTGGCTTATCTACAGACAGAGAGAGCCAAACCACGCGGCGGAATGGAAGAAGAAGAGGACGAGAATAGCACAGGACTTACATTGATTCCTTCCCAGGAAAACTCGGTACGCCCATGCTGAGAGTGAGAGGGAGGGAGGGGAAGAAAGCCAGGAGAGATATAGGTATGTTTGTAGAGGAGCCGGGAAAGGGAACGCAACAGAGAGGGGATAGGATTAAAAGAAGAGCACAACAACAACAACAACAAGAAGAAGAAGAAGAACAACAACAACAACAACAACAACAACAAAACTGACAAATAAGGTGCAAAAGATACACAGGACGAAACCAGTAGTAAAGATTTAGGTGGAGGAGGGAAGAGAAAGCGTCTTGAGTAAAGAAGGTGGAATACAAAAAGTGCAAGAGAGATTTGGACGAGGCGGGCGGTTGGATAGAATAGAGATGAGAATTCTCTGTCTGTGAGTGAATAGATTCTCTCATATCAGCTTGACCTTTGGAGATCGATGTCAGTGTTAGTGTTCGTAGTGCTTCCCTCCCAATAATAGGATACAACTCATTATGTAATATAATATCTTAGAGTATCATAACACATCCTTCTAAATAGGATGATCCATTACATAAATGGTGCCCCTTGTGAGGAAAGTCCCCTACATAAAATGGTGCCTGTGTGAGGTCATTCTCCTACAATACTCTTGAGTCGATATTCACTTCATAAGAAGGAATTACCCTTGACCACACCCCCAAATTGGGGAGAAAAAAAATATTTTCCATTGACTGCCATTGTAAAAGAGCTAACTTTATCGTAGATTTTTAGTTATACAGAAATAACAAAACATGCAGAAAAACTAGCGTAATCAGGTCAAAAACCCCGACCTATGGTTCAAAATGCTCCAACATAGGGAAATAGAGCTTGCGAGAAGAGCCCTGTGGAAACAGGCTACTCGGCGTGGGAGAGTGGGAAATTATGGGGACCCGTGTCCAAGTAGGCTACAAGTAGCTATGTGTGTGGAAAACATTTTGTCACAGATAAAACATTTAACTCATTTAGTATAGTCTGTATGTTTGTGTTGTTGGACTTGGCTAGCTTAATGTTCCGGCCGGTAGCTAGCTATCACTCACGCGGCTGCTAGCACCGTCATGAAAAGGAGCATAAGGGAAGCCCTGAAATATTACATTTTTCTAAGTAGTGAGAATGCTCAGGAGCAGGCAATGTTGAAAAGTAATATTTAGATATGTTGTACTTTTCTTAAATGTAGTTTTGTAATTGGCTAAAACAAGCAGACAACAACAAAACTGTGTTTGAAAAAGGTTAGGTTTTTCTGTGAGCCAATCGAGGTAACCATGGGTTGTTTTCCCCCAGGGCGGGCGGGGCCGTGATGTTCTATCTAATACCAACCGGGAGTATACACTAGTCATAAAATTGCAGAATCTGACAAATCACCCGGCCTATCATACTCCAGTCTTATGATAACAAGGAAAGGCTTGAGGTCAACTCTGACCTAGTTGCCAGGGGCAGTTAAGTGGCCCAACTGGAGAATGGTAACCATTTCATTTTGTCAGGAAGAACGACGCTGGCCTTGGAAGGTGTTGAGTACTGCTGCTTCTGTCTGCATCACACACAGCTGTCAAGGATGTGATGTCCAAGCATTGCATCAAGGGGTAGATGTCTCGTTGGATATAATGAGTATTGCTCAGTTCAACCTAGTTGAACAGACTAGATTTGAAATGTACAGATACATTTACAGGGGCCTGGTGTAAATTATTGTTAGGAATATGTATTGTGGAGACTGGTCTTGAGAAAGGCCTTAAACAGTCTCCACTATATTGTTTGTTTGTTTTTATAGGAATATATATATTGCAACGTCAAGTGAATCTTGAATAGTAATACTTTCTTACAAAACACCTCATGATTTGTCAGATTGATTAAGCAAACCCCATGAAGTCCAAGCTAGCTGCCCAGAGGATTTCTCCTTTAGTTGGTATGGATAAAAAGAATGCCACAAGATGTTGAATTACTCACTGAAAAAAGTGACCCGTGGTCAGTGCTTACTCTTTATTTATGAGGGCTTGCGGTGTGGGGGCGTCACTAGAAATTATTTATCATGGTTAAAATGTGCGTTAACAGGAAGGGCAAGCAAGAACAACATGGCGTCAGTGTCCTTGGAACTTCTTCTTCCTAGCAACAGGCCCAGTGATTTCTGGGAACAGGTTTCCTCCGGTGAAACACTTTTGTCTCAATCGGCCAATCAGACATCAGTGGTCTTGTTGTTGCCATCAAGCTCTGGTCAGTCCATGAGGAGTCTCTCTATACTTGTGTGTTCTGAGGCAGCTGTCTGCATCTACCTCAGCTCAGCTGCTACTGCTGTGTTGACATTATACTGTTGCGTCTTCGAATCGCAAACTCATGCATCTGAAAGTGGACGGATTTCCAGAAAAATAGGTGGTGCCTAGCCAATCCATATCCATCCATCATGTCCAGAAATATATGGGGTAAAAAACAAAATGTTGGCTTGCCGGACATCTAACAGAGATGGGGATGGGGGTCCCATAAAATGTAAATTTTCAAAGCTCATATTAAGCGTAGTATTTATTTGTGTTTAAATATCTGTGTATTGCAATTCAATCTTGTAGCCTCTTTAACGAAAGAAAAACAAAACAGCAACAGTGGTAAAGGAGTAAGATGGATCGGATGCTATATCCCTGGAGTGGGAGATTATATATAGTAAGGTAATGGTTTGGGCTCTGGAGACCGGCTCCAGTGGCCTTTCTGAGAAATTCAATACAAACCATCTCTGAGCAACATTATATCATGGCACTCTCAGTATAGGGAGCAGTGTGAGCAGTGTGAGCGAGTCAAGCTCAGTTTCACTACTAGATATGAGAAACCATGAAACTATACTTTTCCTCAATGGCCATCTTGGCTCAAGGATCCATTGGACATAAATAAGAAATGCACTCGAGGGTAGAGCTGGAATGGTATAATATGCAAACAAATTATATTTCACTTCAGGGGAATAAAATGTACATTGAAATGTCATCCATACCTGCTCCCCATCTTTCTGTACAGGAACAGCGTCCGCTGCTAGAAAAATATAAAAATAATTAAACACATAGAAAAAACACGAAGCCAGCCTTATGCAACTTTTACTGAGTAGAGCTGACAGCACTCTCCAACATTTACGCTGACGTTCACACAAAGCTCTAACGTTGTACTATTACTTGCACCAACTGCTAGCACATAAGGAAAAACTAGTATAGGGTCATTATGGGCCAAGTTCTTTATATTCCTCTACTGATTATGTTCAAAAAGGCCTGGAATGACAGCTCTGTATGGCACATTTCAACTGCATAATCATTAGGATGCACTAAATCATGCAATAAAATACATAATAAATGCTAATCTGTTATGTTTTCATTATTATACAATTATTAGTAAGACATATTGTATTATCATACCCAAAATACAGAAAATATAGTAAGGTAATATTATATTGGCACATACTGTAAATTGACACTGCATTGCGTGCCCTCTTCTCCACACAGAAATAAGCTGAAAAAGGTCATTCATTTAATTCACTTGCCTGTAATATTTTCTATCCTAACATCTCACTTTAATATTTTAACAGTTAAAGTGTCATTTAAAAAGGCAACAAACATAGCAGTATCCATCATAAAAGGGGAGTTCTGAATTGAAACACATCTTCATGACGATCTAAGGACCACATCTAAATGTGAACACTTTTAACACTTGAACGAGAAAAAAAGAAAAACTGAAAGAAATAGATCCAACATAAAAGTCAAATTGAGTTCTAAAATCTGAATTGAAACACTTCTCCTCTATTTAATTACAGTTGAGTTGACACCCGGGGGAACCTGGAGGACATTATTTCTCCATCAGACGCTCACACACCAGAGACGACTACAGCTGATGGAACTCCAAGATAACCAAGGAAAATTTGAGTGAGAAACAGGTAGTAGCACTCGAGGAGGAGGGATGTTATCAAGCCTGCATCTTAACCAATGGAATGAGAAGGTGGTGAATGTTTTATTGTTGGTGTCAAAATAATCTTCACATAGATTATTTTAACACCGAATTGTGAATTGTGTCCACAGTTGATTAGACATAAAATATAAAAAATGATGCCACATCTCACCACCTCATGTGTAAGGTCCATCCATCTATAAAACATGCAAATAAAAAAACAGGCCCAAACACACTCATCTTAACCCCACACTTGTCTCCCTGGCCTGTCAAGAGGTCTTCAATCTTCATAGGCATCACTGTCATCTAACAGCTTGGAGTAAACCAGACGGACATACCTCTTGACCTAATTGAGAACTAAGCCTCCTCCACTTTGTTGTAGAATTTGTCTTGTTTTAGAGAATTATCTTTCCCGCATTTATTGATGAACAAAAACATCGGAGTCAGATATTGAACCTTTTGGGAGAAGAGGTAAGGATTCAACCGTCACAGCAGTCTTATGATACAACTGTACACTTACAAAGGTGGGGGAAAAAGCTTTGTTCTGACCAATTGTGTGGGCTGGGGAAGGGTAGGACTGTGTTCACACAGTGGGCGAAATATCAGTGGCTCGCCAGGTCGCGCTGCACTGAGCGAGTTCCTTTATGGGGCTTTAGCCTACTGTGACCAACCGGGCGGAAACCAGAAGCCGTGAGGGCCGTCCTGACAGATCTCGTGGTTTGAAATGTTAGGGACTGTCATCATCTGTCTTTTGTGATCGCTTGGGGCCGAGTGGGGCGTCTTGGTGTGACACACGGTGGGTGATGTGCACCCTGACACTGATTCAGGGTGAAGGCCAAAGTCTGACTTACCTCAGCTCCAGTACCGGTGCCGAAGGGTGCTTTAGCGGGACGCCGCTACATTGTTTTGATAAAAAACTGTACCACAAATTATGTCAACCTAATTCTCAAAAGCATGGGACTCAAAATACATACACACTGGGCAGGCACAGACATCAATTCAACATCTATTCCACGTTGTTTCAATGTAATTTCATTGAAATGACGTGAAAACAACGTTGATTCAACCAGCGTGTGTAACTACTGGGTAAAACAAAAATAGTTTGATAACTATTCCAAACTATTAAAGGGCAGAAAAATCACTGGATATAAAACTACCACAACAACATGTTACTAATTCAAATGATGATACGTCTCAGAGATTAAGTAAACACTTAGCCACCCTAAGGAATTGATGCCCAACTACAGCACAACCCATGATCCTCTCTGTCCTCTTTTCTCCATTCCTCCCATCCTCTTCTCTCTATCTGAACCCCTCTCTCTCCCCTCTTCACCTACGTCCACTAGCCCTCTTCCACACTAAAGGTCAGTAGCGTCTCAATGTCCATCACCTTGCGAGTCGTCAGTCAACTCACGTCATCAGCCATGCGGTGTGCGTGAGACACAGCGCTCAAAACCGAGCATCCATCCGTCAGTCAGTCTGTCAGCACTTTTAATGAATCAATACTGATGGGGCATTCCTGTGTAATGCAATATCTCAAAGACACTCACTAGAACAGAACATCAAACAAGATGAGCGGTGCTAAATGGTAAACAACACGCTACAGCAGGACTCTGGGCAGGTCAAGGCTTCAACAGACTGTTGAGTAGTGCGTTTGTTTATGGGAAATTGAAGGAGCCCTATCACCAATCACATGAACACACACTTTCAGTACAGATTAGAAACATACATACTTTCAGTATACAGAACATACATACTTTCAGTATACAGAAACATACGTACTTTCAGTATACAGAAACATACATACTTTCAGTATACAGAAACATAAATACTTTCAGTATACAGAAACATACATACTTTCAGTATACAGAAACATAAATACTTTCAGTATACAGAAACATACATACTTTCAATATACAGAAACATGAATACTTTCAGTATACAGAAACATAAATACTTTCAGTATACAGAAACATACATACTTTCAGTATACAGAAACATACATACTTTCAGTATACAGAAACATAAATACTTTCAGTATACAGAAACAGAAACATACATACTTTCAGTATACAGAAACATACATACTTTCAGTATACAGAAACAGAAACATACACACTTTCAGTATACAGAAACATAAATACTTTCAGTATACAGAAACATACATACTTTCAATATACAGAAACATAAATACTTTCAGTATACAGAAACATAAATACTTTCAGTATACAGAAACATAAATACTTTCAGTATACAGAAACATACATACTTTCAGTATACAGAAACATAAATACTTTCAGTATACAGAAACATACATACTTTCAGTATACAGAAACATACATACTTTCAGTATACAGAAACATAAATACTTTCAGTATACAGAAACATACATACTTTCAGTATACAGAAACATAAATACTTTCAGTATACAGAAACATAAATACTTTCAGTATACAGAAACAGAAACATACATACTTTCAGTATACAGAAACATACATACTTTCAGTATACAGAAACATAAATACTTTCAGTATACAGAAACATACATACTTTCAGTATACAGAAACATACTTTCAGTATACAGAAACATACTTTCAGTATACAGAAACATAAACACTTTCAGTATACAGAAACATACATAGTTTCAGTGCAGACCTTTGCTTCTCTCCTGGTATATTCACACTCATGTCAAGACATGGTCATTTCCATGTTCCAGTTGGTCTATTTAATAGTAGTTCAGTTTCACACTGTATAATTTACATTAGAGTAATATAAATACACAACTCCTCTTCATAAGACTTAATTGTACTTAATGGTACTATGAGTAGACGTAGCTAATTCAGCTATTTCTAATTTCAGCATTACATTAGGCCTACTTTCAGCATCTTATTTTTTTTTGGAAACCTTCTTGGAAACCTACAGACCTGACCTAGTACTTCATAATATACAGTAACTCAGTATAATGCATATATCTTGTATGTTGAACTATGCAGTGCATCATAGAGTTTCAACTAATTCGTCAGTATTTCCAATATATGATTTCACCCTTAAATGCCGGTCTCAAATCATTATTTTATTTACTGTAATGAACCATTACGGCGTTAAAAGGGCTACAACAAACTATACAAAATGCACATTGCCCACATCCATTTCAGTAATTGGACTCTGAGGGGGAAACATGACTGTCTCACCACCCATGAAAGACAAATTAAGTCAATTACAGATATGTGATGGATGAAGGCCTAGGGATATTTGGAAAAGGTCACAGGAAACATTTCATGGTTACACACAGAATGGAATGAACGGTATTCCTCAATTTCTCAGCTGTATTCCACATTCCTTACAATTCCACTGACCAATTCCTTTTAAGTTTAGGTGACATTTAGAATATCTCAAAAGCCATGGATATATTTATTTAATTAACTGCATTTTCGTTCATAGTTTATGTATTGTACAATTGAACGAAAATCAAATAACCTCTTGGCATAATCTGCCTCACTGCTGAGTTTAACATTGATATGCACATTTTACTTGTATATAACCACAGAACAAACCAAGACAATATTGAATCAACACGGTTGTAGAACTCTTGTTTTCTCCTCACAGAAAATAAGGGAGTCTAGGAATAAATACAGTCGGGTAACCATTCATCATAAACACCATCCGTTGTGAACATAATGGAATATAATAACTAGTTTCAGCACTCTATGCAATTCACTGGAATAATAACTCTGGCAAAACAGTAGAATACAGTAGAATCAGATCATGCTGTCTTGTTGGCATGGCATTGTTCCTCTGGGAAACATGGTTCCTCTGAGAAACATGGTTCCTCTGAATGTTTCTCAGAGGATCTAAACACTGTTTGGGGATGTGCTGTTGACCCATAAATACTTTAAGTGTCTCCTCTCCACTCGCATCCATCAACATCACTCCATACCAGATGCTATATATAGCTATATATGCTTATTATAACAATGGAGCTCTCAGCAATGGGCTGTTGTTGTTTCTCCCAAGAGATCAACCTCAGTTCACACATGATATCAAACGGTCCATTGAATGTGATAAACATGCACCAAAATGCCCATGTCTTGTTATTAGACAAAACTGTTTGGCAGTTAGTATTATTAGAATCACTAGAGTAGTATTAAGTAGTATTCTATAATACACATTCTACAGCATTTTACTGGAACCCATGTGTTTATTCTGCAGAGGCAAACCATGACAGAGAGAGACAGAGAGAGAGAGAGAGAGAGAGAGAGGGAGACCTGACGAAACTACTTATTTATCAGTCTTGAGTGATTTTGTCTTTGTTTGTAATGACTTTACATTGACTTTCGTATTAAAGAAATGATAGACAGACCCAGTTACAGGGAAAACTCCCTTACAGCGAACAGTTTTCAGACACTAATTATTCATTACCATGCTCAAAACACATGCTACACATCCTCTACAGGCTCAATGACAATCAAAGGTCAACTTTTCATCCATCTACGTATTTATTTAATTAATCTCCGACCGCGAGCCTCCACATTTGTTTTCATAAAGGAACTGACAAGGCTTGATGAAGTGTTTAATAAAAGAGGGCAATCACTCTCCATTAGGAATGCTTCAAACAAACGACACACCACGCTTGAATTAATCTCCGTTACACTATCTACAGTATAACACACTACATAATATCTAATCTCATCAGAGCCGGATCGATTTCAGTGAAATCATCCACTGCCTATGTCACAGTCGGATGGACCGTACGAGTTCCACAGACCATGTAATTCCATTCAGTATACAGTATGCTCCATTATACCATTAGCACTGAGGCTCTTTTGAGCCATACCCCTTAATGTAGCTACGCCGGCTGTATTAACCACTGGCGACGTCGTCTTTGCTCAATTGACCTACATGTGCAGCGCATCCAGGCTCACACCTGGGTTTGCCGCGATCTGTTATGACTTATCCAATGCGGGTCATAGTCCATCTGAGTTTGTGTGTGTGTATGTATGTATGTGTGTCTCCATTTTATACCTCCTAACCTGAAATGCACTGCTGCACGCATGCTTCAATGTATTACCCGCCTGCATGACGCACTCCGACGGAGGAGAGGGGAGCATTTACGATTTTCTCAGACACAGCGAGCGGTTACCTTAGCTCTCAAGGCAGGAGGGCGGTTAAACAAGAGGGAGTGCGCGCACACACACACACACAGTCAAATTAACAGTCCATTTCCTCATGACCATCCCTTCATCCATCCATCCATCTCTCCCTCCAATCCCTTCATCCATAATGAAATTCAGAGGTCTGCTCTCTTTCTCTCTGGTTCGCCCTTTCCCTTTTTTCTCTCCATCACTATTTATATGTGCAACAGTGCGCCATGCATACACTGCTAACAGGATTTCACATCATTCCTTTCTCTGGCTCTCCTCCCCTCTTTCTCTCTCTCTCTCTCTCTCTCTCTCTTTCTCTCCTTTCATCTGTCTCCCCTGAGATCATTGTAAACAACCTCTACCGTCATATTTTAGTCTCTCTGCCTCCTTAGAACCCTCTGTATTTCTCTTTCACACACACACACACACACATACAGACCTATAGCCATGCGCACATGGTCGTACAGGCCATCAGGCATATACATTTGAAATCTAGTCAAGCGAGTCGGCCCGTATTCCAGTCCACTACAAATTGGCAGGACGCCTTCACTTCCACTGTCACGCCATCGCCTTGCCATTTCTCCCTATTCCCCACATTCAGCGTTCAATATGCAAAAGAAAAACCTCTCCTGTCTGTCTAGCCTCAGTCTGCCGAGTCCCGTTAACCAACACGTCTCCATAGAAACGTATTTACGGCTTCAGAGGAGAAATTCAGTCTCCCAGAGAGTCCCCCCTCCCCCACTCCTCCATCTCTCTCGTCACTGGGGGAAAGCAGAAGGGGAAAAAGATGGGGTCTGCTTACTGATGGTCCGGGAGCCGATGCAGCCCATGGTGTCTCTCTCACAGAGGCCCTGGTAGCAGCAAGCGAGGAAGCGCCACCCTTTCGCCAGGCATTCTCTCCACTCCTCTTCTCTCCTCCCGTCTCGTTCCGTATGTGTGTGTGTGCGTGTGTGCACGTCTCTCGCCCCCCCCCCCCCCCCCCTCCTATCGCTCTGCCTTTCTCTCGCGCGCTCCCTCTCTCTCTCTCTCTCTCTCTCTCCTTACCTTCGTCAAACACACTGGCACACACAGAGACACAGATAGAGTGCAGTGTTGCAATGCTGGAGCATCCCAGTTAGTCAGTCAGTAAGTCAACGTGTCTGAGAGCAGGGGAGGATGGAGGGAAAGACCTGATATCATTGAAATAATGACAAGCAAGTACTATTTACTTCATCGCCATGAATATCCAAACTCTCCAAATTATTCAAGTATATCTCATTTAGCAGAGATATTGACATATTCTATGAACTGGTAATATCCTCTGTATCTTCGTACAGTGTGATAAATGTGTATAGTATGTATCTATTCTCTCTCCCTCATTTTCGCTCTCCCTCTTTCTCTCTCTCTGACAATGCAGTACAGCTCTTTTCCTCTCCGTCTGCCCCTCCCTCCCTCCTTCCGTCTCTCTTCATCTTACTCACGCAATATACATATAAACACAGACAGTGATTCAATTGTGAGGAGGCGAGGCAGGAGGACAATGGAAGAGTCCTTAAGCTCTCTGACTCTCTCCTACTCCCTCAGTGACTGCTTTTATGCTCAGAGTCAAATCTCACACAATGAATACTGGCTTTTCCCCTATGGAGCTCAATGCTTTGACAGTATTGCCCGTTGAATTCGGTCGTGTTGATAGTTATAAAACATATGTTTAAAATAGGCAAACCTCTATTGGTTATCATAAACTGGGTGGTTTGAGTACTGGATTCTGATTGGCTGAAAGCCATGGTATATCAGACTGTATACCACAGGTATGACAAAACCTTTAGTTTTACTGCTCTAATTACATTGGTAACCAGTTTGTAATAGCAATAAGGCTCCTCTGGGTTTGTGATATATGGCCAATATACCACGGCTAAGTGCTGAATAACAAAAATAATAAGGTATGGGTAAGTATTGAATATAAATATATAAATAAATATAGAATAGACTAGAATAACTAAAATAATAAGGTATGGGTAAGTATTGACTGAACAAGGGGAGAAAGAGATTAACCACCGGTTAACATATTAACATATATTAACATATTAACATATGTGGATGTTCCTGGGAGTCCATATTGACAACAGGCTGGAATGGGCAGGTAACACCGGGGCCCTGTACAAAAAGGGCCAGAGCCGAGGTCCTTCAGATAGATAGATAGATAGATAGATAGATAGATAGATAGATAGATAGATAGATAGATAGATAGATAGATAGATAGATAGATAGATAGATAGATAGATAGATAGATAGATAGATAGATAGATAGATAGATAGATAGATAGATAGATAGATAGATAGATAGATAGATAGATAGATAGATAGATAGATAGATAGATAGATAGATAGATAGATAGATAGATAGATAGATAGATAGATTATTGATTCCCGTGGGGAAATTACTTTAACCAAGCAGCTCGGCACATGCATGCATCACACGTGTGTGTGTGTGTGTGTGTGTGTGTGTGTGTGTGTGTGTGTGTGTGTGTGTGTGTGTGTGTGTGCGTGTGTGTGTGTGCGTGTGTGTGCGTGTGTGTGTGCTGGTTGGCTATGGGTCTTTCCATGTATTTGGTGTGTACTTGTGTGTCCATGTGTGTGTCCGTATGTGTCTGCATATTTGTCCATGCACATCATGTCTGCATATATATCTCGGCACATGCATGCATCACACGTGTGTGTGCTCATTACTTCATCACTGAAGTGGTATATGGGTCACAGAGACGTGATCACAAAGAGACATACAAAGAGAAGGGGTTGATGGGTAATCCTATTCTTGGCAATGAGAGTCTAACACATGCTGAGTCTCACGGAAGGACACTACTTAGATATTCACTTTGACCTCACTGTTTCCTGAACTATAGTTGAGAGAGAGAGAGAGAGAGTTCTAGCTAGGTGGCTAACCTTAGCTAGGCTAGGGGTTAAGGTTAGGGTTAAGGTTGGGGTTAGGGGAAGGGTTAGCTAAAAGTGTTAGGGTTAGGGGAAGGGTTAGCTAAAAGTGTTAGGGTTGGGGGAAGGATTAGCTAACATGCTAAGTAGTTGCTAAAAAGTAGCTAAAAAGTTGTTGAAAAGTTGCTAATTAGCTAAAATGATAAAGTTGTCTGTGATGAGATTCAAACTCGCAACCACCTACCACCCTACTTTATTTTTTATTTTTTGCCTTAACCAATCACATGCATTTCTGCTATCGAGGAAGAGCATCACTTATAGCAACATTCCAATCTACGATACATTGGAGAGACAATGTGGATTTTAATGAGGAAGGGTAGTGGGAGCATTAAGAAAGTGTTATTGAGAGCGATTTCTCTCAAGTTACGTCCCAAATGGCACCCTATTCCCTATGGGCCTTGGTCAATACTAAAGCTTTACTTTTGACCAGGGCCCATAGGGAATTGGATTGCCAATTTATCATTGTCAATGATAAAAATGATAAATTCTATGTGACAGTGGAGTTATGGTAATCTCCTCTTATGCACTCTGGACATGCATTGGTAGTACTCAACTCGCTAACACTCATCAGATCGCTAATGGCCTGGTACTCAGGACTCTATTGTCCCTCTAACCACTCTGACATCAAACACTTATCATCAAAACAGTATGTGCTTTTAAAACTCAACTCACTGTGATTGATCAATTTGAAGAAAGAAGTTCAACAGGAAGTTGAAACTGAGTGGACATCATGGTCATTGTGGATGTTGTTTCAAAGACTAACACAACGAAATGGACAGTGCTTTCTAAGATGATGTTTAATTCAATACACCCATAGAGTTTATGCATAAGCATAGGCCTATATATGAAAGAGCCCAAGCCCGATTATTTTTTAAATAATGATTGTGCCGTTATACAATACATAGCCAACCGCATATTACACACGGTAGAAACATATTTTAAAATATACTGATTTAAGATATCTCAAAATTAAGACTGACACAATAACTTTAGCTACAGAATATCTATCTCTCCACAGTGAGTTTCCATCTCCTCCCCTCTCCTTCATTGCTTTCTCCAGCGCGCAGAAAGAGGGTCTGTCAACTGTTTAATTAAATATGTTTCGTTGTAAAATCATGTTACTATCCATGTTCCCGAACAGATTTCACTTGGTTTTCCAAATTTGGCACTGGGTAGCTGCAGGAACAGGGTAGCTGCAGGAGAGCCAATTGGCTTACAGAGTTTGGGCGGAATATCATCTGTGGCGCAGCGAAATTACTGGAGTAGCCTACCCAATATGAGTGAAAGTGGCCTCCATTCGCTATTCCAGTACACGGATGACATGTATTTATTTGTCTTTCCCTTTTCATAGACCTGCCTAAAATAAATAATGCATTTATTGTGATGGAGTATATTCAATTGATTTTAAATCTAGATGTTCCAAAGCCTCAGAGGCTTGTATGGGTGGAGCCTGGAGATGCTAAACGTGTTTAGGTTAATTGTAATTTGTATTTTTATTTTATTTATCCTTTATTTAAGTAGGCAAGTCAGTTAAGAACAAATTCTTATTTACAATGATGGCCTATCAATAGGCAAAATGCCTCCTGCGGAGACGGAGGCTGGGTTTTAAAAAGAAAAATGACAAAACACACATCATGACAAGAGAGACACCACAACACTACATAAAGAGAGACCTAAGACAGCAACATAGCATGGCAGCAACACATGACAACATCATGGTAGCAACACAACATGGCAGCAGCACAACATGGTAGCAACACAACATGGTAGCAGCACAAAACATGGTGCAAACATTATTGGGCAAAGACAACAGCACAAAGGGCAAGAAGGTAGAGCAACAATACATCATGCAAGCAGCCACAACTGTCAGTAAGAGTGTCCATGATTTTTTCCAGGTCGCAGTTGTAAATGAGAACATGTTCTCAACTGGCCTACCTGGTTAAATAAATAAAAATAATTGAGTATTTGAATGAAGAGATGGAGATAAAACTGTCCAGTTTTAGTGGGGTTTTTCAACGCTAGCTGCAACGAACTGAAAAGACGAGCGACCCAGGGATGTGTGTGCTTTGGGGAACTTTAACAGGATGTGACTGGTATGTGGAGAATGAGGGTTGCAGTAGATATCACAGATAGGGGGAGTGAGGCATAAGAGGGTTTTTATAAATAAGCATCAACCAGTGGGTCTTGCAACAGGTATACAGAGATTACCAGTTTACAGAGGAGTATAGAGTGCAGTGATGTGTCCTATAAGGAGCGTTGGTGGCAAATCTGATGGTCGAATGGTAAAGAACATCTAGCCACTCGAGAGCAACCTTACCTGCCAATCCATAAATTACGTCTCTGTGATCTAGCATGGGTAGGATGGTCATCTGAATCAGGGTTAGTTTGGCAGCTGGGAGAGCTGAAGCGTGATTCATCACTCCAGATAACTTTTTTCCACTGCTCCAGAGTCCAATGGCAGCGAGCTTTACACCACTCCAGCAGATGCTTGACATTGTTCATGGTGATCTTGGACTTGTGTGGGGCTTCTCGTCAATGGAAACCCATTTCACGAAGTTCCCGACAAACAGTTATTGTGCTGAGGTTGCTTCCAGAGGCAGTTTGGAACTTGGTAGTAAGTGTTGCAACCGAGGACAGATTATTTTTAACCGCTACAGGCTTCAGCACTTGGTGGTCCCTTTCTATGAGATTGTGTGGCCTACCACTTAGTGGCAGAGCCTATGTTGCTCCTAGACATTTCCACTTCACAATAACAGCACTTATAGTTGACCGGGGCAGCTCTAGCAGGGCAGACATTGGACGAACTGACTTGTTGGAAAGGTGGCATCCTATGATGGTGCCACGTTGAAAGTCACTGAGCTCTTCAGTATGGCCATTCTACTGAAAATGTTTGTCTATAGAGATTGCATGGCTGTGTGCTCGATTCTATACACCTGTCAGCAATGGGTGTGTGTCAAGTAGCCCTGTACCAAAACTTGTTACACAAATTATGGGAAGAACACAGCTGCAGTGTGGATATGACCACAGAGTTAGATAGAGCAGCCAAATCCCCCCAAAAATCAACAACAACAAAAAATCTATCTGGCAATAACACAAAACAAAATCCCGTATCTGCCTGTATTGCTGCGTTTGCGGCAGAGCTTATATTTTTCTTATCTAAAAAAAAAAAGCGATATATACAGATTAAATCCATATAGATTCATCTATGAATTTCAGAGTGCTTACATTTCTCCAGTTTAGCAAATCAAATGTCACGGGGTGCAGTTTGGTGACACACAAATTCAGAGTTGTGGCTTTAGCATATTTTGGAACCAGCTTGGACAGTGAAACATAAAACGTCCCAGAGAGGAAGTGAGATAAAGAGCTAATCTGGTTTAACCTCCGTACACAAGGGGGCGGCCTGCTTGACACAGTGAGGCACAACTGATGAGGATGAAGAGTGGCAGTGGGTGCCCAGAGAGAGAAAGAGAGAGAGAGAGAGAGAGAGAGAGTGTGTGTGTGTGTGTGTGTATGAGTCCCTGTATGTTTGTTTTCTATAATTCAGAGCCTTTCACACTCGTCTGCATGTCGTGCGGTGCACAAGTCTGTTTTCCTCACTCCTCCGCCCGTCAGTTTGTCAACCCCTCTTCATGTTCACGTTTGTCTCTCTTAGTGATGTGTCTCTGGTGGGTTGAGTACTTTTCCCCCGATAAGTTGGTCGTTCCGTTGATTCTCTGAGTGCATGTCATCAATAGGCGGCAGTGTAATGTATTCTATCACCATCACAATTCACTGTCAGTAAAGAACCTGTTCACCTGTGCTGCTACTCACTCATGCTTGTCATTTCAGTGCTCAAGTTAGAATACGTTTAGGCTACCCTATCCCCAATCAGAATCATTAGGGGACTGAAACATTTCTGATTCTGGATCAGTGGTAGGGGAAACTATTTTCATTTGAACAGGTTCTTTACTGACAGTGATTTGTGATGGTGATAGAATACATTACACTGCCGCCTATTGATGACATGCACTCAGAGAATCACTTTGTAATTTTGAAGTGCCACAAATAATAAATAAATGAATATTGATTGAATGAATGATGTCTTGTCTGCATCCTCTGGCCAAATTATTCCATTCACTCCATCTGGTTGCCTGCCAGCTGTTGAATACATTTGCCTAATGCACATTTAATCTTGTTTGTAACATAGCCTACTGAAGGGAAAATAAAGGCCCACATAAGTTGAAATAACCAAAATGCAATAGAAAATCTGTATTATTTATGTATTTATTTTTATTTCACCAGGTAGGCCAGTTGAGAACTAGTTCTCATTTACAACTGCGACCTGGCCAAGACAAAGCAAAGCAGTGCGACAAAAAACAACACAGAGTTACACATGAGAATAAAACAAACGTACAGTCAATAATACAATAGAGAATATATATACAGAGTGTGCAAATGTAGTGCAAAATGCAGTAAAGGAAGGTAGGACAATAAATAGGCCATAGTGGCGAAATAAGTTACAGATTAGAATTAACACTGGAGTGATAGATGTGCAAATGATGTGCATAGCCTACTGAAGGGAAAATAAAGGCCCACATAAGTTGAAATAACCAAAATGCAATAGAAAATCTGTATGATGTATTAAATGTATAAAAACCTTAGCCAATGACAGACCTAGGGTTGCTTGAGAGGGTAAGAGCTGGTGAGGAAGGAGTAGCTCCAGCAAATATTGTAAGAGAACATTTAAGAACACAGTACTATGCTTTAAAACATATACAGTGGGGAGAACAAGTATTTGATACACTGCCGATTTTGCAGGTTTTCCCACTTACAAAGCATGTAGAAGTCTGTAATTTTTATCATAGGTACTCTTCAACTGTGAGTGACGGAATCTAAAACAAAAATCCAGAAAATCACATTGTATGATTTTTAAGTAATTAATTTGCATTTTATTGCATGACATAAGTATTTGATACATCAGAAAAGCAGAACTTAATATTTGGTACAGAAACCTTTGTTTGCAATTACAGAGATCATACGCTTCCTGTAGTTCTTCACCAGGTTTGCACACACTGCAGCAGGGATTTTGGCCCACTCCTCCATTCAGATCCTTCAGGTTTCGGGGCTGTCGCTGGGCAATACGGACTTTCAGCTCCCTCCAAAGATTTTCTATTGGGTTCAGGTCTGGAGACTGGCTAGGCCACTCCAGGACCTTGAGATGCTTCTTACGGAGCCACTCCTTAGTTGCCCTGGCTGTGTGTTTCGGGTCGTTGTCATGCTGGAAGACCCAGCCACGACCCATCTTCAATGCTCTTACTGAGGGAAGGAGGTTGTTGGCCAAGATCTTGCGATACATGGCCCCATCCATCCTCCCCTCAATACAGTGCAGTCGTCCTGTCCCCTTTGCAGAAAAGCATCCCCAAAGAATTATGTTTCCACCTCCATGCTTCACGGTTGGGATGGTGTTCTTGGGGTTGTACTCATCATTCTTCTTCCTCCAAACACGGCGAGTGGAGTTTAGACCAAAAAGCTCTATTTTTGTCTCATCAGACCACATGACCTTCTCCCATTCCTCCTCTGGATCATCCAGATGGTCATTGGCAAACTTCAGACGGGCCTGGACATGCGCTGGCTTGAGCAGGGGGACATTGCGTGCGCTGCAGGATTTTAATCCATGACGGCGTAGTGTGTTACTAATGGTTTTCTTTGAGACTGTGGTCCCAGCTCTCTTCAGGTCATTGACCAGGTCCTGCCGTGTAGTTCTGGGCTGATCCCTCACCTTCCTCATGATCATTGATGCCCCACGAGGTGAGATCTTGCATGGTGCCCCAGACCGAGGGAGATTGACCGTCATCTTGAACTTCTTCCATTTTCTAATAATTGCACCAACAGTTGTTGCCTTCTCACCAAGCTGCTTGCCTATTGTCCTGTAGCCCATCCCAGCCTTGTGCAGGTCTACAATTTTATCCCTGATGTCCTTACACAGCTCTCTGGTCTTGGCCATTGTGGAAAGGTTGGAGTCTGTTTGATTGAGTGTGTAGACAGGTGTCTTTTATACAGGTAACGAGTTCAAACAGGTGCAGTTAACACAGGTAATGAGTGGAGAACAGGAGGGCTTCTTAAAGAAAAACTAACATGTCTGTGAGAGCCGGAATTCTTACTGGTTGGTAGGTGATCAAATACTTATGTCATGCAATAAAATGCAAATTAATTATTAAAAAATCATACAATGTGATTTTCTAGATTTTTCTAGATTCCTTCTCTCACAGTTGAAGTGTACCTATGATAAAAATTACAGACCTCTACATGCTTTGTAAGTAGGAAAACCTGCAAAATCGGCAGTGTATCAAATACTTGTTCTCCCCACTGTACATATATTCACTGATTGATCTAAGGACCCTAAAGCAGGGAGGACAGGGGCAGCTTTTAGTGTTCCCGAGTTTAAGGTGGCACTGACCAAAAGAGCAAGGGACAATTGATCTGTCTACACAACGGAGTCGCTGGCCATACTGCACCTTAAAACGGCTATCAGGGGTTGAAACAATAACAAAGCAAACGCCCCGCCCCTGTTTCGGTAAAAAGCTGATGGATAGATCTGGAGAAATGTAACCACTCTCAAATTCATTGACAGAGCTATGGATGCAAGGACTGACTATCCATAATATAAAAAATGTAGTTTTAACCATGTTTTGAGTCTATATAGTGTTTGTTTACATTTACTTTCCTAACTAACATTAAACCAAGCTTATATTTTAGGTTCAGATGGGGTACGACAGTTGAACTAAGCTCGTGAAGCATTCATACTGATTTTGGTTTGACGTTGGTTGCCAAATCCACAGAAGATGAAGATTTCAGGGAGTAAGTGTAATGAATTCACACTACAGACTAGTAGGCTTATACACAGCCAATACAGTAGGTGGCAGCATTGCACCTTTAACATTTGTTATAAGAGCCCTGCAAAATGACCTGAAGCAGGCCACAAATGATTGGCAAATTCGCCACTGGCGCCCTGTGCTCTTCACAGATGAAAGCAGGTTCACACGGAGCACATGTGACAGACGTGACAGAGTCTGGAGACGCCGTGGAGAACGTTCTGCTGCCTGCAACGTTCTGCTGCCGGCGCCAGTGGCGAATTTGCCAATCTTGGTGTTCTCTGGCAAATGCCATACGTCCTGCACGGTGTTGGGCTGTAAGCACAACCCCCATCTGTGGACGTCGGGCCCTCATACCACCCTCATGGAGTCTGTTTCTGACCGTTTGAGCAGACACATGCACATTTGTGGCCTGCTGGAGGTCATTTTGCAGGGCTCTGGCAGTGCTCCTCCTGCTCCTCCTTGCACAAAGGCGGAGGTAGCGGTCCTGCTGCTGGGTTGTTGCCCTCCTACGGCCTCCTCCACGTCTCCTGATGTACTGGCCTGTCTCCTGGTAGCGCCTCCATGCTCTGGACACTACGCTGACAGACACAGCAAACCTTCTTGCCACAGCTCGCATTGATGTGCCATCCTGGATGAGCTGCACTACCTGAGCCACTTGTGTGGGTTGTAGACTCCGTCTCATGCTACCACTAGAGTGGTAGCATGAGACTCTGGCCCGTAACAAAAAGGGCCAGAGCCGACTCTACTTTCTGAGGAGGCTCAGGTCCTTCAACGTGTGCAGTAAACTACTGCATACCTTCTACCAGTCTGTGGTGGCCAGTGCCATCTTTTTTGCAGTGGTGTGCTGGGGAGCAAACATCAAAGCCGGTGATGCTTCTCGGGTAAATAAGCTGATCAGGAAGGCTAGCTCTGTCCTGGGGATGAGCCTTGACACTCTAGAGGAGGTGGCGGAGAGACGGATCCTGGCCAAACTGCTGGCCATCATGGACAACGTCACCCACCCTCTGCACACTATGGTTATGACGCAGAGGAGCACTTTCAGTCACAGACTGATCCCACCACGGTGTGCCAGAGAGCGCTACAGGAGGTCCTTCCTGCCGGCGGCTATGAGACTATATAATGCCTCACCGGGGTGCCGTGCCGTCGGCAACATAGATCTGGAACTGTTGGGGTGCTAGGACCTAGTTTAACAATTATGCATCCATCCGTGAGTAACTCTGGTCCGTCAGCACTCATCCACTCAGGACCTATTTATTCATACAGGTCTGTATATACATACTCATGTACAGTTGTTATATTATATCACATGCAATATTGTAAGTAATTATTGGACGTAGGCATTCACTCAGGTATGCATATTAGTATCCTGCCAGTTGCACCTTTTCTCATTGCTTTTAGTATATCGAATGTGCAATAAGTGCAGTTGTCTGTAATTAAACCCTGCGCACTAAGGACTGTATTTTAAGGGAATTACTATTATTACCCCAAATGATATCATACACACATTTAGCTATTAAAGTATCTCTTCCTGTCATTTACCTGTACAGTTTGTGTAAACATGCAAGTATTCACTTATCTGTAAATATAACTGTATACCTAACTGTACAGCTAATTTAACTAATTTAACCATGCAAAATTTTCACTTACCTGTTAATTTACCCAGTCTGTCTATTAAGTAAACTATTATTACCCTCGCTCATATCATACGCATTTTTAGCTACTGAAGTATTTCTCTGCCATCGACCTGTATAGTATAGTTAACCATCCAACATCCACCAATGTATAGTGTACATATTCAGCCAACCACTCATACTATGCAATGTCCTTTTATAGCTTTTTTTTTGCACTCCAGATATCTTGTATTTCTATACTTTTTCATACTGCCGCTCTATGTATCATGTACCGTGTATCTGTCTTTTGTGTACTTTCGTTGTGGCATTTTGCACCTGCCCTGTGTTTTTGTTGTAGCTGCTTGACAATGAAATTTCCCCCCCGGGGGATCAATAAAGTACCTATCTATCTATCTATCTATCTATCTATCTATCTATCTATCTATCTATCTATCTATCTATCTGCCTATCTATCTAAAGCACCGCCAGCATTCAAAAGTGACCAAAACATCAGCCAGGAAGCATAGGAACTGAGAAGTGGTCTGTGGTCACCACCTGCAGAACCACTCCTTTATTGGGGGTGTCTTGCTAATTGCCTATAATTTCCACCTGTTGTCTATTCCATTTGCACAACAGCATGTGAAATTTATTGTCAATCAGTGTTGCTTCCTAAGTGGACAGTTTAATTTCACAGAAGTGTGATTGACTTGGAGTTACATTGTGTTGTTTAAGTGTTCCCTTTATTTTTTTGAGTAGTGTATATTTCACTGGTCAACCCCAAAGCCAACACGTTTGTTTATCCCATGTGTAACTCTGTGTTGATTTTTTGTCGCTTTGGTTTATCTTGGCCAGGTCGCAGTTGTAAATGAGAACTAGTTCTCAACTGGCCTACCTGGTTAAATAAATGTTAAATAAAAAAAATAATGAAACAAAAAACAACAGGCAGTGAAGGGTTCTCATCAACTGAGGTATAGTGAAATGCTACATGTTAAAAATGTGGACTTTTCTTAGACTGTATTATTTATTGCAATGGTCATAAACTTTACAGCACAAGCGCAGAAGACGTCTAAGAAAAGTGGAATCATTGTGAATGCATAAATCCTGTGGGTGAATGTCCCGCCATCACAGGCCCCTGAGCATGTGTAGGGATGTATTTCGGAGTGGACTGTGATTGAAGTGTGATGGGTTTTTCTTAGTTTACGTGTTTTATTTGTATGATGTCGTTTTCCTCCTTTCCCGCAACGTTTGTTTAGTTTCTTTTCTAATTCACTACCCCGTCCAGCTAGTGGCGGTAACGCACCATTAACATTGGATGTCAACCTCCGTTAAACCCCATCGAATAAGAAGATATCCCGTCTGACCGGAAAAAGATTTGTTGATTCAATTCACGATGGCGGCGGGAATGTATTTGGAACACTACCTTGACAGTAAGTTAGTTTTGCTATATTAATTTTGCTAATGTATCATCCTACTTAATATTGTGTAATATGTGTTGCGTGTATTTGTTTTACATGCACGCATAGCTACTCCCAGATCCAGATCCAGAACCAGTACCTGAGCTTGAGACGATAAACCAAGTTACAGCTAACGTTACTCCCATGATAAAGTCCAGAGCCAGGGACAAAGCCGTGCCTAATTGTACCATTGTTAATATATTCTAAATTACTTTATAATAGGGTTCTATTAAGTGGTATACCTACGTTTACGTACTATACATATGTATAGGCCAGCATTGACAAGTTTAGTAACGTTACCTTAACACGTTAGCTATGTTGCAGCCCACTGACACCGATGATTCTGCTGTATTTGAATTGGAACCGATATATAACTTAGTGTACTGTACAACACCTTGTTTTTCTAGGTATAGAAAACCTGCCATTTGAGCTGCAGAGGAATTTCACTCTTATGAGAGATCTGGACACACGGACCGAGGGTGAGACTCTCACACATATCTGATATTATCATTTATGTTGTTTATCATAACAGGTAAATGGCAAACACTTGTCCAGAGTGTTTAAGCTCCAGTCAAAAGCCCATGTGATGGTTCCAACCACAACTGACTATAAATCAATTAATCTCTCTTTCTCTCAGATCTGAAAGGGCAGATCGACTCTTTGGCTTGTGAGTACACGTCAAACACCCACACCCTATCCTCCTCTGAGCAGAAGCTCTCCCTGCTCCGGCAGATCCAGCAGTCATATGGCAAGTGTAAAGAGTTTGGAGATGACAAGGTCCAGCTGGCCATGCAGACCTATGAGATGGTGAGTAAAACCTTAAGATGGTTACAGTAGATGAGAATAAGAGTGCTGCTTGTGGTCCATACTAGTAGTGAGGAAAAGAAAGGTGCTATTTAGAGAGAGGGTTACCCTTGCCTGCCCGCGAACATGCACTCTTTAGTATAACTTGTTGTCTATGCAGGTAAACCTTACATAGGGAAATACATGTTATATTCCTAATTAGCATGTTTGATGCAGCTGGAAATGTTGAATAGTACATATTTTGATGTTGAGCAGCAGTGGACACACTTTGTGCTTCCACTGTGATTAGTTAGTTAGCCAAGCTGTGATGTCTAGTCATTTCTACATGTGATGTCTCAGTCAGTATCCTGTAATTCATTGTGAGCCCTCAGGTGGACAAACACATCCGCAGGCTGGACACAGACCTGGCCCGCTTCGAGGCAGACCTGAAGGAGAAAAAGACTGAGAGCACCGACTATGACTCGACCTCCAGCAAGGGAAACAAGAGTGAGTTCTGTTCGGACACACTGTTCTCATTTTCATTAGATTCTGTCACTCGAACCCACATGTGACTTTTTTGGGGGGTTTGTCTCATTGATGTCCACACATAAACAAAGACACAGACAACAATGTTTAAACCTATAGATAGTGGTGAATTGGGCCGTGTTCGTTATGGCATACAATGGAAAATGTTTAGAGCTTAATGAACACAACCCAGGTACGCTCCATATGTGTCCATAGCCTGAAGAGTTTTGCGTCTTTTTTCAGGTGAGCTCAGGGGGCCAAAAGAGAAGAAGGTGGCTCGCACGAGGTTAAAGGTGAAGTCAGACGTTGACTGCAGCCCCAAGAGCGGACAGAAGAAAGTCAAACTAACACAACCGTATGTACAAATAAAACATGTTTCATAAGCTTATGCTTTGTACCAGATATAAGCTACACAGCATATTATCATCTCCACTCTAATAACACCCTGAACCGAAATGTGCTGTTCTAGTATCAATCTGTACCTTGCAACAGTCTCTGAGACAGTACATCTCTTCCTCTCAGTATTCATTCCCACTGTCCTCCCTTGTTGTGTCCTTAGGCCTGAGTTCACAGCCCCTACAGTGAACTTTGGGAACGTCCACCCCTCGGATGTGCTAGACATGCCCGTGGACCCCAACGAGCCCACCTACTGCCTGTGTCACCAAGTGTCCTACGGAGAGATGATCGGCTGTGACAACACAGACGTGAGTCCACAGCTTTCTGCCGTTGGTGATGTAGTGGTACATGAGCACTAGGTCCAGAGTTTGGGTCAGTTCCCTTTCAATTCAGGAAGGAAACTGAACATTTTTTCTCAGAGGGAAACAATGAGATCACTTCCGGAGATGACTGAATTGAAATTAACCCCAACCTTGATCGGGTCAAATATTCACTATGAGACAAATCCTAACCTGAAATCTGGGCACTAGAATGTTCCTACAGAAAATACCACATTGACATGAATGTGTGATTTGACCAAAAAGTCAGTGTTATAAATTAGTGTAGTATCATGAAATGTGAGGTGGCGTTGGAATGTTTGGCACTTAAATCACAGATGAATTCAGTGAAAAAATGAAGGCTAGTTCCTTTTGGTCCATTTTGACCAAGAAAGAGTAACCGACTCGTGTGCAGCACAGCATTATTAAAGTCTATACTAATCAGAATATACTGTGTTGGTCTCATTGCAGTGCTCCATTGAGTGGTTCCACTTTGCCTGCGTTGGGCTGACGACAAAACCCAGAGGAAAATGGTTAGTCAAAGAAGAGATGGAGATCTGTAATTTAGAATCAGAAGATAAGGATGTTTCTCCTAGAACACGGAAGAGGTCAACTCACTGAACTTACATTTCTCTCTCTCTCTCTCTCTCTCACCCCCTCTCTTTTCTCTCTATCATTTCTTTCCCCCAGGTACTGTCCAAGGTGTACTCAGGAGAGGAAGAAAAAATGAACCTAGAGACAATCATAACCCTGGAGGGATGGAGGGTTCACAATGGAGGGTTCAGTGTTTGTATTGGAACATGGGAAAGCCTCCATAAACACTAACGGACTCTGCAGGGTCATGTTTAATAGGTCACACCTTAGTGAATTATTTCCCATTTTTCAGTCCGTATTCTTCCATTCAGTGTCTAATGGTACTTCTGGTCTGCTATCTTTTATACCACTCTATGTTAAACAGAAAGAAGATGGACATTTGATGGAGGTATAGTTACAGCTGTTAGCCTAATTGATGTTCCCCAGTCATGACTATTATATTTTTGATTGTTTAACTGTTTGATGGTTGCTTTAATGCTTATTTATGCACTACAGGGACGTATACCCATATATTTACAGCCAGTGGCTCTATATGGCTCTCAGCCGCTCAGTTGCTTCATGACAGACAGTAACATCGACTCGTACTGAATGCTTTTATACTGAACACTAGTCAGCCCTGATACACTGATCACATGTATCAACTCTTTCATTCTCCTCACTGGTTATTTCCATGTCAGACTTTTGGGGGACAGAAAATAAAGTGGATTGATGTAGCTAGTTTGACGATTTGACTGAAAACGAGAATGTACACATCTAGCGGGGAGAAATCACGGATGTGCTAGTTCAGAATGCTGTCGGAAGCAAACTGGACAGAATTTCTCTCACACATTCACTTAAACAGCAATCACTTGAATTGCAGGTTGTTTACACAAAATTGCTGGAATTAGTGAACTGGAAAAGGAAGTGAGTAACGAAATCTAGATGGTAAAGCTTTCAAAATATATTTTTCAGATTTGGACATTTTTGATAGGCCCCATCTCAAATAATTTGCCAGGTCGCAGTTGTAAATGAGAACTTGTTCTCAACTGGCCTACCTGGTTAAATAAAGGTGAAATAAAAAAAATAAAAACAATTCAACAATGGCCTGTATATTTCTATTAGGAAGAGGCCTTTCTTTGACTGGCTGTGCTTTATGAACAAGCCTTATTGATCAGTACTGTAAGAATAACCATTTAAAAGTACAAGTATCCAGAATTACTGGCTACGTTGTTCAGTATGGTTTGACTGATGCATCAAGAATATTATTTTATTTAGATAAAATGTTAAACTAATGAAAATGTATTTTGATGCTATGACTTTTTGTATTCTGACTGGAATTGAATACTGTACTTCAAAACATTGGGTGTTTTTTTTGTAATCCATTCTTACGGAATAAAACTATAAAAATAACCAGAGTAAAATGACATTTCTTATTTCTAGAAGTTGTTCTACTAACAACAGGAGCTTAGTAGGTGTATTCCTGTTTATTTCCTACTTGTAATCATTTTCAGCCTAGTGTATGAGATGTCTGTTGATAAAGACATTTGTTTGCATGGATAGTATTGACAGAATATCAATTTGAAGTCCTTCAACAGTTCATCACTCTGAGATGGTTTTTCCTTCTACCTACTTTTGGTAGACATCAAATAAGTCCATTGCTGGCCCATTCCCAAAGTATTAAATCTCCAGTGCAGTGTTCAATCTGGCCACAAGGTGTCTATCTGCTCCTCACTGTTCTATTACAGACCATAGGATATCCTGTGCTTTCCAAAATTCCAGATGGTATTTTCCTGTCTCTCCTTTGCCATAGGACACTGATTGATTGATTATATAACATAAATGTACATATACAGGTAACTGCCAAAATAATGGAAACACTTGAGTAATGAGGGACACAAAGTACAGTATATTGAATGCAGGTACTTCCACGTGTGTTGGTCCTGAGCAATTCGTAAGCAATTAACATCCCATCATGCTTAGGGTCATGTATAAAAATGTTGGGCAGGCCCAGTTGCTCATTATTTTGGCTACCATGGCTAAGCCCCCATAGGATGACAATGGCCCCATCCACAGGGCACGAGTGGTCACTGAATGGTTTGATGAGCATGAATATATTGAAAACCATATGCCATGGCCTTCTCAGTCACCAGGGCCCTGTTTCAGAAAGCAGGTTTAACAAACTGAGTTTAAACCTGAACTCTGGGTTGACTAACTCCGCTAAACCTGCTTTCTGAAACAGGGCTCAGATCTCAACCCAATTGAATACTTATAGGACATTCTGAAATTCTTGAATTTCTTGTGGAAGAATGGTGTCGCATCCCTCCAATAGTTCCAGATACTTGTAGAATATACTTTGGGCTCCCAAGTGGCGCAGTGGTCTAAGGCACTGCATCTCAATGCTAGAGGTGTCACTACAGACACCCTGGTTTGAATCCAGGCTGTATCACTACTGGCCGTGATTGGGAGTCCCATAGTGCGGTGCACAATTGGCCCGGTGCTGTCTGAGTTTGGCCGGTGTAGGCCGTCATTGTAAATAAGAATTTGTTCTTAACTGACTTGCCTGGTTAAATAACAAACTTAACAACTACAGACATTTGCAGATACTCTGTGAACTGTGCACAGCAGCTCTTTTAACCCCTGGGTGTTGCTTCAATATATACACCATGGGCCTGTCATGGTTATTGGCAAGTTGTGGACTGTATCAAGTGAAGGCAAAGGCAAATGTTTAGATAGTGTTTTTTATACAAGCTATTTTGCTGAATTCCCTAGGGTAGGGGTGTCAAACTCATTCTGTGGAGGCCCTAGCGTCTTCAGATTTTGGGGTTTTCCTTTCAAGTAAGACCTAGACAACCAGGTGATGGGAGTTCCTTACTAATTAGTGACCTTATTTCATCAATCAAGTACAAGGGAGGAGCGTATACCTGCAGACACTCAGCCCTCCGTGGAATGAGTTTGACACCTGTGCCTTAGGGTATCGATTACACCAAAGCCTTCCAATGCCATTCCTTCAGGGTCAAACGCTGGTCTTTGCTCCAGCACCACTCTATCATGGTATCATCGTTCAAGTCACATACATTCGATAAACCCACATGGCAAATACAATTTACAATGTCCTTTCTGGTTCCTGATACGTTAAATGTTTAGAATGTTATTTGAGCTTCCAACATCAACATGTCTTGACTAGACAACTTGCGAGAATGTGGAGTGTTACAGTTGACATGTTGATGAGTATCAATATGTAATTGGCTGCAATGAAAATCAGTGTCTCTGCAAATATGGTCACTCACTGAATGGAGATTAGTTTAAATGAAAAGCAATACGCTTACAGTAGCTCTCCAGCACCTCACATTTGATCCCTTGCAGTAGTTAAGTCACATAGGCTAAAGGTCAACCTAAAAACATGACAGATAACCTTCTCATGATCTGCCAAACTACTGAATACATATACACTGTACCCTGGGATGACATGTATCTCTCTATTGATATAGTTTTATTATGTAAAAGATAGTGACATTTTGTCAAGGCGACACCAAAAGGCAGGCACAACTCTACCATGGATCTACCCGTGATATGGTAATATGAATGTTTTATGAAATCTTATCAATGTCTTAATAGGCTATGTTTAGGGTGGGCAGACCCTGCCCTGGACTGGTAGCACCAATCACTTTAATTGTTTATCGGGTTGTCATAGTAATCAGAAAGTGTGTTGGGGGGGGGCAGGTTCTGTGGGGTTTTATGCCACATTCAAAACAACTGGGAACGAGGTACAATCATGACGTCAGTGATGGAAAGTCAGAGCTCTATAGTTGGAATTCCGAAATGTTGTTCCCAGTTTTGAACGCCCTGAAGTTGGAAGTCGGAGATATTTGTTTAGTTCCTAGTTCCGAATTCCCAGTTGTTTTGTACGTGGCAATAACTAGGGGAGAGACCCATTTCGTTCTCTCATTATTATGTCTCTGGGGGAATACCTCCCGTAGACTGTGAGTTATTATAGCTACTGTAGTTTAGGCTAGGTTTGTTATTTTATGCAGCTCCCGTTACCCCACAGTGTAACATTAAAACGCCTGTTGGCATTAACTGTAATTCCCTCTCCGTCCTTTTGTTATTTAATCTAGTAAGGCTATCCCACTTCTGACAACAGTGTAGCGAACAGCTGGGCAGGGAAGTGAACCCGGGTCGCTGGCGTGAAACCCTACGCATTGTGCGAATAGAGTTAACCCACTTGGTGGGAATTGTGACGTAGTTTATATAGTGAGGATCGCCACACTACCTCCCGAATTCGCTACGTTGGTGTCAGAAGTGGGATGGCGCCCGTGAGGCCATCGGAGAGACGTGTACAAGTGAGGGACCTGGCATAGAGAAGCGTGAGAACACACTCTCCTGAAGGAACTGGGTAATGCGACCTTAAAGGGATACTTCGGGATTTGGGCCATTATGTCCTTTATCTACTTCCCCAGCGTCAGATTAACTCACGGATACCATTTTATGTCTCTGTGTCCAGGATGAAGGAAGTTAGTGGTAGTTTTGTGAGCCAATGCGAGCACAATGACTGGATGTATATGGGTATCTGCTAGCATGCAGCCCGTTACAGTTGAAACCGGGATTCATCCGGTGAAGAGCATGCTTCTCCAGTGTGCCAGTGGCCATCGAAGGTGAAAATTTGCCCACTGAAGTTGGTTATGATGCCAGCCATGGGCATAAGCGATATAAGGGGTCTCTTAGGGCCCCCCGCTAGTGGGCCCCCAACCCCCCCAATTTGCTTTTAAACATTTTCCCTTGGCCTCATGGCAAAATGGAGAGAATTACAGGAAATGTACACAAAACATCTCTCTACCATCAAGAGGGGGACCACCAAAGGTGTTACCCGCGAGGTGGGGGACCCGAAAACCAAATCTCGCTTAGGGCCCCCAAATAGCTAGGGCCGGCCCTGACAACGCTGAACTGCAGTCAGGTCAAGATCCTAGTGAGGACGACGAGCACGCAGATGAGTTTCCCTGAGAAGTTTCTGACAGATTGTGCATAAATTATTCAGTTGTGCAAACCCACAGTTTCATCAGCTGTCCGGGTGGCTGGTCTCAGACAGGTAAAGAAGCCAGATGTGGAGGTCCTGAGCTGTGAGGCCAGTTGGACGTACTGCCAAATGTTCTAAAACTATGTTGGAGGCGGCTTATGGTAGAGAAATTAACATTCTCTGCCAATGTGCAGCTTTCCATATAGCCGGTGCAATGACACATATTTAAAATCTGACTCTAACGCTAGGATTCATTCCTAAAATATGGAAAACTTCTTATGTGTTGCCCCTACATAAGGGTGGAGATTGCAGCGATCTTGACAACTACAGGCCAATTTCTAGGCTTCCCTGTTTAGCCAAAGTTATGGAAAAATTGGTAAATAACTAGCTACGTACTTACCTAAGTGAGAAATGTATTTTAAATGTTAATTAGTGTGGGTTCAGACCAGGGCATAGTACTATTACAGCAACTACATTAGTAGTGAACGATAGTATCAATGCCCTACATGCTAAGAAGAGTGTTGCTGCCGTGTTTATTGACCTATCAAAGGCCTTCGACACTTGATCATTGTATTCTATTAGAAAAGCTGTACAATTAGGTCTTAGTCCCGATGCTTGTACCTTGTTTAGTGACTGACCATCTCAAAGACCGTACTCAGGCAATACTGTCTGATGGAGTTATGTCTGATTTTATTGAGGTGCATAAAGGTGTTCCACAGGGATCAATTTTGGGACCTGGTCTTTTTTCATTATATATAAATGATATTTGGCAAACTGTCAAAACCTGTGCTCATCACCTGTATGCTGACAATACTATTATTTATGCTACTGCTCCGACTCTTGACCTAGCAGTATCGAGCTTGCAGTCTGATTTTATAGCTGTTCAAGTCGCCCTTTCAAATTTAAAGCTTGTTTTAAATACTGGGAAAACGAAATACATGATTTTCTCAAAGTCCCATAAACCTATTGCAAATATGATGCATCTTCATTCAATAAATGGTACTATGATTGAACTTGTACCTTCTTACAAATATCTTGGCATTTGGATAGATAGTGATCTATCCTTTAAGAAACACATAGCTGAGCTTGTTAAGAAACTTAAATGTAAGGTTTGGTTCTTTTATAGAAAGAAATCCTGCTTCTCCCTGTCTAGTGGGAAGTATTTTGACTTTGGGCTAGCCTACGTGTTTTTTTTTTATGTTCTTTGCGTGCAGATTTACAAAATTCTCAACGTTTTCCCACAACTGTTTGAACTGTGTACATTGAGAAATAATACTGCTGATGGTTTTTACTTTCTATAGTTACTCAATCAGTGATTGGTTGATATACGTATATTAGTGTTTCCCAAATTCAGTACTGGGGACCCACATTAGTGTACATTTTGGTTTTTGAAGAAAGAAATCCTGCTTCTCCCTGTCTAGTAGGAAGTTAATTGTTCAATCAACTTTTTTACCTGTTCTTGATTATGGAGATACTATAGACCAAAGTGAAACAGTAACCACCTTAAGAGACCTCGACTCTGTTTATCATGGTGCCCTTCGTTTTATTACATCTGCAAGCTTTAATACCCATCACTGCATTTTATACCAAAGGGACCTCATTAAAAACCCAGAGATTATTGCACTACTCTTTGTTTGTCTATAAAGCCCTTCTCCATAAACTTCCAATGTATTTGTCATATCCGTTGAAGGTTAGAGTCCCTGATTATAATATTAGGTCACATGCATGGTTAACTTTAATGACTCCCTTGGTAAACACAGAGCTTGGTAGATCTGCTTTTACATGTCTAGCGTCTAATGTTTGGAATAATATCCAGTCGGTACTCTGTTTGGATGCCTTAGTGCCTATGGGTCGGTTTGTTGTATTGGCTAAAGGCTTTCATTCTGATGAATGTGTTTGTTTTAACTAACTATGTATGTCTATTAATCTGTGATGCTCTGAATGTATGTGTGCCATTTGTTTGATTGTGTTCCCAGGGCACACTTGTAAATGAGACCTAGGTCTCAATGTGTTTCCCCCTGGTTAAATAATAAATAAATAAAAAAATAAAAAAATATATATATGTGATACCATTCCACCAATATCTGCGGTGCTGCTCATGGTAACATCATTTCGCTGAGGTTAACTGTATTTCCAGGTGTATTAACAATTGTCAAATTAGTTTATCAATCCATCTAATCCCACCTGTAAAAATGTATTAGTAGGTATATGAATGAAATATCAAATTAGAATGAGAATATATTATTTTTGCCAATATGCGCCCAGTTGCGATGCTGCCAATCTGATAAAAACAATAATAATGGGGAGTACAAGGCACCACTGTCCACACCGTCCAAATGAATGGTGGAGTTTCTTTGTTGTGAACTTCCTGCCGATTGACAAGCGACTACGACCTTGACATTCTGACGGAGCGTGCGCACGCGGAGGCGTGTCCACGGACTCAATGGGAAGATAAAATGCGAGCGCACCATTCTTCGTCCTCGCTCGCATCCCCTTGCTAACAAGTGGACAGACAGAGGCTATACAAGAACGGTACTTTAAAAAATTCTGTTGCGTTTTTATGCATTCAAAAAACAACTTTAATTGACAAATACAAGTATTCCTTAATTGCATGTGATTTACTCAAGGTGCAGTGTAGGCCTAGGCTTACCTGGTGTTTTGAATAGCTGTATTTTGACTTTGACGTGTTTTTTTTATGTTCTTTGCGTGCAGATTTACAAAATTCAACGTTTTCCCACAACTGTTTGAACTGTGTACATTGAGAAATAATACTGCTGATGTTTTTTTCTTTCTATAGTTATTCAATCAGTGATTGGTTGATATACGTATATTAGTGTTTCCCAAATTCAGTACTGGGGACCCACATTAGTGTACATTTTGGTTTTTGCCCTAACACAACTGTTTTTCAATAGCCTAATCAAAGCATGATTAGTTGATCTTTTGAATCGGCTGTGTACTGCTAGAGCAAAAACGCTGACATTGATGCTTATTCTGAATGTGAGTTCTACTGCAACTTGTTGTTTTTTATTATTTATGTTTTTAATTATTTATTTTTTTACTTTCAGAGGACTAGACCATATCAGGCAAAATGGTGAAGATTGGAATCAATGGGTAACCTGCTTTTGTCAATACTTTTAAATGAAAAATGACATGACACTCTTGAATATCTTAATTAAAACCATTACCGCTGGCTGACGTTGGGTTTTGTAAAAGAGCTAGAGAACTGAGTTAAATGTCACAGGAGAGACTCGGGCTTGCATTGCACAAATCCCTTGATACAGTTTGTGTACTTTGGAACCAAATTGGTAGTAAGTTCATGCCATACTATAACTAGTAGTTCACAAGCCTAGTCTGGACACTTCTCATGTCCATTCTCTACTTATTTATAGTTTGGGTGTCACACTGCCTCTACAACACTCTCTTGTATCTCCTCAGCTGTCACATTCCTCTAGTCTATCCATCTAATAATATCCTGCTAACCCTGTCAGCTAAAGTTCAGAGATTGTTTGGTGGCGCTCTTTGAACAAACTTATCTTTCTAACCTTTATTTGACAAATAGACTGTAACTGAGCTGCAGGAAGATTAGTTTGATGTAGGCCCTTTCCCAAAATCAACCTGTAACCATGCCCATTTGAAATCTGAAACACTGACATGAGATTGCTGTGCTGATTGACCTTTATATAGTATGGAAACTAAACTCAACACTGAGTGCAATAGAATCTCCTGACTGTTCGGTTCCCTCAGCCTGAGTATGACCTAACGTTATTGACTAGAACAAATTACTTGTTTAATGGGATTGGATAGCAAGGGATTTGCTCCAGAACAATTTCACTGGCTCATACTGTTACCAAATAGGCTACTTGTTTTTACTCAGTTCTGATGCACTTTGACTCCTTTGTTGGTCAATACATTGACCCTTTGTGAACACGACACCCTTTTAGTTGGGGGTGTGTCTGTGCGTCACTGGACAAAGTTCAAATGAGTTAAAACAAACGAAGATCACAATGAAGAATCCTGAATCAAAATAATTTAATCTGCCCAGCAACTGACTTTTCCTTTTCAATTGAGACAACTGGATTATAGGCTGTAATAGTTTTTTTCTTTGCATTTCAGTGGCGTCTAGACTTGTATGCTAGATTATTGACCCTAGGCTTTTCTCAACCACTGACTGCAACTGAAGTCTTCAGCATTCACAGTATTTGACTAACGTGGTCCTATCAGTAATCAGCTTGCGTTAAACAGTAACCATCAGACTGCATTCATTTCACCTAATGGAGCCCATGTGGTTTTCACTGAATTTTTCACCCAATTTGTGCTAACTGGACCTACACATTCTATGGCAAGATGTGGATGAATCTATACTGGACAAAAATATAAACGCAACATTAACAATTTCGAAGATTTTGGTTAGTTACACATGCTCTGTGGTTGAGGCCGGTTGGAAGTACTGCCAAATTCTCTAAAATGACATTGGTGGTGGCTTATGGTAGAGAAATAAACATTGAATTCTCTGCCAACAGCTCTGGTGGGCATTCCTGTTGTCATGCACTCTTCCCTCAACTTGAGACATCTGTGGCATGGTGTTATGTGACAACTGCACATTTTAGTGGCCTTTTATTGTCCCCAGCACAAGGTGCCCCTGTAATGATCATGCTGTTTAATCAGCTTCTTGATATGCCACACCTGTCAGGTGGATGATTATCTTGACAAAAGGATCACATTTTCACTAACAGGGATGTGAACAAATTTGTGCACAACATTTTAGAATACAGTTTTTTTTGTGCGTATGGACATTTCTGGGATCTTGTATTTCAGCTCATGAAACATGGGACCAACAATTTACATGTTGCGTTTTATATTTTTGTTCACTGTATTTAAAAAAAAAAAAAGCAATGGAAATGTGAATTTAGATGGTGTTGTCCCTTTAACTGCACAGGCCAACCAAGCTTAAACAGACTAGTCTTTAACCTGCTTTCCAATTTGTCCTCAACCCCACTTCTCATTTCTGGTCACGCTGCACCAACCCAACCATATTGGGCATAAACAAAGGCTCTAGGCTGCAAATGTCAAGTATTGTTATCAGTCAAGGTTGGCAGGCGTTGTAGATGCAGTATAATGTTTTGCTGTCATGCTGGTATAGTGTGGTGATATGGGATTAACTGTAAGACTCTTCTCAGATTTGGGCGTATTGGGCGTCTGGTGACCCGTGCCGCTGCCAAGAGCGGTAAGGTCGATGTCGTCGCCATCAATGACCCCTTCATCGACCTGGACTACATGGTAACTTTATACTGCATTAAGAAATGTAGTACATTAACAAAAAAGTAGTACCACTTTTAGCTGCTCATGTTTACTGTACCATAGGTCTACATGTTCAAGTATGACTCCACCCACGGTGTTTGGAAGGACAGTGAAGTGAAGCAGGAGGGTGGGAAGTTGATCATTGGAAACCTGCACATCACAGTTTTCCATGAGTGAGTGGGTTTTCCTTTACTTATACAAATTGCACATTTGGATGGTTTCGTGCACCCATATTAAAGTTTTTGGTGGACTAAAAAGCACTCAATGGCGATTTCTCTGTGGTTCTAGGAAGCTGTCTCTCAGGAGTGGGCTAGAACATTCATATTATGATGCAATGGCTTTCACACCAATTGGAGACATTCTAGTTCTGTAATTGTAATGCTAATTTTGTAGTTTCACCCCAACTTCATATCTCTGCCTTCTTCAGGAGAGACCCCACCGCCATCAAGTGGGGCGAAGCTGGCGCCGACTATGTTGTCGAGTCTACTGGTGTGTTTACCACCATCGACAAGGCCTCTGTAAGTTAAAAAAAATCGAATTGTATTGGTCACCTACGCATGTTTAGCAGATGTTATTGCGAGTGTAGCGAAATGCTTGTGCTTAGTACCTCAGATCACTAGCCGTGGGAAGGTCATGGTCACATTTTTTATTTAGTTGGTGCTTGGGATATTGGTGAGCGTTTATTAGTTTTAGTTTCCCTCAGCTACTGTCTTTTAGCATATCACTGGGCTTTTTAAGCTGTGTGTGTGCATCACGGTTGGCTGGCTTGGTTCATTCAGTGGATTTGTTTTTCCACAAACTTAACCTTTGCGCTCATCCCAACCACCACCACAGGCTCACCTGAAGGGAGGTGCCAAGAGGGTCATCATCTCCGCCCCCAGTGCAGATGCCCCCATGTTCGTGATGGGTGTCAACCACGAGAAGTACGATAACTCCCTGAAGGTCGTCAGGTAAGCCTCCTGTTGTCATCTTTAAGAAGCAGTGGTAATTCCCTGTACAAAGAATGGCTGAAACAAACACAGGCTCCGTGTGCAGTATTCTCATGCCGTCCTCTCAGTCCTGGGTAATACTATGTCAATTTAATAAAGTGTGCATTTAAGCTGATTATTTTGTTTTTGTTGCACAATGTTTTGTCACTAAGCATTTTTGGTTATTAACAATTATGTCCTCACAGCAACGCCTCCTGCACAACTAACTGCCTGGCTCCCATCGCCAAGGTTATCAACGACAACTTTGGCATTGTTGAGGGTCTCATGGTAAGAATGGATTTTCATTGTTTTACTTTTGAATGTCATTTAATCTTCGTGGTCCGCTGTAAACTATGCATGGGCTAATGTCCCTACCCTTCCCCAGAGCACAGTTCACGCGGTCACAGCCACACAGAAGACTGTTGACGGGCCCTCCGGTAAGCTGTGGAGAGATGGACGTGGTGCCAGCCAGAACATTATTCCTGCCTCCACTGGTGCCGCTAAGGCTGTGGGGAAGGTTATCCCCGAGCTGAACGGGTAAGAACCAATCCAGCATTTTTTTATGGCGGTTTTATGACCCTAGTAATACCAGCTGAGATTTATATAGCCCTAGTGCTTTTTACTAGGGTTGAGTTTTTAAAAATGGTTGGAGGCCTGCTTGTGCTGATAAAGGTGTGGCTCCTGAACCTTTTGTGGGTCTTTCTGACCCACAGCAAGCTGACCGGCATGGCCTTCCGTGTCCCCACTCCCAACGTGTCCGTGGTTGACCTGACTGTCCGTCTTGAGAAAGCCGTAAGTCTCCCAACCCCCTAGTGGACATTAGCAAAAGTATAAAAGAGGCGTTAAACTGGGCTTTTGGTACAAGTTACTAGTGTTACGGCAGATTTTTTTTTTAAAAGTCTTCACTCGTCTGCTTTAGGCGCCTTATGACGAGATCAAAAAAGTCATAAAGGCTGCTGCTGAAGGACCCATGAAAGGAATTCTGGGATACACAGAGGACCAGGTAAATATTTCCCCACTCCAACCCTGTCGCAATTTTCTCGAAGTGCGTACTTGTACACTACTACCCCATGAATTTAAAATCATATTTGTTCTCAATCAGGGTTTCCCCAAACACTGTCCTGAGGCCCCCTGGGTGAATGTTTTGCCCTAGCACAACACAGCTGACTCAAGTAATCAACTTGTCAAGTGTTGATTATTTGAATCTGCTGTGTAGTGCTAGAGCGAAAAACTAAACTTGGCCCCATGATTTTAAATACAGAGGCTTTATGATTAGGTGACAATTTGAATCCGTTGTGCTAGTTCTGGAACGCATCAAATATGTGGACGCAGTGCACACTTGGAGTGGTTGGTACTTAGGACAACCTTTCCCTACTCTAATGCCCTGGGCCTCAAGGTCATAGGCTGAAATGTCTAAGCGCCAACTCTAGCAAGCACTAGAGGGATGGTTAATCGTTTGCACTAAGGCTTGTTGCTCCCCCCCAGGTGGTGTCCACAGACTTCAACGGCGACTGCCGCTCCTCAATCTTTGACGCCGGCGCAGGCATTGCACTCAACGACCACTTTGTCAAGCTGGTCTCATGGTATGTATGCAGGAACCTACACATCATTGTACAGTTTACTCTCTCACCAGGTGTCCCCCGACTCAATGTTTAATCGACATGTACAGCTGTGCATCATTCGCATTGCAGTGAATGTTGCAACTGTTATAGCATTACAAGGGGCAGTATATGTAATGAACAGTGGTCCAAGAACAGAGCCTTGAGGAACACCAAACTTGCCTTTAATTTGTCTGAGTTTTCATCCACAAATTGATACCTTGCCATGATCTAAACCAGGCAACAAAAAAACATTTGAATCACAAAAGGGGCTTATCACATGAACTTCCTGTGATTTGGTGATGGCGAAACAACGCAAGAGTTGGATAAAGGCATTTGAACTTGTGGCATGCAATGCTGCCTAGTGTGTCAGCTGGGCCGCAAAGGTGTGGACTGCCTCTTATTTTTTTTTTTTTTTTTTTTAATGACTCCATAGTTGAATGCATTTCATGTACGTGTGCGTCACTCACTCGGACACTGTTGTAATTCTGATCCATCTAAACATTAATTGAATTAGTATAGCCTCAACTTTCCCGTGATTGTAGGTTTTTGTGAATATTCTAACTTCTCCCCTCCATAGGTACGACAACGAGTTTGGCTACAGCAACCGTGTTGTTGACCTGTGTCTGCACATGGCCTCTAAGGAGTAAAGTTTCCACACCACACTTCCAACTTCACATGACCTCTTCCTTCTCCTGAACGGACATCCCACCAGTCCGATGGCCTGTAGTGAACTCAATGGCAATTTTTATAAGTCACGCCTCTGTTCTGTTCAGTGTGAGGACTGAGTATGATTTGTCTGCAGAATATTTCTGTTTACTGCACCATGGCTTAATTTGCACCCTGTCACAATAAAAGTCCTGTTATTGAACTGTCATCTCATTCTTCCAGAGTACGTTAAATGTTTTGCAAAGGAACAATGTAACACCAGTGTCCTTGAGGTAAACATCAGCTTCAACACAAGCTCTGATGGACTGGCCATGTTGTCAGGAGGCCCAACTCTCGCCTCCTGAAACCGGTCCTGTATTCACAACTAAATGCAGGACATCGGGCTCCTGGAGGACAAAATAAGCGGTACAAGGACAAACTAAAGACTAACCTCAAAGTACCACATAAACGTCTCCAGCTGGTAGAACACTGAAAGGCAGGTCGACATGGTGGAAAACTGTCCCAAGAGGGAGTAACACTGTGCAAAGATCTCCACCGTGCCGCGGAGGACAAGCGGCAACTTCTAAAGGAGAGACTTTCCATCAATCATTTTATTTAACTAGGCACGTCAGTTAAGAGCAATTTCTTATTTTACAACAGACAAACTTTAACCTAGCTACGCTGGGCCAATCGTGCAAACGTACAAGGGTCTGTAGCGTCTCTTCTAGCCCTGAGATGCAGTGCCTTAAAACGATGCCTTTTAGGGAGCCTGAAGAAGGACCATCCACCGGTCACCCCTGCCCACACTACACCAAAATATGTGGCTTCCAGATTGGCCATATCTGAACCCGCTAGGAGGGTCATACTTGACCCAGAGTGTTCACTGATGATGAATATTTCTCTGGTTGTGTAACATGATCTACTCGAGGTGGCACTATATATGATGAGGCACTGGTCACATGTGACTAGGAAATAGGGATGCACAGTTATGGAGAGTTTAGGTGTGAACATGTTAAGTGATAATACCTTAACACTTATCAGTTATAATGTTTTTTTGTGTATATAACTGGTTTGTATCCAAGTTATTCTGGAAATCTTAACATTAGCAAAACAAACTACAGGGAAATACTGGGTTGTAGGTATTGTAGTTGAAGCTGACACAATGTGCCATATGCATTAGACTGAATAACTCACAATGGGATATCAAATATATATGAAGGGGAGGGGGAATGGCAACATATCCACGCAGTCCTCTACCCAGAAGCCCTCGCTCTAATACAGTAGCCAATTAGAATGCAGGTTTGGTTGCAGGTCACAAAAATCCTATCCATATCACATTCCAGTCGCACACTTCCATTCCAGTCTCTGCCCGCCTATCCTCGTTCCCACAGCCTGCCTCTCAGGGTCGCCTTGCCTAACGTCCTACCCTTTGAAACTATACGAAGAGAGATGTATAGGCTATCCCTAGTCGGTTGCAGTACAGTACCATAGCAAGCCATTGAGACGTTTATCTGCCAAGAACGCGCTTGTTTGAAATGGAAAAGTGTTGCGGTAGCTATTGATGAAGAACATTAAGACGAAGCAGCTACTTTACTAGTGGGATGCTCTGTTGAGCGCTACATCCCGAGGGGTACGTGCTGATTGTGACAGCTGGTCAAATGGCGTCCCTAGAGAAGGCAAGAACAAGATGTATGTCAGGAGTAGTGCAGTATTATCATAAGGAGACGGAGGAGGAATGGAGGGAAAAAGAGAGGGAGAGGAGGTCTGAGAGAGAAGAAGAGGGTGAGCTTTAGTCAGTTTAAAATGGTGGAGAAAATGGAGATGGTTTGTTAATGAAGAATGGTAGAAAGTATAAACCGAGTGAGCTGAAGACAGGAGGAGAAATGGAAGTGAACGAGGGTGAAGTTATTGGAGGGGGTAGGTGTGGTGAAGTTCTCTGAGGTTTGCACCGAGGGTCAGGATAAAGATGAGTCTGTGACAGTACGTTTTTGGATAAAGTGGACCCTTGCCTTTTGGCTGATCCATTTTTGGCTTCAGGGTGGGTGAAAACAGAGTTGGGTGCTGTGGCATCGGTGAAGGTAACCAGAAGAGTTGGGTGCTGTGGAATCGGTGACGGTAACCAGAAGAGTTGAGTGCTGTGGAATCGGTGAAGGTAACCAGAAGAGTTGGGTGCTGTGAAATCGGTGAAGGTAACCAGAAGAGTTGAGTGCTGTGGAATCGGTGAAGGTAACCAGAAGAGTTGGGTGCTGTGGAATCGGTGAAGGTAACCAGAAGAGTTGGGTGCTGTGGAATCGGTGAAGGTAACCAGAAGAGTTGAGTGCTGTGGAATCGGTGACGGTAACCAGAAGAGTTGGGTGCTGTGGAATCGGTGAAGGTAACCAGAAGAGTTGGGTGCTGTGGAATCGGTGAAGGTAACCAGAAGAGTTGGGTGCTGTGGAATCGGTGAAGGTAACCAGAAGAGTTGGGTGCTGTGGAATCGGTGAAGGTAACCAGAAGAGTTGGGTGCTGTGAAATCGGTGAAGGTAACCAGAAGAGTTGAGTGCTGTGGAATCGGTGACGGTAACCAGAAGAGTTGGGTGCTGTGGAATCGGTGAAGGTAACCAGAAGAGTTGGGTGCTGTGGAATCGGTGAGGGTAACCAGAAGAGTTTGGTGCTGTGGAATCGGTGAAGGTAACCAGAAGAGTTGGGTGCTGTGGAATCGGTGAAGGTAACCAGAAGAGTTTGGTGCTGTGGAATCGGTGAAGGTAACCAGAAGAGTTGGGTGCTGTGGAATCGGTGAAGGTAACCAGAAGAGTTTGGTGCTGTGGAATCGGTGAAGGTAACCAGAAGAGTTGGGTGCTGTGGATGATGTGTTACCACACACCCATATGGTTAAGGCCAAACCAGACCATTTTTCTTATCTTTATGGAAGGCTGGACCCTCCTAAGTTTCTCGCTAATATTTTCTAATCATTTGCACTAGTTTTGGTACCTAATTCTAATTTTAGCCATTTTATGTGATGGTAACTTTTTCCCCATAAGGAAAAGGCATTTTTGTTTATTTTAATTGCATAACATAACACTTTTTTTTGTGTGTGTCATTTGTTAAATTGGGTAACCTTTATCTGTCAATAGTGTTGAAGTGAAGATTACATATCCATCTGTCCAAATATGTAAAAAAAAAATACAACTTTCCAGGGGGTTTACTTACTTTTTCACATGACTGTATGTATTGAACAAAAATATCCTGCAGTCACAACCATTACAAATACTTAAAGACAAGCCAGCACACACATTTAAGCACTATAACTGTGAAAGCCACAAACACCAAAACAAAAACAACTTTAAAACGTAGAGACTGGCACTGGTCAAGTTCCTTAAAAAAACGTATTGTTACCGTTTATTAGTTTTACACTATAACCATACTTGTATAAATTCCAATGCATTTCAATGGCCATAGGTTACATGGTCAAAAGAAAAAGTGGTTGGGGAAAGTGGATACTAGTCAGTTGTACAACTGAATGCATTCAACTGAAATGTGTCTTCCTCATTTAACCCAACCCCTCTGAATCAGAGAGGTGCTGCCTTAATCAACATTCACGTCATCCGGGTAGCAGTTGTTTTTGGGGGTTAACTGCCTTGCTTAGAGGCAGAATAACAGATGTTTACCTTGTCTGCTCATTGGGCCAGTAACCTTTCGGTTACTGGCCCAATGCTCCTACCTGCCAGGAAACCTGCCGCCCAGAACTTGTCTTCAAGCATTTAAGCTACAAAAAAACAAATCATCTTTAAAACATTATATTTATACTTTTTTACCTATAACTATTTCACATTTTCACAAAAGCTCCATAGGCTGTAATAGTCCATGTTGGATTCACCACTGCTCTTGAACTATTTAAGCTACAAACATAAACATGTGTCTAGTCATTTCAACTCATCTCCATTGCTTTTCTATCGAACGCCGGACTATCATCACTACTCTCGACGGATCCGAATTAGAATACGTGGACACCTACAAATACCTAGGCATCTGGTTAGACTGTAAACTCAACTTCCAGACTCACATCAACCATCTCCAATCCAAAATTAAATCCAGAATTGGCTTCCTATTTCGCAACAAAGCCTCCTTCACTCATGCTGCCAAACATGCCCTTGTAAAACTGACTATCCTACCGATCCTTGATTTCGGCGATGTCATTTACAAACTAGCCTCCAACACTCTACTTAGCAAATTGGATGTAGTCTATCACAGTGCCATCCGTTTTGTCACCAAAGCCCCATACACTACCCACCACTGCGACCTGTATGCTCTCGTTGGCTGGCCTTCATTATATATTCGTCGCCAAACCCACTGGCTCCAGGTCATCTACAAGTCTTTGTTAGGTAAATCCCCGCCCTATCTCAGCTCACTGGTCACTATAGCAACACCCACCCGTAGCATGCGCTCCAGTAGGTATATTTCACTGGTCACCCCCAAAGCCAACACCTCCTTTGGCCGCCATTCCTTCCAGTTCGCTGCTGCCAATGACTGGAACGAATTGCAAAAATCATTGAAGCTAGAGGTTCCTATCTCCCTCAATAACTTTAAGCATCAGTTGTCAAAGCTGCTTATCGATCACTGCACCTGTATATAGCCCTTCTGTAAATAGCCCACACTACTACCTCATCCCCATATTTATTTTTGTTTATTTTCACTAATCTTGCACTCCAGTATCTCTATTTGCACATCATAATTTGCACATCCTTCATTCCTGTGTTAATGATGATAATTCTGTAATTTATTTCACCACTATAGTCTATTTATTGTCCTACCTCCTAACCTTACTGCATTTTTGCACTACATTTTGCACTCTGTATATAGATTTTCTATTGTGTTTTTGACTGTTTGTTTACTGTGTAACTCTGTGTTTTTTGTCGCACTGCTTTGCTTTGTGTTGGCCAGGTCGCAGTTGCAAATGAGAACTTGTTCTCAACTGACCTACCTGGTTAAATAAAGGTGAAATTAAAAAAAAAAAAAACACTGATTACGCAGCCGATGTTGTATTGTCACTCATCAATTTGTCAAATGCAACAGCCCAAATTCTCCCAAGTTCAGTCTAGTCAAGGCATGTTGATGTTGAAAGCTCAAAAAACATCCTAAAAATGTATTGTAAAAAGGAAATATGGGTTTTATCGAAGAAGGGTCTTCTTGTCTTCTACTGAGATATGTGGTTGTTTTCCCTTGAAAAGTTGAATGCAGGGACTGTATGTCGTTGTGCATAAGAGCATCTGCTAAATAACTGAATTGTAAATGTTTATTGAACAGATGTGTCATGAGTTATGGTATTAAGAGTGGTGCTGGAGCAATAGCCAGCATCTGACCCTACAGGAATGGACTTGGAAGGCTTTGCTGTATATGCCAGAGGGATTTCAGCCAAATGACCCCTATCCAAATCACTATGTAAACATTTGCATTTGGCTTTAATTGAGACACGTTACGACTTGGACCGAAACCATGGCAGGCACCACTGCGGCCAGGCAGATTCCTAGTCTTGTCCCGTACCAGCAGTGGTGCCAAAGCCCTCTCGCACAGCCGGCCCTGGCCACAGAATCTTTGACTGGCACTGGGCCAACCTCCAGCAGCAATTCTGGAACCACCTCTGCTGGGTGATAAGCCTGTAATTAGAAATCCTCCTGCTGACTCAGAAGTAGGAAGACAATGTAATGAATACAACAGAAATAATGAGTATATAAAATGTAAGTACAGATGTAATGGAATGATAAATACACTAATAATAGCAACAGCCACTTTAAGACAACAAAGGACTGTATAACGGTAGCAAACTCATCCCAATACCAAGAATAGGAACAACAATGCCAAACTGACATTTGAATACACACTCAACTTTATGAGAGCAGCTCAGAGGATAGTGTGCCGGGTGTTGAGACTATGACCTGTTGCCGGGAAACCGTGGCTAGTGGAAGAGGTGAGAAGATTTTCTGGTTAGGCTGTAATGGGATTGATCAATGTGAGGCCTGGTCACGCAGGTCACGGAAAGTTACAGACAGTTACAGGTGGCTGAGATGCTCCCTCCCTCCACTTTGAGATACGTTATGTAATAAAACTCACTGTAGATGTATTATTATTATTATTATTATGTAATAATAATAATAATAATATATCTAGGAGCCTAGCAGCCTGGGCACAGTAGGGAGCTCAACATGCCCCATTTTATGACTGCTATCTTCTACAGAAAGGCAAGGCTGAGTTTGGGGGAGCTTGAGAAAGAGCTGAAGAGAGTGTCAGAGCTCACCAGAAGGGGAATTGTAAACAGTATTCCTAATGGACAATGGAACAGGAGGAAGTGTGTGAGGAACAAGGGAATGAGGCACAGAGTCTCAAGAGACTCACTATCCAAGTGACGCCTGCTATCCTCGATCCCACAGCCTGCCTCTAGGTGTCACCACCTCACGTAGCTAATTGTAGTTCTTGAGTAGGCAATACATTTGACTCAAATTCTGCATGCATAATAGCCTACTGTAGTGGCTCTGGGCTAAAGTTCTGGGTTATGCACTAACAGATCCCCTCACCATGCACACCCCTCTCTCTCTATATATATATATATATCTCTCTCTCTCCAGGTTTCTTTTGAACATAGATGTCTAGGTTCATGATAAGTAATATAGAACCTCCAACATTCAGTACCTACACATTAGCTCCCTTTACATCCAAGTTCTCAGAATATAGAATAACGTCAATGTATCTCGCTGCATCAGGCATCCTCCAGCTCGTGTAGGGTATCACATCGCCATGGGCACCAGAGCATCACATGCCCCACCATGTCTCAAAGTCAGTGTTTATATTTGGGTACAGGACCTCCACAATACTTTTGAGCTATTATTCTATACATGGAACAGGAGGTGAGCTCCTGTCCAAGTCAAGCACTGTTCAAAGTGTCATACTCTGAATTTGAGCCCCCTTGACTGTAAACAAGTCCTAGTGCAGCTGTGGTCTTACCTTGGCAAAAGGCCAATTGATGGACACACTGTTATCAATCTATGAAGCATTGGGTTTAATCCCATATTCTTTGCAACATACTATATTGCAGTCAAGCACACCTAATGCCCTGGAAAATATTATTAAAATGTTTTACCGAAGATTATAGCCTTTAAATAAAGTTCATGTTAAACAGCTGGTTAATACAATTATTATCCAACTATCAAATCAATCCAAATGCAAATAGCTCATCTTCCTCTTTATTTACCAAGATGCATCAGTTCATTCCACAAGCAATGTAGCCAAGATGATGCATTTATGTCCCTGTCGATTGCGACAACGACCTTGGCATTCTGAAGGAGCGTGTGCACATGAGTTTGTGTTCACGTAGGGGCTTGTCCATGGACCCTGCGGGAACATAAATTGCGAGCGCACCTTGCCAACATTGTGGATAGAGCAACTCACAAACGGTACTTTTCAACTTTATTAAGCTCTTTATGGCTTCGTAGCCAACCTGACATTTAATTGTAGAATTATGCGTTGATTCTGTGGCAATTTGTCATACCTGGCGGTTTGAATAGCTGTGTTGTATGACTACAATTCCTATAGATGTAGGCTACAAATTGTGTAGATGAGATCAATCAAATTAGACTACGTGCCATGGATAGTTGCATTGTGCAATTCTTGTGGATTCTATAGATGCCACAAAATAGAGTTGTATCTAACACTGATAGTCTCTTTCTATAGTGACCGTTAATCAGTGAAGCTTAATGTATTGATGTACATAGATGTTTTTAGTTGCTTATTCAAATTTTGCCTCATGCTCATACTGTAACTGTGCTGGGTTATGTAACACACACGTTAATGACCTATTATTGTATTTGTTTGACCTTTCAGAGAACTACACCAGATCAGGCAAACTGGTGAAGATTGGAATCAATTGTTAAGCTGCTTTTTTTGTGTGCAAATCTATATTTAAAATGATATATTTTCATAAAAGAACCGAAGGACTAGCTGTTGACAGGATCAAATGACAAGATAATACCCTGGGTTGCATTGCACTTCTGTACTGTACATTCCATAGGTGCTTGCTCTCAAGTTCATAAGCCTGAACAAACTGCTGGGCCGTTCATTATGTTGTAGGACTCCTTTTTTAGTTGGGGGTGTGTCTGCTTCAGTCACTGGGCAAATTTAGAATATTTTAAATTGTATATATTATCTTAAAGAGAACATAAGAACTCTCTGTTGACAGGATCGGGTCAAAGGATAGACCCTGGATTGCATTGCACTTCTGTACTGTACATACCATAGGCCAGGGTTACCCAACTGGCGGCGTGATGTGATTTGTCCCTAAAATAACATATACATATACACTGGGGGCCAAAAATTTGGAATATTACTCATTCAAGGGTTTTTCTATATTTGCACAATTTATTTTTACATTGTAGAATAAAAGTGAAGTCAACAAAACATAACACATGGAATCATGTAGTAACCAAAAATGTGTTAAACAAATCAAAATATATGTTATATTTGAGATTCTTCAAAGTAGCCACCCTTTGCCTTGATGACAGCTTTGCACATTCATGGCATTCTCTCAACCAAGCCTGGGTTGTACAGCTTTCACTAGAAACGAAACAGAAGCAAACAGGCCAAAATGAGCAGGGACTACATGAACTTGTCCAATAAGAAATGCTTATTTTCATAATATTATTTTTGTTGCTATTTTGTTTTAAACACCTCCCTGGTCTGGTCACTACCATTCTCTACTTATTTATGGTTTGGTTGTCACAATGCCTCTTTGCAACACTCTTGTATCTTTCCTCTCCTCAGCTGTCGAATTCCTTTATTCTATCCATCTAATAATATCCCGGTGACCTTTTCAGCTAAAGGTCAGAGAGATCACAGCAAGACGGTTTGAAGGAGCTCTTATACCAATCCTATTCCTATAACCTTTATTTGACCAATAGTCTGCTGTCACTAAAACTGCAGGAAGATTAAAGTTTGTTATGATAGGCCCTTTCCCCAAATCAACAGTTTTACTGTTCCCACTTGAAAGACGAAACGCTGCGACATGGATATTTCACTCCTGCTGATCAACCTCAGTATGGAAACTAAATTATGTCTAACGACTGACTAAAAGATCATGCTGACTGTTCACAATTCCAAAACGGTTTGTGGAGTATAGTAGTATGATGTAACTTTGTTGACCAGAACAAAATTACTTGTTAAAATAAATTTTATAACAAGGTATTTTTTGCCAGAACACCTTACCAAACCTTAGATGTTTGCAAAGAAAACGCCATATCTCAGCCTGGCCAATAAATAGAAAAGATTAAGATCGGCAAAAGAACACACACTGGACAGAGGAAGATATGTATTTTTCTTCGCAACTCATCCTGGAGTCGCCTCTTCACTGTTGATGTTGAGTTTTGGTGTTTTGCTGGTACTATTTAATGAAGCTGCCAGTTGAGGACTTGTGAGGCGTCAGTTTCTCAAACTAGACACTCAAATATACTTGTCCTCTTGCCCAGTTGTGCACTGGGGCCTCCCACTCCTCTTTCTATTCTGGTTAGAGACAGTTTGCGCTGTAGTACACAGCTTTGTACGAGATCTTCAGTTTCTTGGCAATTTCTCGTATGGAATAGCCTTAATTTCTCAGAACAAGAATAGACTGACGAGTTTCAGAAGAAAGTTATTTGTTTCTGGCCATTTTGAGCCTGTAATCGAACCCACAAATGCTGATGCTCCAGATACTCAACTAGTCTAAAGAAGGCCAGTTTTATTGCTTCTTTAATCAGCACAACAGTTTTCAGCTGTGCTAACATAACTGCAAAAGGGTTTTCTAATGATCAATTAACCTTTTAAAATGCTAACACAACGTGCCATTGGAACACAGGAGTGATGGTTGCTGATAATGGGCCTCTGTACGCCTATGTAGATATTCCATAAAAAATCAGCCGTTTCCAGCTACAATAGTCATTTACAACATGAACAAGGTCTACACTGTATTTCTGATCAATTTTATGTTATTTTAATGGACAAAAAATGTGCTTTTCTTTCTAAAAACAAGGACATTTCTATGTGACCCCAAACGTTTGAACGGTAGTGTATATGTATATGTGTGTGTATGCATGTATGTGTATGTGTATGTGTATGTGTGTGTGTGTATATGGATCCCATCCCTGGATTGTTATGGGAGTGCACAGGACCCCTGTAATTCGAACGCTGGTTTTGTGGTATAATCCTAACTTCTCCCATCTCTTTACAATATTCAGGAGGGACCCTTCCCAGATCAAATTGGGCGATGCTGGAGCTGACTAAGTTGTGGAGTCTACTGGTGTGTTCACCACCATCGACAAGGCCTCCGTAAGTACCTTAGTTCACTAGCAGTAGGAAGTTGATCATATTGACAATGGTCTATACTTGAATTCTGTGAAAAATATATATGTTTCAATACTTCATGGGTATAAGATTGTGGGTGAGCAGTTGAGTGAGCACAGTGCTGTATGTATTGTTATGTTGTAAATTGTTTTAGTCGTCTCCAGACTACCAATTTTGCATTAGTCTGTATGAGACTAAACCAAGCAAGACAGCCTTGATGCTGTGTATTTGTTGCTACACAAACATACTCTTTGACCTCTCACCCCACCCACCACCACCACCACAGGCTCACCTGCAGGGAGGTACCAAGAGGGTCATCATCTCCGCCCCAAGCGCCGATGCCCCCATGTTCGTGATGGGTGTCAACCACCATCATTGCAATAACTCCCTGAAGGTTGTCAGGTAAGCCACTTCCCCTCCACCATAACAGTGTGACATGTACAAACAGTCCTGCCACAGGGTGACATGTTACTTGTACAAACAATCACTGAAACAAACACACACACACACACACACACACACACACTCAGTTCCATCAGGTCAAAATCCCTCCCTCTCAGTCTTACTGAGAATGCGAGTATGAAACGTAGCCTAAAATTGCTCACACACTTCAATTTAACTTCAGAACAATATCACTAGAGAAAGTCCTATGAAGGTCCTGTGAGTTTGGAACAGAACTGTTTTCAACCATTTTTTGTCAAATGTTGTATACTCGCATTCCATGCATTGTTTACTTCACAGGGATTTCCAATTCTATGGCAGCCGCCTAGCTCCTCTTGAGGTAAGAAAACAAATCAGATTGGGTAACATGGAAAACTATTGATTTTATACAGATTTTGCTTGAAATGAAACTACAGGGTGCGGCTCTTTAAATGATCACTTTATGGCTGTGTGGCACAATGTTAAATTACTAAACGTTTGTGGTGGTGTCATATTATTAATAATAATACATAGTTCTTATATGACGCTTTTCTAATAAGCAATAAAGGAAACAAGACGACAATATAAACAAGACATTTGAAAGAACTGGGGTGGTGTGTGAGTTATGGGTAGGTTTTTAGACAGGACTGGAAGGACTGGGGTGGTGTGTGAGTTATGGGTAGGTTTTTAGACAGGACTGGAAGGACTGGGGTGGTGTGTGAGTTATTGGTAGGTTTTTAGACAGGACTGGAAGGACTGGGGTGGTGTGTGAGTTATGGGTAGGTTTTTAGACAGGACTGGAAGGACTGGGGTGGTGTGTGAGTTATGGGTAGGTTTTTAGACAGGACTGGAAGGACTGGGGTGGTGTGTGAGTTATTGGTAGGTTTTTAGACAGGACTGGAAGGATTGGGGTGGTGTGTGAGTTATGGGTAGGTTTTTAGACAGGACTGGAAGAACTGGTGGATGGAATGAGTTCTAGACCCTGGGTGTAGCTCTAGAAAAGACCCTGTCGCCAAAACTCTGGAGGTTGGACTGGAAGAACACAACAGCAGAAAGGGAAAGTTGTGTTGCATCCAGGTTTTTATTTTGGAGAGGCCAGATTTAATGTGGTTCAAAGGTGGGTGGTGGAGTGGCTTGATGCTGATGTAGATACGCTGATGTGTTGTCGGCGTAACAGTGGAAGTTGAGGTTGAAGTGGGGTAGCGTCTTTCCGAGTGGGAGCATGTTGATGATTATTGATAACGATGTCATGTCCTCACAGCGACGCCTCCTGCACAACTAACTGCCTGGCTCCCATCGCCAAGGTTATCAACGACAGCTTCGGCATCACAGGGATGTTGTTGTAAGAAGTGGGTCAAGTGGGTCAACACTGGTGGAGATGTAAATGCAAACATTAATAGGGATGTCAATGTACATGCTAATGCTAACAACAATTATGTTGCTGCTCTGGGTCGTGTTCATTAGGGAACACAACGGAACAATTTAAATCAGGTTTTCTTATTAGTTAGATAGTACCTTCCTGTTTTCTTCAGTTTGGTGACTAATGAACACCACCCTGCATAGATTAACATCAATATCACTTGTTTCTTCCCCCAGAGCACAGTTCACACCGTGGCAGCCACACAGAAGACTGTTGACAGGCCCCTCCGGTAAGCTGTGGAGAGATCGACGTGGTGCCAGCCAGAACATTATCCCCGCCTCCACCGGCGCCGCCAAGGCCGTGAGCAAGGTTATCCCCTAGCTGAACGGGTAAGAACCAATCCAGTACCACTTGTTTCGTAATGGAGGTTTTATGACCATAGTGAACCAACCAATCACAGCCTGGATGGGGCGGGACATTAAAAAAAGGTTGACGTGCTACAGCAAACTTTCTAAATGTTGAACTCATTGTTATGCATGAATGATTATGATTATTGACAAGTTAATACTTAGCATTAACAAGTTAGAGACTGACCACCAATGTAGACCATTTTAATGACGGAACAAAACCTACAAATTATAAATGTCTTAAACTGCTGTATTGTCCAATTGAAATTAATATTTTACTAGTGGTGTATAGTATACTATTATATGAGCATACTAACATTATATAATTTATATATTAATATTATATTAATATTATACTATTATATTACCATTATACTTTTATTTAATGTTATAATATTATACTAATATACACATTTATACTAATTACTCATCCATGTTGAGGATAGTGAATCTGCAGTGGACAGATGTAGCTTTAACCAGAGCCCGGATGCCACTGCCACCCCTAGATATGTTTTTTAGTTTCCACCCACAACAAAAGTGTGAGAAGATTTTCTTTTGTAAAGATGACTAACAGGAAGTGGCTGTCATACAGGCATTTGCAAAGCCCACAGAGAACAGCCCTTTCATGAACGGAATGGCAGACTGGGAGCATATCCATCAGAGAGTGGAAGAGCATGAGAAGAGCATTAAGCATAGAGGTTATGCTGAGGCCTACTTTCTAAGGTCCTCCAAAGGTAACATTGAGAGCCTGTTCATCAGCAGTCAGATGTCTGCTCATAGAGAGCAAGAGCGCAGAAGAAGGCAAGTGCTAGAGTGCATTATAGATGTTAAAGTCAAAGGCAAGAGGTGTCTGAGCTACAGAGGCATGCAGCTTGAAGCAGCTTATACACTAGATGACAGAAGCATTGACCATGGAAACTTTTTAGAGATGATCATTCTGCTGGGAACGTACGACCTGTGTATGAAAGAGCATCTCACTGCCTGCATAGAGAAAAGCAAAAAAACTGCATGGGTCTGGCTCAAGAGGGGACAGGGGCTCTCTAATCACTCTATTAACAAAAGACTACCATCGATAACTTCATTACCACCACCCAACACACAATGCAGGCCACCATGGCAAGTGAAATCCAGGAAGCTGGTATGTTTTCAGCCCAGATTGACATTACGCAGGACAGTACATTGTCCAGGTACTGAGTGAAGTACTAGAAAATATGAAGCTTGACATCAGCAAGTGCATTGGCAATTCCACTGATGGAGACTCCAGTATGCAAGGCCAGTATAAAGGCTTCTCTGCCCTGCTCTCTGCAAAGTCCACCAATCAAGTGCATGTGTGGTGATATGCACACATTTTGAAACTTGTTTTGGCAGACACAACATAGAGTGTCTTGGCAAGTGGGCCACTTTTTTCATGAGTCTGGCAGAACAGTGGACTAGGTTAAAACAATCGGGATTTGAAGAATACACAACCAGGACTATGGAGGATCATGGACCTGAAGTAAATTAAGATGAGGTGGAGATGGTGAACAAGAGCTGTTGATCTTGCAAGTACTGTCCAGTGTGTTGCTACCATATTCTTAGTCAGTACAACCTATTGACCGACACATACCACATCCTGGGCCTTGCTTACAAGTTCCTACCTACCCTGTCAGTAACCCAGGTAGCTTGTGGGCGGAGCTTCTCTACTCTGAAATTCATCAAGAGTAGGCTCAGGAGCACTCTGTCTCAACAGCACCTGGAGGCTTTTATGCTCATGGCTACTGAGCGAGATGTTTTAATGGCCCTGGACAGTGACCTGGTTATAGATGGCATTGCTGATTGAAGTGAGCTGCTGCAGAAATTGCTAATTTAAGGTAGGTAGGAAATATGTTTATTTTAATTTTATTCTATGACTTGCCTACTCACCAGTCTTTTCACCAACACATTTCTTAATGTAATATTTATTTTACTGGTCAGATGGTTCTAGAGATTCTTGCCTCCTTGCTGCCAGGGCCATTGTGCCAATATGTGCTCCTTCTAGCCAGCCTCCTCTTAAGAGCACGCCTTGTACTATTTTACATCTATTTTACTAAAGTTATTGTTATAAATATTGTTCAGTAATCTTGTTTACAAAAAGTGTGGTGTGGGTTGTGTGGGTGGTGGTGTATCGCTGGGGGGGTTTTGGTGGGCCGGTCTGAGTCAAAAAGTCCAGGGCTATGGGGGGTGTCTCATGCCTTATATAAGCCTAGGCAACCGTACCACCGTGTGACTGTCGCCTACCATTGAACGTCTGACTGACATGACATGATACCAACGCCTTATTAACGTCTGCGTTACATCTGCGTGTAACTTACATGTTGTCATACCAACACCTTACTAACGTCTGCGTGACGCCTTCGTGTAACTTATGCCTGGAACCAAAAAGGGTTCTTCAAAGGGTTCTCCTATGGGGAGAGCTGAAGAACACTTTTAGGTTATAGATAGCACCTTTACTTCTAAGAGTGTAGGCCCTCTGCAGAAGGTAGAGTGTACTCTCACCTGGACAACGCAGGCAGCACTGTGAGGGTTATGTTTTTTGACTTCTCCAGTGCCTTCAACACAATTCAGCCCCAGCTACTGGGTGAGAAGATGAGGAGGATGAAAGTGGAAGCACCCATAGTCTCCTGGGTTACGGACTATATGACCGGTAGGCCACAATTTGTACAGCTACAGAGTTGCGTGTCAGAACGGGCAGTGAGCAACATAGGGGCCCTCCAGGGACGGTCCTCTTCACCCCTTCCTGTTCACCCTCTACACCTCGGACTTCAGATATAACTCTGAAACATGCCACCTACAGAAGTTCTCGGATTACTCCGCAATTGTAGGGTGCATCAGGGGTGGGCAGGAGGAGGAGTACAGAAGCACAGTCAATGACTTTGTGGTGTGAGCAGAACCACATTCAGCTCAACATCAGCAAAACAAAGAAGATGGTGGTGGACTTCAGGAGAACCAAGGCCCAACCGACTGCAGTCCCTATACAGGGTATGGATGTGGAAATGGTTGGGTCATAAAAGTTCCTGGGAGTCTATATGGACAGCAGGCTGGAATGGGCTGGTAACATCCGGGCTCTGTACAAAAAGGGCCAGAGCCGACTCTACTTTCTGAGGAGGCTCAGGTCCTTCAACGTGTGCAGAAAACTACTGCATACTTTCTACTAGTCTTTGGTGGCCAGTGCCATCTTTTTTGCAGTGGTGAGCTGGGGCGCCAACATAAAGGCTGGTGATGCTTCTTGGGTAAATAAGATGATCAGGAAGGCTAGCTCTGCTCTGGGGATTAACCTTGACACTCTAGAGGAGGTGGCGGAGAGAAAGATCCTGGCCAAACTGCTGGCCATCATGGATAACGTCACCCACCCTCTGCATGCCATGGTTATGATGCAGAGGAGCACCTTCAGTCACAGACTGATCCCACCACGGTGTGCCAGAGAGCGCTACAGGAGGTCCTTCCTGCCGGTGCATATTAAACTATTTAATGCCTCACCTGGGTGCCATGCCGTCGGCAACATAGACCTGGAGCTGTTGGGGTGTTAGGACCTAGTTTAACAATTAGGCATCCATCCAGCCGTGAATAACTTTCTGGTCTGTAATCACTCATTCACTCAGGACTTATTCATTCAGCACTCATTCATTCAGGACTGTATATACATATTCATATACAGTTGTTATATCATATCACGTGCAATATTGTAAGTAATTCTTGGACTGAACTTACGTAGTCATTCACTCTCTTTTTCATTGCATATAGTATATCAAATGTACAATATGTGTATTTATCTGTAGTTAAACCTTGTACTAGGGACTGTATTTTAAGGGAATTATTATTATTACCCTAATTTATATCATACACACATTTATCTATTTAAGTATCTCTTCCTGTCATTTACCTGTACAGTTCATTTAACCATGCAAATATGAATTTACCTGTACATGTAACCAGACTATATATTAAGTAAACTATTATTACCCTCATTTATATCATGCGCACATTTAGCTATTTAAGTATATTTTATTCCATCTACCTGTATAGTTAACCATGCAAATAATATTTATTTAAATCAACTCACCTAACACTCAATGTATAGTGTACATATTCACTCATACTATGTAATGCCTTTCTATAGCTTTTTTGCACTGGACTTATACTTTTTCATACTGCCGCACTATGTATCATGTATCGTGTATCTGTCTTTTGTGTATTTCGTTTCTGCTTTATCTATCTATCTAGATTACTCTAGCAATGAAAAATATTTTGTACAAAATCATGTACATGTAGAAGTTTGTAAGGCATTCATGGTGAGATCGTTCATAATAAATGTACAAGCAAACTGACACGTGACGTGTCATTGACATGTTACACGACGTGAACACTACATGAGCATTACGTCTACATGACTCACTGGTTCCCCGCTATGAGCTGTCACAGCCTTTTCGCTTGATAGGGCTGCATAGCTTTAGACAATATGAACAGAGAACCTGACAGACGATCTTACTAAGGGCTTCAACGTCCTCAAGTGACGCTGAGTGTGCCGTAAAACTCCTAAATTGTGTGCCATCTTTGATTTAAATAATGGTGACAAATTTAGACTTACAAATAATAATGACATTGGTGTTAAACACACATTATGATATCAACACATTATGATATCAATGAAAAGTATCGAGAAATTCACTCAAGCCAAGCAGTAGCCTATCCAAACTGAGGATGTCTATTGCGCGTTTACTTCAGTCATGACGGTAGTTAAAACCCGCAGTAGCTTGTTTATTTCTGCCCGGCCATCGTCTTGACTGCGCGTTTACCTCAGCAGATTCCTACGCCAAAGTTAGTAGTTGCACTGCGGCCAGCCAGGTAGCTTACGTAGCCTTCACCGCTTTATTGCTGCGGCTTTCTCAATCACTGACGCGTCTAATTTTAAGACCTGGAATAAGCACCTATTTACCTATACATTATTTGATGTGTTTTCCGGTTATTTTATTCTATATTGGTGGAACCCATAGGCTAAGTCTTCATAAGTTAAGGCTATTGGGGATAGTTTTAGAGCAAGTAGGCTATTATTTGCATCAGGAGTTAGCTTTCAAGCTAAATTAAGAAATTCGTTTTGATGCCGGATTTTGAGCATTTCAGATTTTCATACTCGAGCATGAATCCATTATTGGGGGAGAACGCGTTCCTGGTTCAGCAACAGCAGCATAACCAGATGGGGAGCCATTCCGATTCTTCCATGACAGGCCTAGACTCATACGGTGCACCTGACTCAGTCTTCATCTTGGGCGAACACACCGGGTTTGGACCAGATGGGATATCTGGCCTGGACTTTAATGCGATGCCACCTTCTGGACTCACGTATCTGCACCAGAACAACATGCACCGTGCGCCGCCACCCCCCGCAGCGATGGCCCTGCGTGACGACTTGGGCTCCAACATCAGTGTTCTCAAGACCTTGAATTTGCGCTTCCGTTGCTTTTTGGCTAAAGTTCATGAACTGGAGCGTCGGAATAAAGCTTTGGAGAAGCAACTCCAACAGGCATTGGAAAATAAAGAGGACAATTCAGAAGGACACTGGAAAAAGCCATTGACTAAGGAAATGGGAGTCCAGACTGGTTTCGTAGGGCCCATCGCAGTTAGGCCCGGACATATCCCCCTCCAGAACATCAATAACTCTGCATACCTGCCCGGGGGTCTTCTCTCTCCATCACTCAACAGGCCTACAACTCCCTCCTTTGAGTCCAACAGCAAATCAGTATTTAGGAACTCGACTCTGACTGACTTGAATTCCAACCTCAATTCCAACCAACTCACTCCACATATTTCCCTCAGTCCTTTATTAACCCCTACTGATACTTCCAAAACTATATCCAACATTAACGAGAAATATGTCAGTTCTGGGACTGGTATGTCTACTAACCCACCTCCCCGGTTCCTTCCCGGCACCGTTTGGTCCTACAACCACGACCGCAGGTTTGGCACAGGGAGGGAGTCGCGCGTAACAGGCATGGGTGTGCCTTGTGCCCAAACGGACGGAGTAGGTGTTCAAATCGACACCATCACCCCTGAAATACGGGCCCTGTACAACGTGTTGGGCAAGGTGAAACGGGAGAGGGATGAGTATAAACGCAGGTACGAATGAAGCAGTCTACCTATCATAGTTGAAGGCCTGGGGGCCTTAAACCTATGTTATTGTCACCTGTAGGCCTGATGTGTGGTGTCATTCATTGTCTCTCTAGCCAACCATTATTAGGGAAATCCTACCCCAGGATTGGCCAACCCTCCTACTGGAGAGCGAAGGGATGTGCAGGCTTTTGATCCAGCCCTGCTCTAATCACAGGGCTGGAAGGTAGCCTAGCGTTTAGAGCGTTGGGCCAGTAACCCAAAAGTCGCTGGTTCGAATACCTGAGCCGACAAGGTGAAAAAAAAAACTGCCGATGTGTCCTTGAGCAAGGCACTTAACTCTAATTTGCTCCAGGTAGGCCGTGATTGTAAATAAGAATTTGTTCTTAACTGACTTGCCTAGTTAAATAAAGGTTAAATAAAATCACACATCCGGTTCTACTAATCAGTGATCCTGTTTATAGTTACAGATACCATAACATCTCAGTGTCCTTCTGCCAAAGTCTTGTCAGAATAGGAATATAAACGTGGTCTTGTCATAGAAAACTAGAACAATTATTGAGTTAGAGATATTGTGTAGTAGGGTTTGTATCAATTTACAGTGGGTTCTCCTGTTACAAATGTGGAGTGCAATGTATCTCTACTAACAGTAGCCTAATTTGAGCCTATTCAACCATTGAGTGTTTTTGCTTTCTTCATACCAAATTACACCCCAGAACACAAGAAAATAACATTACGTCATCATGCAAGGTCTACTTGAGTTGCAAGCATTTCCTGTAATATAAGACAGAGCTATGTTATAGGCTTTATGGTTGTCCAGCTTATGACCATGCTGCAAAAGTACAATGTAGCTTAGAACTGAGTTGAAATGAATAGACATCTGTTTTGTTGTTTTTGTCGTCGTCCTCCTCTTCCTCATCATCATCATCATCATCCTCCTCCATAACATAGCTTCTGGTTACTCTGTAAATCTTGAAGTGTTTTAACTGCTCTACTGTCTTCAAATTGCTCCTGTACCATTACAAGGCTTCACTATAGACTTGTAGGGGATCATAGTTCAAACATAGTTAATCACAGCATTTAAAAGAACAGCACTGGCCAATCTCTTATCCAATAGGAGGATTATCAAGAGAGGGCCGAATTGGCTGGAGAGAAGTCAGCAGAACACTTGTTTTACTCTCTAACATGGCCTTCCCCATCTCTCTCTCTTTCTCTCTCTCTCTCTTTCTCTCTCTCTCTCTCTCTCTTTCTCTCTCTTTCTCTCTCTCTTTCTCTCTCTCTCTTTTTCTCTTTTTCACTCTTTTTCTCTTTTTCTCTCTCTTTCTCTCTCTCTTTTTCTCTCTCTTTTTCTCTTTTTCACTCTTTTTCTCTCTCTTCTCTCTCTTCTCTCTCTTTCTCTTCTCTCTCTTCTCTCTCTTCCTCCTCTGCATTTTTGTCTCGGCACCTGCAATGCAGCACTGTACTGAAAGCTGTGACCGCTAGTGGTGCCACCAGAGACTGTTCACATGATTCTCTCTCTTTTCACGTTCCCTCTTTCTCTTCCTCTCTCACTCTCTCTCTCTCTATCACTCCATCGTTTTATCTCTTTTTCACTCGCTTGCTCACACACACAAACTCTCTTTTCCGTTCTCGTTCACTCTCTCGCTCACCCCCTCTACCCGTCCTGTACGAGCACTCGCCCTCTGCAGCATCTGTGAGAAGATGCTGACATCACTGAATTGCATCAGTAACCTTTCCTACAACCTATAGTCCACTGTCTGAATGTTAATGGGAACAACATCATCTCTCTCAGTTTACAAGCCTCAATGACTTGCCAGCCGAAACACCCTCTGATTTTCTTTTATTGAGACGGTCAAATGGCTTAACAGGAGAACATTTCCAATCATCTGCCTTAGATCTCATAACAATACAATATCATACAATTGGTTTTGGTATAATGAGTCTCCAGGGGGCTTTGGGAAGCTAGAATAGAATAGAACTTCATTTTCCATTCAACTTATAAAGCGTATAAAGTTAATAGCTTGTACAATTTACAAGTATAGCATTAACAACTTGCCACTGTATACACTCCATCCCCACTTGAGTAGACTGATAACAGTGCGTATAGGCAACGTACAATAAGGCACATGCACCCTCCTGGGTTAGGCCACTTCACCTTCTGTAAGTGTTGCAGCAGTGTGCTCACATGCATACTGCATAGTGTCCTGTTGCGTAACGCAGCTGAGTAAGGGAGATTAGGCACACAACATGGATACAAACACCATCAAACTTTATTGAACCGCATGAACACAACACTGTAGCCTATAGTAGATGGTATTAGGCTCTCTGCCTGGTTTCTGTCTCTCTGGTATTTGTAACCAGTGTTACTATTTGGGACTCTGACAAAGTTATCTACCCTCAGTCACAGATGGTTGCAATAATTAAGGTTCTAGAATATCCTAAATAGACAATAATGGCGATTGTGGGATTGATCTGCTAAAATTGGGTGTCTAATTGGAAACTGTCTTTGCATCTTTGATACTGTCTCTCTGGATGTAGTGTCGTTAGAACAGTAGTGGGGTTGACGACATTACTGTTCCCGAGACAGTGATGATGGTGTGTGATGCTGTGGTGATGATTTCCTCATCAATCTTCATTCTCATCTATATGATCACTGTGTGTGTGTGTGTGTGTGTGTGTGTGTGTGTGTGTGTGTGTGTGTGTGTGTGTGTGTGTGTGTGTGTGTGTGTGTGTGTGTGTGTTTCAATAGATGGGAGGAAGAATACACAGTTAGAGTGAACCTCCAGGAGAAAGTGGCTGAGCTGGAGGAGGTAAGCTCATAGCTGTGTCAAATGCTAAAGGGCAATCAGCGATTGCTACATACATTTTATTAATGATTAATAAAACATAGAAATGCCTCGTGAGCTTAGCCCAACTGTCTAACCCCCTCAGAACCCAAAATACACTGAATAAAATGTAAACGCAACATGTAAAGTGCTGTTCCCATGTTTCGTGAGCTGAAATAAAATATCCCAGAAATTTTCCATAAACACAAGAAGCTTATTTCTCTCAAATTTTGTGCATAAATTTGTTTACATCCCAGGACCTCCACATCCGGCTTCTTCACCTGCGGGATCATCAGAGAGTTTGCTGAGGATTATTTCTGTCTGTAATAAAGCCCTTTTGTGGAGAAAAACTCATTCTGATTGGCTGGACTAGCTCCCCAGTCGGTCGGCCTGGCTCCCAAGTGGGTGGGCCTATGCCCTACCAGTCATGTGAAATCCATAGATTAGGGCCTAATTTATTTATTTAAATTGACTGATTTTCTTATATGAACTTTAACTCAGAAAAATAATAGAAATTGTTGCATGTTGCGTTTTATATTTTTATTCAGTATATAAGTGTGATTTACTCCATTGTTTGTAACAATGTAGTTGTTAACAAACACACATTGCTCTGAAACATGGTTAAAACTATCATTTTGAGCTCATGGATGGTCAGTCCTTGTGTCCATAGCTGTCTATGAATTCAATAGTGGTTACATTTCTCCAGCCCCATCCCTAAGCTGTTTACCTAAAAATGTGTGTCTGCGTGTGTGTGTGTGTGTGTGTCTACGTACAGGACCTCCAGGAGAGCGAGGTGTGTCAGGATGAGCTGGCCCTCAGGGTGAAACAGCTGAAAGCTGAGCTGGTCCTCTTCAAAGGCCTTATGAGCAGCGTGAGTCCCTCATAGCACTGTTGGGATAACTCACCCCAAATTCAAGTTCCACCCCTCCCATGTAGATCAGGGGGCATCATAAGCCACTTTGGGTTCATCCTGTGGATATCTGCACCTGGTGTTGTTTTAACCCCCTGATTATTAGTTTCCCAGATGCCAGGTTTAGGAACAATTAGGTTTTTCGTTCTACTCCTCCAGGCTTTCACTATCTCGGTTACACACACCACATCTTATCTATGGAAGGCAGACCCAGTCCGGCCGGATACAGCTCCCTCACCTACACCACTAATCATAGAATGTCATGTGGCTGTTGGTTTTATGTCCTAGCCATCACTTAATCAGTTGCCAGTCCAGGTTTCAAAGATTCCTCTCGGCTCACTCAGACACAGAAGAGCGAGTATTCATCAAACCTTATTTGATGCATAAACAGTATTATAACATAATCTTGTAATGTTTCTACCATAAGTGTCACTCACTCTCCTCTCCTGCTCTCTCTCTCTCTCTCTCTCTCTCTCTCTCTCTATCAGAACCTGTCGGATCTGGACAGTAAGATCCAGGAGAAGGCCATGAAGGTGGACATGGACATCTGTAGACGTATCGACATCACAGCTCGCCTGTGTGACGCGGCCCAGCAGAGGAACTGTGAAGACATGATTCAGGTCAGAACCGCTCATAGACCCCTATACTACTAACTATACTATCTGTTAAGGAGCTCCTAGACACTGATTTAAGGTCAGCTTAACATTTACCACCATAACGGTTAAGTGTAGGATTCTTCCAGGGTAAGCTGATTCTAAATCTGTTGGCATGACTGAAACTGTGGAGGCAAGTCCACTCATATCCTGTAGGTCAACTCTTAGAAGTAGATGAGAATTAGGGATGGCATCTGCCGTACCTTTTTTATTACACCTTAATAACCATGTTAATTACACCTTAATAACCATGTTAATTACACCTTAATAACCATGTTAATTACACCTTAATAACCATGTTAATTACACCTTTAATGCACTGCTATTACACAGTTGTTACACCTTTATCTAGCAGATGGCCACACCTCCTTCCACTCTGACCCGCCGGCCCCGGAAGCAGGCAGCCCAATCGGTTAAAGGCGGCGACGGGGACGAACCAACCACCATCTCTGAGAGCGAGGCGGGCAAGGATGAGGAGTCGTGTAGCACGTCAGCCAATCAGATCAATGAGGAAATGCAGAGGATGCTGAACCAGTTGTGAGTTCTCTAGGCTGCTCTTTAACTAGTAGGTTATGGTCAGAAATCGAGGTCTGCTAAAGTCTCCAACACCACACCTGGAGAGCCACTCTGCACTAAACACACTTGATTCAAAAGCTTGTGGTCTAAATTTCAGACCATGATTGTTTGTTTATTTGAATCAAGACTGTTAGAGTTGGGTTGGGTAATCCTGCACACTGCTGATCTCCAGGACTAGAGTCTGTCACTTGTAAGCCATGAGTGGACCAGAGAACTATAAATAGATGTACAACTAGTAAAGCCATACTATTGTTGGTCTTGTAGGAGGGAGTGTGAGTTTGAGGACGACTGTGACAGCCTGGCCTGGGAGGAGACTGAGGAGACTATGCTGCTGTGGGAGGATTTCCCAGGATACACTCTGGGAGCAGCGGAGACCCAGGGAGAGGTAGGCCACTATACTTGTCACTAATCACTGGCTGATCTAAGATTAGTTTTGTATTTACCAATGTAATAGTTAGTGTTAGGAGCTGGCTAGGCTAAGCTGATCCTAAAGCTGTGGTGAAGGGCATGTTTTAACCGAAGCCCAAGTACTTCCTGCTTGTCAATCATTCTTATGGTTGGGCTGTTTGTATGTCTGTGTCCTACTTTAGACATTGCATGTACAACTGTGACATTGACATGTCCTGATCCCTGGATCACAGTGTACTGTAGATAAGCTGGTAACACACACACATACACACACACACACCTACCTTGGTACTGGTAGTCATTCTCATTCACAACAACAATCTGGTTAGTCAAGAGTGGACAATTGAAAAAATAGTGACAATGTTTAAAAAATAATAATATTTTATACAGAGAGGTGAGGCTTTAGAGACACTTTGGAATTGAGCTGTACTTATGCAATGGATGAGAAGTGTTATATTTCTATATACTGATTGAAGTTCCTTTCATCTCATGTATATTAGGCAAATTAGCACAAAACAATGTTGTCTCTCTCTTTCACACACACACACACGCACACACACACACACACACACACACACACACACACACACACACACACACACACACACACACACACACACACACACACACACACACACACACACACACACACACACACACACACACACACACACACAGACACAGACACAGACACAGCAACAACAACAGCCGCAGCAGCAGCAGCAGCAGCAGGAGGAGTCCATAGAGAAAGTGATAAAGGACACAGAGTCCCTCTTCCAGACCAGAGAGAAGGAGTATCAGGAGACCATTGACCAGATCGAGGTGAGACACACACACACAAACAAAGCCCTTCTCTAAGTTTTCCCATTGCTGTTTGTATAATATGAGGACTTTGCTGCATGAGAAGACTATTTATAAGCCTGCAGCGAGCGATGAAGCTGTTGAAATTAGTTCCTGTGAAGATAAGTTATATTTAAGTAACACATTGAAGGTAGTTATCAAAATATTTTGTAGTTACACTCTAAACCAGAGCTCAGACTTACAGTATGGATTGTCTTACGTTGTGTCCCCACAGTTGGAGTTGGCCACGGCTAAGAGTGACATGAACAGACACCTGCACGAGTACATGGAGATGTGTTCCATGAAGCGAGGCCTGGACGTGCAGATGGAGACGTGCAGGAGACTCATCACCCAGAGTGGAGACAGGTATCAGACACCTCCGCATGGTGCTGAACACTCTAAACGCTCAAAAAGATACCCTAGGTATGAGATATCAGTATGAGATACCTGTATGAGATATCCAAACAGTCAAAGAGATACACTAGACTAGAGATACCCTAGAGATATATTCCGTGATGTCAGAAGGATAAGTAAAACGTGTGATAAACCCATAAGATTGTAGACAGGTATGCACAATGGAAAATATAGGTACTGTCATTAGCTATCGTTTCATTGATCTGTCTGTGAGCATGTTAGCCTGGTCCCAGATCTGTTTGTTTCGCCTCGCCATCTCCTATGGTCATTATTACGCCAATGTCCATAGGAGCTGGCAAGACGGCACAAACAGATCTGGGACCAGGCTATGAGTATGGACTGTTGAGTCATCTTGTATCAAGGTCATTGCCTGTTGTACTGACTCCACCTCTCCGTCTCCCTCTCAGGAAATCTCCCCCTCTCATTACCGCGGCAATGGAAGACTCTGATGATGGACAGAATGAGAGGAGTAAGGTGTCCCCACCCGCAGACTCTGAAAGTGATGAACCCTACTGTGACACAGAGGTTAATAGTGGCACCGTCCTTCACTTACCACGGAGGAAATCCTAACCCTTACCGATGATGCTCTGTAGATGTACCATAGTCTGGATAGGGCTGTTGTTTACATTTTTTGACATCAATTATGTGAAACCAGCAGACTCTTTCCAGGGCCAGGGTCACCACTGCCCTCTAGTTCAGGTTATTACGACACCTAATCTGAGGATAGGACAAAATGGCACATATAAAAGGAAATCAATTGGATTTCTTAACATTGTGCTATTTATATGACATGAATGATCAAAAATATATACCTTTTTGTTAAGTTTGCCCAATGATCTCGCTGTATGTATCAAGGTCCAACCGAAAACTATTTGCACACAGTTTTTGTGGAATAAATGCCTTATGTTACATTGCAGTTACAGATTTGAAACCACAGCTGAATTTTTGAAGGCAAACAAAAAAAAAATGCACAATTAGCAGATTATTTGCACAGGATAAGTAATTATCTAATAGTCTGTCGCAGTCAAACAAAATTTGTTAATATCCTTCTCATTAAATTTTCTCTTTTTAAAAGTATTTCTGAGAAACGTATAGAAAGATTGAAGGATGCAAAGCCTTTTTAATCAATCTCACAACATTTGTATCTACACAACATGTTATTAACAGAGGTTCACAACATTCATATCTACACATGTTATTAACAGAGAGGTTCACAACATTCGTATCTACACAACATGTTATTAACAGATGGGTTCACGACATTCGTATCTACACAGCATGTTATTAACAGAGGTTCACAACATTCATATCTACACAACATGTTATTAACAGAGGTTCACAACATTCGTATCTACACAACATGTTATTAACAGAGAGGTTCACAACATTCGTATCTACACAACATGTTATTAACAGATGGGTTCACGACATTCGTATCTACACAACATGTTATTAACAGATGGGTTCACGACATTCGTATCTACACAACATGTTATTAACAGATGGGTTCACGACATTCGTATCTACACAACATGTTATTAACAGATGGGTTCACAACATTCGTATCTACACAACATGTTATTAACAGATGGGTTCACGACATTCTTATTTATGTTGACTGTACTATTATTTATTTTGCTTGGTTACATACTCATGCACTTTATTTCAGCACTTTTTCATTCCTCACTGAAATTCAGATAGCTACAGTATTTTATTTTGAAATGAATAAATAACTTATTTTATTTATTTATTTATACAATTGCAATAATGGAAGTATGATAGTTGTTTTTTTTATATGAAATGGCCAGGGTAATATTATGTAGTTTTTCAAAGACAATTCACAAAAGCCATTGGTATAATTATTATGTTAAAAGTAAAACATTGGGACCAGTAGCTTTGTACTGTTGTGCACATTGCTGTGATCCCAAACTATAAGTAAACATAGGAGCATACGGCATATAGACCCCTGGATAGTGTTGGTATCACAACCCACATAAACATGTCCTATAAAACCACACACTCAATGCTAGTGTATACATACCCAGCCAGCAGTGACTTCATACTGACCTCAATTTCCCCTCGGGGATCAATAAAGTACCTATCTATCTATCTATCAAATACAATAAAAAATCAACGGTGAATCAGACTGCCGTTTTGGTGCGCTTTTTTTTTTAAATATGGAGAGCCAAGAGGTATGAGTTTAAAGGCCTTGGACAAAGGGACAAGTACAGTAGATATTAGGTCTGTTCAGGACAATAAAACATACTGCTAGCAGGTGAATAACTGCTTTAGGAGCTCATTCAAGGGCACTCGAACTGCGACACGTTTTATGTAGCACGAGACCTTCATTATCTGAACACGGGCAGACCACCTAGTGTGTTTAACCATTTGCTTTGTGAGATCTGTGGTTTTGTCCGTGGTTCTGTGGTTGTAGCACAGTTTCATTGCACTTGAACATTCTCAATGTTTACAGTTGGAGAAAGCGTAAACAACAATCATATCTAGGGCTAACGCTGTCAGCGTTATGTTTCCACGTTCGCGGAGACCGCATTCACGGTAAACGCTGCATATGTCTGCTCAATTGGAAATTACTTTTACATTTCAAGCACACCACAACACATATCTCCCGCGCTATAGATCGAATCTAGAGGCTACTCTGTTTATTGATGTCTGAAAATGTATTGTAAAAACGTTTTCCCCATTGTACAGTTTGTAAATCTCCACATATACATTTTCACAAAATGATCTATATTCAACTGTAATTGTAATGCTGTATAAAAATGCTAAAATATAACCCATTTACTAGCTGTTAGCCTACTGAATGTAAATAACATGTAAATGTACACTGTGAAGACGAAGCCATGTAAGAGAAGCCAATAAGGCATGTAAGAGATTTCAGAAAGAGATTTCAGACAGCATGTATGTAGGCTACTACAAAAAGCTAGTATACGTGTTGGTGTGCATGTATGTAGGCTACTTCTGTCAGTTGATATTATTTTGCGCTTTGTGCTGTGTATTTCTGAGATACACGGTTTTGCGCAGAATCAAATTGATGGGTAATATACTTTTTTCTGGCAATATGAAGATTTGTCTGTGTATCTCAAACATCCACATTGACTCTTGGGAGTGCCTTAGCAGTGGGCTAGACCATATATACACAATATATACAAAGGTATGTGGACACCCCTTCAAATTAGTGGATTCGACTATTTCAGCCACAGCCGTTGCTGACAGGTGTATACAATCGAGCACACGTCCATGCAATCTCCATAGACAAACATTTGCAGTAGAATTAACTTACTGAAGAGTTCAGTGACTTTCAACATGGCACCGTCATAGGATGCCACCTTTCCAACAAGTCACTTCGTCACATTTCTGCCCTGCTAGAGCTGCCCCGGTCAACTATAAGTGCTGTTATTGTGAAGTGGAAATATCTAGGAACAACAACGCCTCAGCTGTGAAGTGATAGTCCACACAAGCTCACAGAACGGGACCACTGAAGCACATAGCGCATACAAATCATCTGTCGTCGGTTGCAACACTCACTGCCAAGTTCCAAACTGCCTCTGGAAGCAACGTCAGCACAATAACTGTTTGTCGGGAGCTTCACGAAATGGGTTTCCATGGCTGAGCAGCCTCACACAAGCCTAAGATCACCATGCACATTGGAGCAGTGGAAACGTGTTCTCTGGAGTGATGACTTACGCTTCACCATCTGGTAGTCCGACAGATTAATCTGGGTTTGGCAGATACCAGGAGAACACTACCTGCCCAAATGCATAGTGCCAACTGTAAAGTTTGGTGGAGGAGGAATAATGGTCTGGGGCTGTTTTTTATGGTTCAGGCCCCTTAGTTCCAGTGAACGGAAATCTTAACGCTAGAGCATACAATGACATTCTAGAAGATTCTTTGCTTCCAACTTTGTGTCAACAGTTTGGGGAAGACCCTTTCCTGTTTTCAGCATGACAATGCCCCCGTGCACAAAGCAAACTTGACTGGCCTGCACAGAGCCCTGACCTCAACCCCATCGAACACCTTTGGGATGAAGTCAGGCCTAATCACCCAACATCAGTGCCCGACCTCACTAATGCTCTTGTGGCTGAATGGAAGCAAGTCCCCGCAGCAATGGTCCAACATCTAGTGGAAAGCCTTCTCAGAAGAGTGGAGGCTGTTATAGCAGCAAAGGGGGGACCAACTCCATATTAATGCCCATGATTTTGGAATGAGATGTTCGACAAGCAGGTGTCCACAAACGTTTGGTAATGTAGTGTAGCATCTGGAAGTCGTGCACAAAAGGCACAAAGCTGGAAGCCAAAGTTCCAGAAATGCGTGAAAAAGGAGAAATCTAAAGGCCTACACATTATGATAATAAACAAAGATGGCCACATACTGCACTTTTGGCCATGTAGTGGATGTCTGTCTATAACAATTGCAGGAATTGTTTCAGAGTTTACTTGTTCACATCTCTGGGGATTCAAAACATATCTTTCATTTTTATAAAACATGAATGTCTGCCTAGTAATTTTTCTCTCATCTTTACCACAAAACAGTAAACACAGAAGAATGTACAGAAGCAAACAACACAGCAAAAGCAGTCTTAAGACTTGTATCACCATAGCGATCAATAGACTACCATACCTCTTCATGCAACTGTGTACAGACACTCAGCAAGTAAACTTTTGAAAAAATGTAAATAAAATCTCTGTTGAAATATTAATATTAGTAACAGTGGTGAAATAATATGATTATATGTGGTCAAAGAGTTAAACATTACAGTTCCAGTCTCATGCAGGTGATTTTCCAATATGAATTTGTCAAACAAAAGCATTGTAAAGGAACATTATAATGATTAAAGGGTTGCAAACAAAGACTTATATTTGATCTGGCACAGTGTATACGCTGTATCTGTGCAACCGAACAACCTCTAGGTGTCTGGAAACAGAAAGGAGACCATCTATCAATGTATTAATGCAAGTAGTGTACAGAATAAAATAGCTTGAAGGAGACTGTGGTCCTTGGAGTTTGTTTCTATAAAAGGATTGTTTTGGGGGGGGGGGGGGGGGCTTTCTGCTACGCGACCACTGCAGCCGACCTCAACTTCACCATGATCTGCTGCCTAACTGGATTTCTAGTTTATGCATAAACTCGACGCAGCAGGCACACGCACACATACTCACTCACTCTCTCATGTACGCACACACACACACTTGATGTGGAGCAAGCTCCATTTCTGTTTTGCAGTGGATTTACTCTTAGAAGCTGACATGGTTTACTTTCATGCATCATTGGTCTGAGAAAAACGAAGAAAAGCACTAGACTCTCCCTAGAGGTTCACAAAAGCAAGTCAGAGCAGCTGTAGTTTTTCTGATGGAATTATAATTTCTGAGAGCTCACGTTTCTCGTGGCGACGAGCAAGTGATCACTTCCATTGGCTATATTTTTCAATAGTCGTCTATATCGCTCCAAAACTTCTACAACCATCGATTGAGACGGTCACATACAGGGAACCTGCTGCATCACTCTGTGTGCCTGCCGACTGCGAGTCGTGCGTAAAAGGCTAATAGACATTTTCCACCTGCGGCGGCTCTCAGTTGTTTCAGTAGAGAGTTTGAAATAAATAAGACCAAAGTGACAGAAGACGGTTGGATTCCTACGGAGTATTGAACCAATCGTTCCCTTGTCTGTGGATAGTACTACTTTCACAAACATAGCTAGAGTCTATCTCCCTCTCTCTCTCCCTCTCTCTCTCTATCTCCCCCCTCTCTCTCTCTCTCCCTCCCTCTCTCTCCCTTGAAAGCGGATTATTTATTTTAAAGCAGCTACCATCGACATGTGAGTAAACTGAATTGTATCCTGTTTTTTTTATTCAGCTAAATGTATACGATGTATTTCTTTAAAAAGTGTCAGAGATATAGCCTACAGCGTTTTAAATAATGATTTTAGGATGTTAGAGCAAGTGTGTTTTGGGGATGTCAACTAAATGCAATTATGGGTTGGGTTCCAGCTAAGCTAAACCTCTATTGAAATAGTTGCTTTTATATCTTTATTTTAGTATTCCAAAAGTCTACCCAGAGGTAAAATATATCACAAAGTAGGCCAATTACAAATGAATGTTAGGCTACATGTCTCTCAATATATTGTCCGTCTCACCATATCAATAGTAGAATGACTAATTCACAATGACTAAGTCAATATTCATAATTGTGCCCATCTTCATATTGGCTTTTATGAAGCCAGGTGTTGTAGCGTTTAAAGAATATATCACGTTGATCTTTTGTTGTTATCTACTCAGTCAGAAGCCTACAGCACTTTGCCTGGCTTGTTTATCTGGAACGAAATGCATCCATCTTTGTTAAGAGCAGCCTCCATGGCTTTTCCCCACTAATCTCTCTCCATTTTGCCAGTGGAAATCAAGCCTGTCTAATACAGGCTCTGTACCAAATCATACCAAAGTGGTTGTTTGGTCAGGGTTTGCTCAGACATGATGAGAGAACAGGCCTATGATTTGCTTTTGTAGTTTGAACGACTGACAAAAACAGTTTATTTGAAGAGGCCCACCAGTTATTTTTCACTTAGACACCAATGCCAGTATAGCCTACTTACTATATGGCTTAGCAAGATCAGATCAAATTAGAATAAAGTTTATGCGTGAACAGCAAAATGCTTACGTTATTAGCTCCTAACAAGGCAGTAAAATGCCTAACAGGTACACAAATAATACATAAAAAAAAACATAATTCATTTCCTGTTCCAATGTGCCATAGTCATCAGTTTTGGTGGGGTTTTGTCAGTTGTTGTTAGTAACTTGATGCCTCTCTCTCCGCAGGTCGGCCCCAGATGCAGGAACCTCGGGAGCCCCTGAGGGGGAGGGGGGGGCTCCAGCCCCCAACCTCACCAGTAACCGACGACTACAGCAGACACAGGCACAGGTGGATGAGGTAAGATTCTGAGAAGAGTACAGTTTTAAAAGTCATTTCTTTAGACAATCATGTAAACAACCTTTATTTGTCAGGAACCTACAGAAGGCTTACATGTGAAGTAAACTATTATAAAGACCGTGTGGAAGGTGGAATGAAATGATAATGAAGGTTATGAATAGAGGGAAGGATGAAAGGATGAAGCCGGGGGAAAGAAGAGAGAGAATGATGGGATGAAGGATACTCTCTTTATTGTTATACCACGTAATGAAAAGTGTTCCAGAGAAAATCAAAGTCAAGAACGATGGGAGGATGGGGTCTCAAGTGGAGAAGATGGCCAAGGTGATGGGAGGATGGGGTCCTAAATGGAGAAGATGGCCAAGGTGATGGGAGGATGGGGTCCTAAATGGAGAAGATGGCCAAGGTGATGGGAGGATGGGGTCCTAAGTGGAGAAGATGGCCAAGGTGATGGGAGGATGGGGTCCTAAGTGGAGAAGATGGCCAAGGTGATGGGAGGATGGGGTCCTAAGTGGAGAAGATGGCCAAGGTGATGGGAGGATGGGGTCCTAAGTGGAGAAGATGGCCAAGGTGATGGGAAGCAGGAAGGGATTAAAGGATGAAAAAAAGAAGGAATGATCAAAGAAAAGAGGGCGGAGTCAGTGAGCGGTTACAGGGGCCTAAACTGGTCACAGAGAGAGACAACCGGAAGTATTCTCTGGCCACATCAACATTTAAAGGGTAGGTTTACACATCCTTTCTAATCACTCATGAGGATGAAGAGGACCCATAGAGGCAAAAACGTTGCTATTGAAATACCGGAGCATTCAACCAGCGTGTGTTGTGCAGGCGTTCTTCTTTTTCCTATGGCATTATTTGGACCCTGCACCTGTAGACGTTTGTTGAATGTTCGTGCACTACTTTTGAAATAACTCACTTCTTGACCATTCATTCAGCAATGCTGACTATCCTCACCACCTCAACAGTTGTAGTGGAGGCTCACGTCACTTCTACTCAGTCAATTGATTCCTTGACCATTGGGTAACTAATGCGGACTCTGTCCTCAACTGTCAAGTGACATTGATATTTACAATGGAGATTCACAACATCCATTCTGATCAGACATGATTGATTACCTGATCATTGGGTAATGCCCGCTCTATCCTGTCCTTACCATCTACCGTACATTAGTGACATTGGCAGTTAAAAGTTCACATTACTTCTACGCAGTCAGATTTTCCAACCATTAGGGGCAATGCTAGCCTCCACTGCAGACGTTCTACAGGCAACTGAAAAAATTATGCACTTGAGTAAATGAGGGATACAAAGTCTATTGAAAGCAGGCGCTTCCACACAGGTGTGGTTCCTGAGTTAATTAAGCAATTAACATCCCATCATGCTTGGGGTCATGCATACAAATGCTGGGCAGACCATTATTTTGGCTACCATGACTATGCCCCCATAGGATGACAATGTCCCCATCCACAGGGCACAAGTGGTCACTGAATGGTTTGTTGAGCATGAAAACAATGTAAACCATATGCCATGCCCATCTCAGACCAGATCTTAACCCAATTGAACACTTATGGGAGATTCTGGAGCGCCGCCTGAGACAGTGTTTTCCACCACCATCAACTAAACAACAAATTATGGAATTTCTCGTGGAAGAATGGTGTCGCAGTTCCAGACACTTGTAGAATCTACGCCAAGGTGCATTGAAGCGGTTCTGGCTCGTGGTGGCCCAACGCCCTATTAAGACACTATATGTTGATGTTTCCTTTATTTTGGCAGTTACCTGTAGGTTTCTTCATCAACAAGTATACAGTGTTGAGGTCTGGTAAGGAAAACTAGCGTGATGCTGACTGTCCTCTCCTGTCCCCTATAGGTTGTGGACATCATGCGTGTGAACGTGGACAAGGTGTTGGAGAGGGATCAGAGACTGTCGGAGCTGGACGACAGGGCCGACGCGCTGCAAGCCGGGGCCTCACAGTTTGAGAGCAGTGCCGCCAAGCTGAAGAACAAGTACTGGTGGAAAAACCTCAAGGTTTGTGCGTGTGCGTATGTGACTGACTGGTTTCAAACATGCTAAAGCCTGAGCATTAGTTCTGGGGGCTGACGCAAGTCTTCAGGTCTCAGGCAACTCTTCACACAAGCAGGAGTCATTTGTAATATAATCTTCATATAGGTCACTCTTTAATTGTAAAGCGAGTTTGCTGTGTTGAAGAGTGCACAATATAAATGTAAAGGAAATTTCCGGTTGAGGCGACATATGCAACGTTTTTTTTATTGTGAATGCAGCCGCTAACATCGGGAACGCTGCCTTTAAATTTCAATCACGCTGTAACGTTGAACTTCCGCGATACAGATTGAATAGAACCCTTAAGATAGATAGATAGATAGATAGATAGATAGATAGATAGATAGATAGATAGATAGATAGATAGATAGATAGATAGATAGATAGATAGATAGATAGATAGATAGATAGATAGATAGGTACTTTATTGCTCCCCCGGGGGGGAAATTTCATTGTCAATAATATAAGCAAAATGTAGATCCTTTATCAACTATCCTTCAATCTATCTTTCTCACAGCATGAATTTATAAACCCCCAACCAACCCCCTCCGCTTTTGAGCACAGATGGTTGTCCCGTCGCCTGTCCAATCATGTGTCCCCGTTGAGGAGAGGGAGCGGTTAGAAAGCCCAATCTGGATTACAGTGTGATGCAGGATTAAAAACTCAGCTGTTGCTCGACTCATGATGTAACCCCTACAGCTCATCCCTCTCTCCCTCTAATGCTCCCACTATTCCTCTCTTCGTCTATCATGTACTAACCCTCCCTTCTTCTCTCTCTCTCTCTCTCTCTCTCTCTCTCTCTCTCTCTCTCTCTCGTTTCTCTCCTAATTTCAGTCATCCGGTCTCCCATAGTTGATTTGTATATTTTTTTTCTCCCCTCTCTTATTCTCTCCAGAGCCGGCTCTAATATAATATTCATCACGGCTAACCTCTCTCTGAAATCTAATAATTCTTTGCCATACAGGCGTTAACCACATCACACAGTTGTACCTGTTTAGGTCATAGCTGATGTAAAAAGGTCTTTAGAAATAAATGTGATTTGATGATTGGCTTGCAGTAGTGTCATAGTCATGCTTACTTACACCCTCTTGGCACATAATCCACGTGACGTGCTGCAGCAGTGTCATAGTGCATAGTGTTCATATAATGGCTAGGATTCAATACAAGGGCCATTATAGATCAGACTTTTAAAGGTAATTTACGCCTGAACCGACGTGTGCATGCGTTTTCCGGGTGTGAAATATTGGGGAAATGACATTAAAAAAGGCGCATTGTCGGCTTTCCAGTGTGCTGCTCTTGGATTGAATCTCGGCACATGTGACGCACTACAGTTTGATCTGTTTTTCATCAGTAGCTGATCTACTGTACATGGTAAATAACCATGAGAGAGATGGAGAGAAGCAACCGCAAGCAATATACACTATATACACAAAAGTATGTGGACACCCCTTCAAATTAGTGGATTCGTCCATTTCAGCCACATCCGTTGCTGACAGGTGTATAAAATCGAGCACACAGCCATGCGATCGCCATACATTGGCATTAAAATGGCCTTACTGAAGAGCTCAGTGACTTTCAACGTGGCACCATCGTAGGATGCCAACGTCTAGGAGCAACAACGGCTCAGCCGCAAAGTGGTAGGCCACACAAGCTCACAGAATGGGGAGCTTCATGAAATACGTTTCCATGGCCGAGCATAGTTCTCCCTAGGCCCCTTAGTTCAAGTGAAGGGAAATCTTAATGCTACAGCATACAATTACATTCTAGACAATTCTGTGCATCCAACTTTGTGGCAACAGTTTTGTCCATACAGAAATGCGAGGTCCATACAGAAATGGTTTGTCGAGATCGGTGTGGAAGAACTTGACTGGCCTGCACAGAACCCTGACCTCAACCCCATAAATTACTTTTGGGATGAATTGGAACACCAACTCTGACCCAGGCCTAATCAGCCAACATCAGTGTCTGACCTCACTAATGCTCGTGGCTGAATGGAAGCAAGTCCCCACAGCAATGTTCCAACATCTAGAGGAAAGCCATCGCAGAAGAGTGGAGGCTGTTATATCAGCAAAGGGGGGACCAACTCCATATTAATTCTCATGATTTTGTGTTCAACGAGCAGGTGTCCACATACTTTTGGTCATGTAGTGTATATGCAAAGAGCAAGGTTACAGCTATCATGATGAGAGTAACATCGAATGGATTTTAAATTCAGCCCTCCAGATTAAAAATAATACATCATCAAATGTGTAAGAGATAATATAGAAGTGTTTATATTTTACGGTTTTAATTTTTTTTTCAGATGATGATCATAATGGGAATCATAGGAGTCATATGTGTTGGAGTTGTCTTCTGTAAGTACCATACACATATATATATATATATATATATATATATATATATATATATATACATACATACACACACACACACACACACACACACACATATACACACATACTGAACAAAATATAAATGCAACATGTAAAGTGTTGGTCCCATGTTTCATGAGCTGAGATAAAAGATCCCAGAAAGGTTCGATATACACAAAATGTATTTCTCAATAATGTTGTGCACAAATTTGTTTACATCCCTGTTGGTGAGCATTTCTCCTTTGCCAAGATAATCCATCCACCTGACGGGTGGTATATCAAGAAGCTGATTAAACAGCATAGGTGCACCTTGCGCTGGGGAAAATAACTGATGACTGATTTCCTTATATGAACTCTAACTCAGTAAAATTATTTAAAATTGTTTTATGTTGCGTTTATTTTTTGTTCAGTATACATTTATTATTTACCAATTCTGCTTCACTCGGGTTTTGTGAATTTGTGAAATGCATTTGTGTAGCCTGATGTCCAAAGTAGGAAACAACTGTTTACTCTGTGATATTTACAGTGCATTCGGAAAGTATTCAGACCCCTTTTACTTTTTCCACATTTTATTACATTACAGCCTTATTCTAAAAAGGATTACATATTTTTTCCCCTCATCAATCTACACACAATACCCCATAATGGCAAAGCAAAATCAGTTTCACATTTTTGCTAATTTATAAATAAATAAAAAACAATCACAATTTATAAAAAATAAACTGAAATATCACATTTACATACTGTAAGTATTCAGACCTTTTACTCAGTACTTTGTTGAAGCACCTTTGGCAGCGATTACAGCCTCGAGTCTTCTTGGGTATGACGCTACAAGCTTGACACACCTGTATTTGGGGAAATTCTCCCATTTTTCTCTGCAGATCCTCTCAAGCTCTGTCAGGTTGGAGGGGAGCGTCGCTGCACAGCTATTTTCAGGACTCTCTAGAGATGTTAGATCGGGTTCAAGTCCGGGCTCTGGCTGGGCCACGCAAGGACATTCAGAGGCTTATCACAAAGCCACTCCTGCATTGTCTTGGCTGTGAGCTTAGGGTCGTTGTCCTGTTGGAAGGTGAACCTTCGTCCCAGTCTGAGGTCCTGAGCATCAAGGATCTCTCTGTACTTTGCTCTGTTCATTTTTCCCTCAATCCTGACTAGTCTCCCAGTCCCTGTCGCTGAAAAACATCCCCACAGCATGATGCTGCCACCACGCTTCACCGTAGGGATGGTGCCAGACGTGATTATTGGCATTCAGGCCAAAGTGTTTGATCTTGGTTTCATCAGATCTTGGTTTCATTGATCTTGGTTTCTCATGGCCAGAGTCGTTTAGGTGTCTTTTGGCAAACTCCAAACGGGCTGTCGTGCCTTTTAGTGAGGAGTGGCTTCCGTCTGGCCACTCTACCATAAATGCCTGATTGGTGGTAGTCCTTCTGGAAGGTTCTCCCATCTCTACACACAAAATCTGGAGCTCGGTCAGAGTGACCATCGGGTTCTTGGTCACCTCCCTGACCAAGGCCCTTTTCCCCCCGATTGCTCAGTTTGGCCAGGCGGCCAGCTCTAGGAAGAGTCTTGGTGGTTCCAAACTTTTTCCATTTAAGAATGATGGAGGCCACTGTATTCTTTTGGACCTTCAATACTAAAATACATTTTTTGGTACCCTTCCTGGATCTGTGCCTCGACACAATCCTGTCTCGGAGCTTTACGGAACAATTCCTTCGACCTCATGGCTTGGTTTTTACTCTGACATGCACTGTCAACTGTGGGACCTTACATAGACAGGTGTGTGCCTTTCCAAATCATGTCCAATCAATTTAATTTATCACAGGTGGACTCCAGTCAAGTTGTAGAAACATCTTAAGGATGATCAATGGAAACAGGATGCACCTGAGCTCAATTTCGAGTTTCATAGCAAAGGGTCTGAATACTGATGTAAATAACGTACTTCTCATTTTATAAATTTGCAAAAATGCCAAAAAAACTTTTCACTTTGTCATTATGGGGTATTGTGTGTAGATTGAGGAAAATGTAATCCCTTTTAGAATAAGGCTGTAACATAACAAAATGTGGGAAAATGGAAGGGGTCTGAATACTTTCTAAATGCACTGTACATCGTCTCTTTCTCATTTTCTCTCTTGCAGTGTATTTCTATTATTGAGCTGGTCTCTTCAGGGACGAAAAAGCGCAAGACGAGATACTGAAACGAAGCCAAATCCACGAGTGAATCCTACTCCTCCTCTCCCTCCTCCCTCTCTCCTTACCAATCCCTTCCATCTGAAAACCACCATGCACGTGTAGACGTCGGCACAGTGCCTCTCCCTCTTCATTCATCGCGGTCATTCTCTGCCGTTGTGTCCTTGAGCAAGGCACTTAATCCCTACAATTGCTCTGGCGGCGCTGCTCTGTGGGCTGACACTGTGCTGTTCCGGACCTTGTGGGTGTGTGTGTAAGGTTGGGTATTGTGACAGTAAAATCAATCAGCTTCTGTTGTAAAATGGACAATAAAGTATCTATTCTATTGATGGCGCTTTTTCCAACTCTTTCTCTCTTCATCCCCCATTAGTGTGTTTTCCCTTCAAGGGCCAATTTATGTGATATCACACAGGGCTTTATAACATTTAAGGACTGTATGGACTAATATATTGAGAGAGGAAGGGGGAGATCACATGGTTAAAAAGGTATAGAGCTGGAAAAAAGCCGGAGAATTAATCCTGTTTCAAAAGCGAAGCGAACCCCCAGTCGGTCCATGTTGAATGAGTTTCCCTTCATTTTTTTAACCAAACAATGATAGTCTCTTCTGTTTGTCAAATGTATTTATTTTTATGTCTTGTGAACTAACTTGTTAGGTATTAGTTGTCTTTTGATAGCCACATTCTTTGTCTTTTTCTCCCTGAAGACCTGTATAACTCCCTCCAATCTAACGTCATTGTAAAACACAGTAACAGTAAAGAAAGACAACAGGATATGAGAAATTATTGATTTTCACTTTGACTGCACTGTACTTAATGCAATGCGCAAACTAAACACTCCCACATGTATGTTTATGACAGTAAACAGAGGGAAATAATACAGCTCACCCAGTTTACTTCAGTGGACAATATGCATGGATGTAAAATATCATACTAAAATGGAGTATTTCGGATTTACGTACAGAATACGAAATGCTCTGAGACCAGGTTGCTATAGATGACAAACAAATCAACCAATATTTGGTATAGCTATCTAGTTTATCCCCTGAAAGTAAGTTAGCTGATTAAAACTTCAAGGCATCATGAACTACCCAGTAACAGATCATTTTAGCCAAAAACCTGGTTGCCAGGATGCTGAAACAAGTGGATCTTCCAGCAAGACAAGAACCCCAAGCACACATCTAAACCCGCAGATAAGATCGTGGGTTCTATCCATAGAGATCCTATTATATTACTAGATGGGGTGTGACATAAATCCTCAAAGTTCCATAATGGGGCCAAAATGGCAGCCATCTTGGTCAGGGAGAAATCCAAAACCAGTCTTAGTTGGAATGAATGGCAGTAAAGGCATAGGTGATGCATTTCCTGCGTTTACTTATGTAGGAAAATAAAAGGCATGTGATGTCAGAAATTGTGTGAAGTGATTATAGTCAACCTAAAATATTGTCATATAATAAATAGTTTATATGAGTTTTATACACATTTTCTGTATAAATAGCCTCTAAAATATATGTAAACAGACCATAAATGTCCCAGATTTGTTCATGGAAAGCTGTGAGTGCCATTATATATACACAATATCAGTAGTTGTTGCCTTTACTACTTGTCTCAAGCCCAAATCAATGATGAGCATGAACACGCTGGAATTAGAATGCACAGTAGTGAATGAGAGAATACAGACGGGCATCAACACTGTCATGTGCTTCAGATTAGAAAGAATGTTTATTTTTCTCACGTCTACACAAAGCAATGCTGGTAAAGTGAGTGGATAAATTGACAGAAAATAGACTTTGTGCATCGTTACGACTGGAATTGTGGCATTTATAGTTTATTTAGTGTTGATACGTTCAGCTGCCAGTGCCAATAATACATATTTGAAAACATTAACTTTATGCCTACCTGTTAATTTTGAACACAGGCATATAGCCTAGGCAGGCTATGGCTGGGAAACTTCAGGAACTCCATTCAAGAGAGAATACTGTAATGTAGAAAGAAAGAGACTAGCTAAATTCTTTATAAACTGCTAGGGTAGCTTTGGGCGGTTAGAGCGTTGGGCCAGTAACCGAAAGGTCGCTGGTTCGAATACCCAAGAAGGTGAAAAACCTGTCGATGTGTCCTTGAGCACTTAACCCTAATTTAAGGGATGGATGGATGGATCAAATACAGTGCAGATAAATTCTTCACAATATCTTAATCACAGCACTGGCAAACCATGGTTGACCAACTCCCTGACCAATATGGCTGACCTTTGTGACCATCATAAGAAGGTTCATGTCCATTCCAGTATTCTAATTCCTAATTCTATCAATTTAATTATTTGCATAATTTCTAATCCCCCCCAATCTTAAACCACATTTCGAAGTATAATGTCATTTTGCAATGTGAATCTGTCACCAGATCCATTAAATACCTATGGCTTTTCTATTGAATAGGGCGGTCCATAAACGCAGACGAGGGATATCAAGGATCTGGATTGAAGGTGAGGCATTTAAAGGCATTGAAAACAAGGGTGTCAATCATTTTGACCCCTACCTTAAAAAAAGTAAAATAAAAACTTAATCTCTTCATCTGAGCATTAGTATAAAATACATTTTTACATACACTATAGCTCAGTATTTCATTTATTTTATAGTAATTTTTGCTCATTATCAAGGTTTGAATTTCTCATTAGCCTTGCTTATACTAGCTATTTGTTCTTGTATAGGATATACTTAAACCATTTAATCATATTCCCCAATTCTCCCAATAACAAGAAGCATAATCCTTTATTACATTTTAATTTAGGTCCCAAAAAAGGAATGGAGAGGTGGTTTAACATTACATGAACCCAATCAATGAATTAACAGTCTGATAATCTGTGCAAGGCAGGTGTACTGGAACGCAGCCAAAACCAACTTAAAACCAACTGCCACAGAGTCATCACCCATTCATATTTTCTGTTTTGTTACAATACCCAAATTATATTTATTAGCTTCATATTATTCGTTAATGGTGTGTACATCTTACAGAGTGTGGCATAAAGGAACAGGCCCAGTTCTGTCACAGTCAGGAAACCCTTTCAACACCTGGCACAGAGTGACTTAAATTAGAATACTGCTCAAAAAAAAAAAGACAAGAAACATTAACGCTATAAAAACATCAAGCTAATTGGTCAAGGCCAATGCGTTAAAGTAATATTACTTATGCTTATTATTAGTTACTTTTTCAAGTAACGAGTTACTTTCAGAATCTCTCTGTGTTATATATTTTTTAAGCCTAACAGAATTCTTGCTGTAGCTAGGCCAACTCGTTTCCTAGGCTATCATGAAGCCGAAAATGTAAAAGATGGCAGCTGTGTTACCCCGCTTAACCTTTAACCTTCCATTATTTTGAGTTAATCGGAGAGAAAGAGAACAAACGCAAACTTAGCATTGAGAGCTCTTTGACCAGAAACACCACAAACCTGAAATACACTATATATGCAAAAGTATGTGGACACCCCTTCAAATTAGTGGATTCTGCCATTTCAGCCACACCTGTTGCTGACAAGTGTATAAAATCGAGCACACAGCCATGCAGTCTCCATAGACAAACATTGGCAGTAGAATGGCCTTACTGAAGAGTTTAGTGACTTTCAATGTGGCACTGTCATAGGATGCCACCTTTCCAACAAGTCAGTTTGTAAAATTTCTGCCCTGCTAGAGCCACGCAAGCTCACAGAACGGGAACGCTGAGTGCTGAAGTGCATAGCGCGAAAAATATTGGCTGTCCTCGGTTGCAATGCTCACTACAGAGTTTCAAACTGCCTCTGGAAGCACAAGAACTGTTCGTCTGCACGGTTTCCATGGCCGAGCAGCCGCACACAAGCATAAGATCACCATACGCAATGCCAAACGTCGGCTGGAGTGGTGTAAAGTTCGCCGCCATTGGACTCTGGAGCAGTGGAAACACATAGGCCCCTTAGTTCCAATGAAGGGAAATCCTAACCCTACAGCATACAATGACATTCTAGACGATTCTGTGCTTCCAACTTTGTGTCAACAGTTTGGGGAAGGCCCTTTCCTGTTTCAGCATGACAATGCCCCCGTGCACAAAGCAAGGTCCATACAGAAATGGTTTGTCGAGATCGTGATGGAAGGCGACTGGCCTGCACAGAGCCCTGACCTCAACCCCATCGTACACCTTTTGGTTGAATTGTAACGCTGACTGTGAGCCAGGCCTAATCATCCAACATCAGTGCCTGACCTCACTAATGCTCGTGGCTGAATCCCTGCAGCAATGTTCCAACATCGAGAGGAAAGCCTTCGCAGAAGAGTGGAGGTTGTTATAGCAGCAAAAAGGGGGGACCAACTCCATATTAATGGCCATTATTTTGGAATGAGATGTTTGACGAGCAGGTGTCCACATACTTTTGGTAATGTAGTGTAGCATCTGGAAGTCGTGCACAAAAGGCACAAAGCTGGAAGCCAAAGTTCCAGAAATGCGTGAAAAAGGAGAAATCTATAGGCCTACACATTATGATAATAAACAAAGATTATTTATTTTCTTTCATTTTTAAATGTAACCTTTATTTATTGAGGCAAGTCAGTTAAGAACAAATTCTTATTTACAAATGGACGGCCTACACCGGCCAAACTCGGACAACGCTGGGCCAATTGTGCGCCGCCCTACGGGACACCCAATCACGGCCAGTTGTGATACAGCCTGGACGCATGCCTAAACAATATTTCCAAGTGTTGTTACGAAATGTCCATATAAACAATAAAAATGATAAATGCAATGTCTGATAAATGTCTCATCACAACAAAATGATATAATCGATACGTATCATAGGCCTAGGCCTATTGTCCATAAACAGGAAATAAAATATATATTAAAGCCACTAAATACTATCAAGACAAGTACGACTTCAAATGCAGACATCAAAATTAAAACAGCTGGCGCATTCAACTGCTGATCTTGGATGCAAACAATGTTATAAATCCTACACAAAATGCATTGAAATAAAGTCACACCCCCTCAGTCCTTGACTTTTACTAAATAAGTATATTTAAACACACTGACGTCGTTAAAGATTTCGATATAACAAGAGTTTGTGTTATAAGCAATTTTAGGAGGACGTATTTCCCCCCCCACTGCCCTTCTTTCACCCGACAGTTGACCAAATGGCCGATCAAAACTAATTTCACACATATAATAGATGTAGCCTAAAGACTAGATTAAAATCACAATAGTCTGATGGGTGACATTATTAGGCTTTCAATTGCCAATTGTGAATGAAGGATTCAGCACCTAGGATAGCGCCTCGGTGGGGCTTCGCTCATCTAATACAGGTAGGCCTATAGTGGAGCTCCATGATGCTGAATGGCCAATATACATTGTTTTATAACAAGTAATATGTAACAAGATTACTTTTCTCCAATGTAATGAGCAATAAGTAACGGATTACTTTCACGAATCCAAACACTGATCAAGGATCACAAATCCCCAACATTACAATGATGTGTAATGTAGGGGAGTGTAATGTAGGGGACTTGTGTGGCTATATAAACACAACTTGTTTTTTTGGTGTACCCTCAAAAGTGTTCTACGGTTGAAAGCCATGCCACACGCTTGACATCTGAACGGCTTCTCTCCAGTATGGATGAGCATGTGTCGTTTTCGATCTTTGCTGACATAAAAGCGTTTATCACACACGGTGCATGGATACGGCCGCTCCCCAGTGTGCCTCCGCAGATGCTCCTGCAACTCACTCCTCTGCCTACAACCTTTGCCACATTCTGGGCACTTGAATGGCCGTTCTCCAGTGTGTGTCCGGGTGTGTAACCTCAATTCAGCTGTGGATTTGAAACCCTTCCCGCAGAGGTCACAGAGGAACGGTCTCTCTCCAGTGTGCGTTAACATGTGCCTTCTTAACCATACCAATTGAAAAAACTTCTTCCCACAGTCTGGGCAGACGAAAGCAGCATCTTTGTGATGTAACATGTGTTGTTTCAATAGCTCTCTTCTCTGGAACCTTTTCCCACAAGTGGAGCAAGAGTGGGGTTTTCCCTCAACATGACTCTTAGAGTGTGATTGCAGTAGTTTTTCACTCCGGAAACCCTTTCCACACTCAGCGCAGAGGTACGGTTTCTCCCCCGTGTGAATTCGCTCGTGAATAGTCAGGGTATACTGTGTTCGGAATAATCGCTGGCACACAGAGCACTGGTAAGGAGTGGACTCATTTCTCTGATGTAAGCGCAGCTCAGTTAATGAAACAAAAGTCTTCTGACAAGAAGGGCAGGGGAACGGTCCCGTAAATTGATGAGTACGACTGTAGTGGCTTTTTAGGTCCATGCCCTGAGAAAAGGTCTCTTCACAAAAGGTGCACTTCAAGATGTCAGGGCACTTGTTGAGACTTTCCTTTTGGTGAGAAGCAATGTGCCTTACCATGGTTGCTTCAAATTTAAAAGTCTTATGGCATACAGGACATGCTTTGGGTATAGTATTTTTATTAGAGGACTGTGCTGTAGTGGTGGGAGCTTGAGAGGTTGTTGGTTCCTGTGTTGCGGTTCTGGACGGCTGAGAAATCTCATTTTTATTTTCCCTAGGAGCCAGTGACCATGCTGGCTTCCTCCCATTTTTGTGAACTCTCTCTAAGTGACAACCTCGTTTGCTTTGCTGGTGTCTCTTCATTTGACTGTGGGATACAAAAGCCTTCAAACATCGGGGACACTTAAAGCGGCTTTTGTCTGGGGCATGATGGTAAAAATAGTGGCTTTTCAAACTAGATGTTTGTGAAAAAGTTGCATGGCATACAGGGCATGTTTTGGAATTATTTGTATTTAAGGAAAGTTCTGGAAGTACGCGGGCAGAAGGTTTTTTTGACCCTAGCTCCCTCCTTTTTTTGATGGCTTCACTTGTAGGACAACCTCTTTTGTTACTCTGGTGTTTCTTCAAAGCACTGAGGAAGGCAAAACCCTTTAGACAAAGAGGACACTTAAAAAGTCTTCTGCCTTTGTGAAATACAATAAGATGCCTTCTCAACATATATTGAAATTCAAAAGTCTTATGGCATACATGGCATGTTTTGGGTTCAGTACTTGCATTACTGGACTGTCCTGAGATCCTGTCCTCCTTTCCATGCTGGTGCTCACACTCATTCCGTTGATGTTGCTGTAAGTCGTCCTGATGGTCAAAGCCTTCCCCACACTGGGTGCACTGGAGAGGGCTCTGCTCAGTGTGACTTCTCATGTGCGTTGTCAAATCCTTTGCTTCAACAAAACTCTTCCCACATAAGGAGCATATTTTGGCTCGCTTGCTTCTTTTAGAAGACTGCCCTGTGGTATGGGAAACAGGACAAGGATCACCACCTGGTGTTGAGAGGAGAGAAGTACCATTGTTAAAAGGATACAGAGGATACAGTCACTCAACCCTAACTTGAGTTTTGGAATACGTTTTCTACACACATAAAACTTCCATACCCCTAATTTAAACCATATAATTAATTCTACACACTTCCATACATGTCATAAATATATCATTTTCAATAATATACTAAAATGTTTTACTCACCTGTCACAAGACCGTTGTCATCAAGTTGGGTCAGCAGCACTACGGGCTGAAGTTCCAAATCAGACATATCTTCAACCGCCTGTTTCCTTCCGATAACCATTCTGCGGTCACTTTCATTCCCCTTTCTCGCTTCCGTTTGCTCTCCGGTGAATGCCTTGTCTTTCACTTTTCTAGTAACCACTTCCTCATTAAGATGCTCCAACTCGACATCCACGGGCCCTTCATCCTGATCTGAAGACATGACTTCTCCATCTGAAACCTTGCCAGTTTCCCTGGACTCAGGCATATCAGGCATGGCGGCGAGAAACGTGTGCAGTTCAGAAAAGAACGGACAGGTTGCTCGGCCACTACTGCTTGGGTTCCTCAGTGCTTGTCTGTAGCTGTGCTTCATATGCTTCATTTTTGATTGGCACTGCTTCCACGTCCTTTTGATACCAAGGTTCTTTAGCCGCTCTGAAACTTCACTGTATGCATGTTTTTTTCGGTAACTTTGCTCCATCATCTGAAGAACCTGTTTGTTTGACCATACGGATATAAGGGCTTTCGTCCCCTCCAGGGTCCAGGTCCGTGTGTCATTGTCTGCCAATGTTATGGAGGACATGCCTTCAACCATCTGTTTGCGACAATGTTTTTTGGGGGGGATTTTCATCTTGCTGCCACTTTTCATCTTGCTGCAAAAAGCTTCATCCCTCTTTCCCTCTTCTGTTTGCTCTCCGGTGAATGTCTTGTCTTTCACTTTTCTAGAAACCATTTCGTCGTTTAGATGCTCCAACTCGACATCCACAGAAGGCCCTTTATCCTGAGCCAAAGACATGACTTCTCCATCTGAAACCTTGCCAGTTTCTTTAGACCCGGGCATATCAGACATGGCGGCGAGAAATGTGTGCAGTTTAGAAAAGAACGGACACGGTCGGCTGTTTGGGTTCCTCAGTGTCTCTCTGTATCTCCACTTCAAGGCTTTAATCTTATTGTGGCACTGCTTTGTCGTCTTTTTGACACCAAGCTCTTTTAAACACTCCGAAATTTCCCTGTAAACATGTTTTTTTCTATAACTTTCCTCCATCTTCTGAAGAATCTGTTCATCGGACCATACAGAGATCAGCGCCTTTGTCTCCTCCGGCGTCCAGCAGGTCCATCCGACGTCATCTGCTGTCATCGATGACGTTGAGGACATGTCTTCTCCATCTACAATTTCTACCTTTAAAACATCATAAGCCAACTGATGTTGAAGTCTCTCCTCATAGTTCTTCTCTCCCCATTCCTCTGTTCTTCTATCCATCATTTCCACTGCCTTCTTAACCGTGTCCAAACTCATCCCCGGCTCCTTCTCTGCATCATCTTGCTCTATCAAAGTGTCCCTTTCATTTCTGGGGGCACATATGGCTATAGACTGGCTATGTGAGCGTGCTTCATCAATGTCCATTTCTATCCTCTCTGAGAACGTGTGGGACAGTGAAGAGAGGATGCGATCATCAGCACATGATGAATGAGCTGAAACATTGAAAAAAAATATAAAAAAACAATCAAATATTTTATCTTCCTGTGATTGCTACATCAATTTTGGGACTTTAATGATATTGTATACTCATTGATTCTTGAAGAATATAAAAACGCATAAATGCCCTTATGATCTTAGTTAAACTGTCGTACCCCATATACGCCCGTTTTACTCCATTGAAATAAATAAATAAATAAATAATCAGCACGGATGTACCGCTCCGTCCACAGACAGCACACAAAAATAAACTAAATAACCATGGAATAAGTCAGTCATATATATACAGTTGAAGTCGGAAGTTTACATACACTTTAGGTTGAAATCATTAAAACACATTTTTCAACCACTCCACAGATTTCATGTTAACAAATTCAGTCAAGGAACAGTCAACTTAGTGTATGTAAACGTCTGACCCACTGTAATTCTTCCAACAATTGTTTTGACAGATTATTTCACTTATAATTCACTATATCACAATTCCAGTGGGTCAGACGTTTACATACACTAAGTTGACTGTTCCTTTAAACAGCTTGGAAAATTCCAGAAAATTATGTCATGGCAATTGACTCAAATGACATCATTTGAGTCAATTGGAGGTGTACCTGTGGATATATTTCAAGGCCTACCTTCAGACTCGACATCATGGGAAAATCTAAAGAAATCAGCCAAGACCTCAGAAAAAAAATTGTAGACCTCCACAAGTCTGATTCATCCTTGGGAGCAATTTCCAAATGCCTGAAGGTACCATGTTAATCTGCACAAACAATAGTACGCAAGTATAAACACCATGGGACCACACAGCCGTCATACCGCTCAGGAAGGAGACGCGTTCTGTCACCTAGAGATTAACATACTTTGGTGCGAAAAGTGCAAATCAATCCCAGAACAGCAAAGGACCTTGTGAAGATGCTGGAAGAAACAGGTACAAATGTATCTATATCCACAGTAAAACGAGTCCTATATCGACATAACCTGAAAGGCCGCTCAGCAAGGAAAAAGTCAGACTACGGTTTGCAAATGTACATGGGGACAAATATCGTAATTTATGGAGAAATGTCCTCTGGTCTGATGAAACAAAAATAGAACTGTTAGGCCATAATGACCATCGTTATGTTTGGAGGATAAAGGGGGAGGCTTGCAAGCCGAAGAACACCATCCCAACCGGGTGGCAGCATCATGTTGTGGGGGTGCTTTGCTGCAAGAGGGACTGGAGCCCTTCACAAAATAGATTGCATCGTGAGGAAGGAAAATTATGTGGATATTTTGAAGCCACGTCTAAAGACATCAGTCAGGAAGTTAAAGCTTGGTCGCAAATGGGTCTTCCAAATGGACAATGACCGCAAGCATACTTCAAAAGTTGTGGCAAAATGGCTTAAGGACAACAAAGTCAAGGTATTGGAGTGGTCATCACAAAGCCCTGACCTCAATCCTATAGAAAATGTGTGGACAGAACTGAAAAAGCGTGTGCAAGCAAGGAGGCCTACAAACCTGACTCAGTTACACCAGTTCTGTCGGGAGGAATGGGCCAAAATTCACCCAACTTATTGTAGGAAGCTTGTGGAAGGATACCCGAAACATTTGACCCAAGTTAAACAATTTAAAGGCAATGCTACCAAATACTAATTGAGTGTATGTAAAATTCTGACCCACTGGGAATGTGATGAAAGAAATAAAAGCTGAAATAAATCTCTACTATTATTCTGGCATTTCACATTCTTAAAATAAAGTGGTGATCCTAACTGACCTAAAACAGGGAATGTTTACTAGGAATAAATGTCAACGGAGTTGAAATGTATTTGGCTAAGGTGTATGTAAACTTACGACTTCAACTGTATATATGCAAGTCATATATACTGTTTTATTACTTAACATAATTGTTAAACACTATATAGCCTCAAAACATTGTTAAACTATAATTTTGGTGCCATGGATGGTCAGTCCTTGCATCCATAGCTTCGTATGCTAATATAAGAGTGGTTACATTTCTCCAGCCCTATCACTCAGATGTTCACCAAATCGATATCTTGAAATTCACCCATAGCCCTCGCTACTTATGCCCAGATTTCCTTTCAAACAATGGGAGCATCTCTGCAAAAGCTCACGTCCAGTGTAGCAGGCCTGTTAGGTCTCGTGCAGGTGGTTACAAACATGGTTTAAATGTAATACAACTTTTATTTTCCACTGTATGAAAACAGAGCTGGAAAAAAGCCTACCATTAGTGAACAAATGGTCATGGCATCGGTGTTGCTGGAGAAGAGTCTTCAAAGGCTGAGGTTGAGTCACAGACTGTGCACACTCCTTCAGCATAGAGGGGGCAGGTCTGAGCCATGACGCAGTCTGAAGACGGCAGGTGGTTTTAAATGTGTGACAAATTAAACCGACCAGATGACAAACGTAAGCTATGGTAGACAGCAATATGAGAACATAAATTAGAATGTCACTATTTGCTCTTCCCAAATTTCACCTACCTGTTGAAATGTTGGTGTTGGAAGCAGCTTCTCCAGCCTGGACAGGAACTCCCACATCAGGGACTGCAGTGCTGTGTCATACATGGGGCCAAATTCTTCAGGAAAAACTTCCTAGAAGACACATTAAAGTGCATTAACAGATGAAATTAATGCATTCTTAGTTCAGTGCGAGGCATCCTATTGAAATAATTGGTAACTATACAAGTCAACTCAATATTAGCTATTGAATACAAGTTTAGGTTCAGCAGTGCTGACTAAGCCAGTAACTAGGATTTAAATGGAATAGGATGTGGAATAGCTTGTGCCGTTCAGCTTACCTCCTTGATTTAAACGTCTTTATTATAAATATTGTTCTCCCACCAACCTGGAAGAAGTGTTCCCTCTCAATTGGGTCATCTAGAAGAGTTTGGACAAGTTCCAAGAAGTTTGACTCCGATGCCTCGACCTCTGGATCTATCTACAGCCAGTATACGTAACACAGTTAGTAAATTAACCTAGCCAGCAGAGTTACAAGTCTTGATCACCGAGTGGCACTCACCTCCTTTTCTCTATGAGTGATGATGCAGGTCCTCATCCTGCTCAGGTGTGGCTGGATGGTCTCCGGGTCGGCTGAATTATCAGAGCGACACAACTCCAGAACCAGCTGTCAACAAACAGCTAACATTGAAACATTTTGGATGCAAACCAATCTGGCAGTGAGTACGATATAGGAATTCTATAGTGGGAGGTATTTACTATAGAAGTACAGTCAAAGCCTGAATCAAGGGAAGCCACGTCACTCCTTCGCCATATTGGCTGGGCGCTTACTTTCATTAAGAAGACTCTAGCTGTTTGGCTAGCATTGAAAACGAGAGAGCATGATCAGAGCCTGCTGCTACAATTACTGGCCACGTGGGACTAGCGCAACCTTCCTTCTGCAAATCAGCTATATGGTATACCTCCACTTAGTACAACAAATATTGTCATCATTTTAGGGGGTCTTTATGGAGAGGACTAAACGATGATCATGCCATGGTGTGTGAAATATAACATTAAAACATGGATTGATTAAACATGATTACATTTGAATTATTTGTGTACTTTGACATTTTACTGCATTGTTAGGAGCTTCGTAACAGAAGAACATCGCTGCACCCGCTATAACATCTGCTAAACTGTGTATGCGACCAATAAACTTTGATGTGATTTTTTTGATTTTCAATCTGTAGGTTTTTTTCACCTTTATATTAACAGGGAGTCACATTGGGACTAAGGTCTCTTTCACAAGGGAGCCCTACATGCACACAAATTTCACCCAACGTTCGACCTCAATCATACCCCTCTTAATTTCTCACCTGTGCTCGCAGACCCATGATGAGTTGGACTTTCTCTCTGTAACTCATCAGATCAGGGATTATCTCCAACACAGTGGTGACAAACTCCTCCACCAAGCCGTAGTCCATGGAGTCTCTCCGCTGAACAACTTGCCATAGAGCTGCAGACACCAGCCGCAGTGGAGGAACCAAAAGACGCAGAGACGAGAGAGGAAGACGACCTGGTAGGAAAGAAAAACTTGTGACGTTCCAGGCCATCTTCATTGCGGCATACAGATTATCAAATTTTACATTTCATTAAGTGGTTATGTTGCTGGGTAGCTACATGTGGGTGGCAGTAGTATGGAGTGAAATACCTGCCAAAAGGTTGAACGTACATAGTATCGTAAGAAAATTCATGCTTAAATTGTTAGGATCGTAAGAAAAGCCATGCGTGAAACATGAAACGTAACATTTTATCTGTGAACATACAAACACCATGTTATGATTACGGACTAACATTTTTGGCTTGAACAAAACTTGTTGCAATTCTGACGTACAACAATTCCTTTCAGAGTTTTGGCAGTTTCGTCTCACCAACAGAAAAAACGTAACCAAAATGGCCTGTGAGGACAAGTATAAAACGGTATAAAAAAAAACGGAAGTCAGGGAATCCGGAAAGAGGTATCCTGCATGTTTTCAAGTTAAAAGTCTCCATTACGCCTTAGTTGCGTTTACTTCACATTTAGGTACCTAACGTAATGGATTTGTTTGCCAACGCAAGTCTAGATCGCACTAGCTGTATTATGCCTACAACAGTGAAGTTTCAGTCCGCTAGGTATATCTTTACAGCACGGGCATATTTTTGGGTGACGTGGACATCCCCACGCATGCACCTTATCAAAATAAGACTGATTCAATAGGGCACCTTTCCATTTTCTGGGCTCTGTCTGCAATCATAACCAGTAGTATCTACCAGGAGTAATAAAACATAGAATAATAATAGATGTCTGGTGAATCTGAATTATGTTTGACCACTGGTGGTCTTATTGAATCACTCAATCTTCTAATAAAAAAAAACATGAGCTGGCGCACACCCAGAGAAATGTATTTTATGTAGAGGTGCTGACTAACGGCGAATAAACTATACAAATAATAAAGAAAGTCGCACACTATGTATAAACACCCAGTAATTTATTGGGTAAAGCGCCAATGTTTCGGCCGAGTTTACACAGAGAGTGAGCAACTCTTTATTATTTATTAAAGTTCATCACTCAAAATCTTGCCAAAGCATATTATATGAATCTAAAATAATTTGACATGATTAATATGAATCAGGTCATGAACATATGGATTTTGAAATGAACAAGGCAGAGTTTAAACGTAGGCTAAGTCTGACATACAGTCGTGAAAAAGTAAGTAGACCTCCTGGAAAGTTATTTTTTCCTACATATTTGGACAGATGGATATGTAATCTTCACTTCAACACTATTGACAGATGAAGGTTACCCAATTGAACAAATCACACACACAAAAAAAAAAACTTTGAAAATGTTATGCAATTAAAATAAACATCGAATTGCTAGGAAATGGATTTGTAACCCCTCCCAGACTCATGACCATCAATAATCTTTCTTCTTAGGGCCTTGAGTAGGTCTTTTGAATGATGTGTTACCACACCCATATGGTTAAGACCAAACCAGACCAACTTTCTTATCTTTACAGAAGAAGGGACCCTCCGTCTTCTCTCTAATATTTTCTAATCATTTGCACTTGTTTTGGTACCTAATTCTAATTTTAGCCATTTTATGTGATTGTAAACGTAGGGGTGTACTAACTTTTTCCCCATAAGGAAAAGGCATTTTTGTTTATTTTAATTGCATAACATTTAACTTTTTTTTTTTTTTTGTATGTGATTTGTTAAATTGGGTAACCTTCATCTGTCAATAGTGTTGAAGTGAAGATTACATATACATCTGTCCAAATATGTAAAAAAAATCTTGCAGCACCAGGCGCCTTCGGAAAAGCACCCCTCAGCCTCAGAAGACGCCCTTCTGGAGACAGAGCCATTATACCTGAATGTAGACCTACTAGCCAAATAAAAGTGCAGAGCCTGCAACTCATCATTCCAACATATTTGAACATTTAATTCATCAGTCAGTTCAGTCAGTCATTTGTCTGAGTTGCAATAGGAACTAAATCAAAGAGAATAGAAGTCTTATCTATTTGTTTATTGAAATCCATGTGTTTTATTCAAAATGATCTAAATGATCCAAAGTTCTTCAGCCTATTACTTTAATAAGTCAATGTTAAATGTAGGCCTTCAACTTGTAGACATTTTACTGTTATTTAGGCTATAATATTGGTACTGGTGTCCTGCAGAATCATTGTAGAACTCTACTTGTGTTTTAGAACTGTTTTTATTATAGGCCTCTCCTTAAAAAGAGACCCAAGCTCACAGGCCTCTAAATATAGCCTCTAAATACATTTTAAACTAAATAGTTGAAGAAGCACATGCAGTGGCTGATAGGGAAAACCGTTCTGGCAATAAGAATAGGCTATAATGTAGATAGTCTTGGCCATTTGGGACCCCTTGGCTATTTCGCTGAGGACAGGTTAAGACTTAATTAACATTTTGTTTTGTCTCATTTATTTATATGGATATAGCTTCTGCGCGATGGGGTTGTGCAACGCATATGGCTATAACTTGCCTACATACAGAGTGGAATTCACTAAAACAAGTCAAAATGCCTAATATAAAGGCCTACAGTCAGTGCTCCCAAATACTGGGAAAAAGTGTGATTCATTAGGTTACATGATCGCCCTACAGTAGCCCCACGCGGCTATAAAAAGACATTATGCAATTATATGGCCAGTAAATGAAGGCCCAAGCCTACACTACGCCATCTACTGGTATAACGTCGTTATTGAATGCAGTTTTAAAACAAGCTCTAGACTTTTATTTAGGAAATTAAACCAGAAGCTGCAAAGCAACTAACGTCTGGGCTAGAGTTGCTTGATTGACTAGCTAACTTCGACTAGCTACGTTTGGTTTATGTCCTTTGGAGATGCCACGTTACTGACAAAGGTTTGTACATATTAAAAAGATCTGTAACCGAGTAACGGGAGAAGAAAAGTAAGCATTTTACGTGTAAATGCTCATTCATAGTTGTAACATACATCAAAGTTTTATACATGGCTTTTCTTACAATCCTAACAACGTATGTATGGATTTTCTTATGATCGTAACGATACGTACAGTACCAGTCAAAAGTTTTGACACACCTACTCATTCAAGAGTGTTTCTTTATTTTTACTATTTTCAACATTGTAGAATAATACTTGTGTAACGTCAGCAATAACAAGCGGTGAGGCGGTACCCTTAGAATCCTCCCAGTTGAGAATCACTGCTTTAGTAGTGGTTTCTTGGCAGCAATTCGACCATGATTCACGCAGTCTCCTCTGAACAGTTGATGTTGAGATGTGTCTGTTACTTGAACTCTGTGAAGCAATGTCTGATGCTGGTAACTGCAAGACCCAGGTCACTCTGGGTCTTCCTTTCCTGTGGCGGTCCTCATGAAAGCCAGTTTCATCATAGCGCTTGATGGTTTTTGCTACTGCACTTGAACATCCCCACCGTAGTTATTACATTGCAATGTCTCGGTTGTAGTGCCTTTCAACTTTCTAAATCCATCCTTCCATGATTAAGATTATCCAGATTTTCTGCATCAAAACAACCCAAATCACTACTTTGGAGTTTTGAAAAAACGCAAAAACATTTAATCTCCATTAAAAAGGTCAGACTGGATTACGAAATCCCTATTTGGAGAATCAGAATCGTATTTTTCAGTTTTGAAATAGCCAATTCTAAAATTTAATCAAATTAGGAGGACTGCAGATGTGGCCAGGGCAATAAATTGCAATGTCCGTACTGTGAGACGCATAAGACAGCACTATGGACAGCTGATCGTCCTCGCAGTGGCAGACCACGTGTAACAACACCTGCACAGGAACGGTACATCCAAACATCACACCTGCGGGACAGGTACAGGATGGCAACAACAACTGCCCGAGTTACACCAGGAACGCACAATCCCTCCATCAGTGCTCAGACTGTCCGCAATAGGCTGAGAGAGGCTGGACTGAGGGCTTGTAGGCCTGTTGTAAGGCAGGTCCTCACCAGACATCACCGGCAACAACGTCGCCTCTGGGCACAAACCCGTCGCTGGACCAGACAGGACTGGCAAAAAGTGCTCTTCAATGACGAGTCGTGGTTTTGTCTCACCAGGGGTGATGGTTGGATTCGAGCATTACACCGAGGCCTGTACTCTGGACCGGGATCGATTTGGAGGTGGAGGGTCCGTCATGGTCTGGGGCGGCGGGTCACAGCATCATCGGACTGAGCTTGTTGTCATTGCAGGCAATCTCAACGCTGTGTGTTACAGGGAAGACATCCTCCTCCCTCGTGTGGTGCCCTTCCTGCAGGCTCATCCTGACATGATCCTCCAGCATGACGAAGCCACCAGATATACTGCTCTTTCTGTGCGTGATTTCCTACAAGACAGGAATGTCAGTGTTCTGCCGTGGCCAGCGATGTGCCCGGATCTCAATCCCATTGAGCACGCCTGGGACCTGTTGGTGAAGGCTAGGGCCATTCCCCCCCAGAAATGTCTGGGAACTTGCAGGTGCCTTGGTGGAAGAGTGGGGTAACATCTCAGAGCAAGAACTGGCAAATCTGGTGCAGTCCATGAGGAGGAGATGCTCTGTGGATCTTATGTTCATACAAATATTTACACATGTTAAGTTTGCTGAAAATAAAGCAGTTGACAGTGAGAGGACGTTTCTTTTTTTGCTGAGTTTATGTGATAGCAATTAAGCCTGGGGACAAGGTTACATTCTTAAGACAGGCAGCCCAACTGATATTTTTTTCACTAATTGGTCTTTTAACCAATCAGATCAGCTCTGAAAAAGTTATGCTGTGGGCAGAACTGATGTGATTGGTCAAAAGACCAATTAGTGGAAAAAAACAGAATTGGGCTGCCCATCTAAATGCGCCCTTAAACTCTTGAAGATGATCTGTGTGACTGGGTTTACACAGGCAGCCCAATTGATGTATTCCCACAAATTGGTATTTTGACCAATCACAGATATTTTCACATCAATAGTGACACTGAAAACTATTAAATTAAACCTTATTTGCTTACCATTATCTTCCTCGTCATCAGTTTCCTTGGACTCAGGCATGTCAGGCATGGCGGCGAGAAATTCGTGCAGTTCAGAAAAGAATGGACACGGTCGGCTACTGCTAGGGTTCCTCAGTGTTTCTCTGTATCTCCACTTTAAGGCCTTCATCTTATTTTGGCACTGCTTCCACGTCCGTTTGACACCAAGGTCCTTTAGCCGCTCCGAAATTTCGCTGTAAACATGTTTGTTTCTGTACGTTTGCTCCATCTTCAGAAGAATCTGCTCGTCTGACCAGACGGAGATCAGCGCCTTTGTCTCCTCCGGAGACCAGGTCCATCCGACATCGTCTGCCAATGACATCGTTGATCTAGTTGTGTTAATAGCCTACAGCAGCTAGTAAGTTAGATAGTACAGGTTTAATATTGGTGGAAGCACCTAGCTATGTTTAAAAGCTTTGGTCGCATAAACAGTGGACTACTCCCTCTTTGGCTGGCTACTTCCAGACGTGACGTCATGACGTCATCTACAAGGAACCACGGTCGAGTTCCAGGTGGTCTTCTTTGCAGTCGTGCTGCGTATCTGAATATTGCCAAAGATGTTAGACATTTTAAAACAGTCCAGGAGATGGTATCAATGTCTGCACACTTGAGTTCAATTTGATCGTAATAAATGTATTCTATAGAAGTGGTGAGGTCTGACATTCCATATTACAGAGAAACATGTCTTCTCTACATTTTATATTTATTAAGTACTTTGAAAACATCTCTGAAAGAGGGCCTTCATGTGCCATCATATACCTATTAATTAAAATGTTTATCCAATAAGGCTTAACATTTGTCCTTTTGTTTAGTGGCGGACTATAAGTGGCAGACTTACCATCAGGGGGCCTCAGGGGGAAACTAACTGTTGGTAGTTAGAATAGTATAATACACAAGGTTGCAATTTCTATATTCTTAGGTAAGTTAGCTGGCGTGACTCTCTAAACCTTGTAATCAGGGCTGAATTACAGGCCAGGCATGAAGGGCACCTCCCGGGGTCCCCCTCTAGCCTTTTGGGGGTTTTGTTAGTTAACCAGATATCATATGAACATGGCATAAGTCAAGGCAAAATGTGTAGAATTCGAGGAAAGTAGCTTTAAAACTAAATTTCTAAAACTACATTACTCATAGCAAAATGTGTAGAATAGCTGAAAATGTACTAACATTGAATTTGATTATAAACCATTGAATCATACTCCCCCCCTCCTCCTCCCAATAACAAGAAACACAATCCTTTATTACAATTTGACTTAGGTCCCCCAAAAATGTATGTTGAGGTGGTGTTGAACAATACAAGAACCCAATGAAGTCTGATAATATGTTCAATGACAAATGCAGGTACCCTGAAATGCGGCCAAAACCAACAGCGTCATTCCTACAATGTGGTGCTTTTTCAGTTCCTGGGAAATATCACTTCTTATTTAGTGTAAAATGTCAATTCCAAAAGGCTTTAAATATAAGGTCAAGTGTCCTTCCTTAAACACAAAAATATGGGTCTTGAATGGGAATTTGATGCATTTTAAACACTTTTTCAATGGATGTAGGCGTTTTTGCCATGTTATTAATCAACTTCGAGAATGCACTCACTATTGTAAGTTGCTCTGGATAGGAGTGAGAAATAGAACCCATAAAATAAAATACTTAATGTTTCTTCATTATTTTATTGTCCTAGTTAAATTCTCTCTTATCAATAAAGTTTTTTTCATGACTATTGTATTTATTATTATTTTATTAAAGTTTTTCTGATATCACTTTCCACCCTGTTAGTTTGTTGTAATCGAGCTTGCCAGCTTCTGGTCCTAAAAAGCAGAAATTAGTTCTCTAGTTCGTTCAGCCATTTCTACGGGAAAATGAATGGACAAAGAATAAGGTTTAGAGATAAATGCTGATAATAAGGTCTGAGGTTAACAAAGGCTTATATACGTTTCGTTCTACGAGTTAAAATCAGTTAACATTACCCTTTTGAATTATAAAGCCTTTCTCCCCAGTGGCGCAGCGGTCTGACGCACTGCATCGCAGTGTTGCGGCGTCACTACAGCCTGGGGTTCGATCCCAGACTGTGTCACAACCAGCCGTGACTGGGAGTCCCATAAGGCGGCGCACAATTGGCCCAGTGTCGTCCAGGTTAGGGGAGGGTTTGGCCGGGGGGGGGGGGCTTTACTTGGCTCATCGCGCTCTAGCAACTCCTTGCGGCGGGCCAGGTGCCTGCAAGCTGACTTCGGTCGTCAGTTCAACAGTGTTTCCTCAGATACATTAGTGTAGCTGGCTTCCGGGTTAAGCGAGCGGGTGTTAAGAAGCGCAGCTTGGCGTGTCATGTTTCGGAAGACGCATGACTCGACCTTTGCCTCTCCCGAGGCCGTTGGGGAGTTGCAGCGATGGCACAAGATCGTAATTGGATATCATGAAATTGGAGAGAAAAAGGGGGCAAAAAATTTATATTTAAAAAATATATATATTTATAAAGCCTTTGTTTTTTTATGAAAAAAATTCTCAAAACGTGACAGCTGATGATGATCTCATAGAACAAAACGTATCAGAACTCCTAAGCCTGTGTTTACCACAGACCTTATTTTTGGCGTTTATCCAAGAACCCTACAAAGACGCCATTAATTTCCCAATAGGCATTGTCCGACGAACCATGGCAGAGTTGGTGCCTACAAAAAGACGCCAATAATATTTCTCTCTATTCAGGAAGTGTCATCATTTAAAACAACGGTGCAAAGCTAAATAAATATAAAAACAGTTTTATCTATCTATTTTTCCATGTTATTCTTTATGTCCCACTCAAATTCTTCAAAATGTTAAAGTTTGATAGAGAAGATAAAATCCTGTTCTAGTGTTCACAATAATGCTACCTCAATCTTGCTCACTCACAGAGCTATAGCTCATTTAGGCTCCAAATTTCCCCCGTTATGTCGACCAAGTTAGGATTATGCCTGAGCTTGACCAACATGTTTTTCTGAAAGTCAAACATGTCCTTTTTCTGATCGAATACAAAATAAAAAAATCAAAAGGTCCGAAAGGCAACGCAGACTAGGAATGACCCAACTAACGACTAAAATAAACAAACAGACGCTCTTTAAACAACGCTAAACAATTTAATAACCGTCACATAACACATCCTTGTTAAAGTTTTTTACTAAATCCATCATTGTAACAAACTAACATAGGCTACTACTCCGTTGTTTATATTGTTGTCAATATAAACAATATAGCTTCATATTATTATTTGATGGTATGCACATCGTAGAATGTGTCTTAAAGGAACAGGTCCAGTTCTGTCACAGTTAGGAAACCACTTATTATAATGATGTGTTATGTAGGGGACTTGTGTGCTTATCTGAACACCTCTTGGTTTGTTGGTGTACCATCAAATGCCCTTTACGGTTGAAAGCCATGCCACATACTTGACATCTGAACGGCTTCTCTCCAGTATGGATGAGCATATGTCGTTTACGATCTTTGCCGACGTAAAAACGTTTATCACACACGGTGCATGGATACGGCCGCTCCCCAGTGTGTGTCCGCCGATGCATCTGCAGATGACACTTCTGCTTAAAACTTATTCCACATTCTGGGCATTTGAATGGCCGTTCTCCAGTGTGTGTCCGGGTGTGTAACCTCAATTCAACTGTAGATTTGAAAACCTTCCCGCAGAGGTCACAGAGGAACAGTCTCTCTCCAGTGTGCGTTAACATGTGCCTTCTTAACCATACCAACCGAAAAAACTTCTTCCCACAATCTGGGCAGACGAAAGCAGCATCTTTGTGATTTAACATGTGTTGTTTCAATAGCTCTCTTCTCTGGAACCTTTTCCCACAATGGGAGCAAGAGTGGGGTGTTCCCTCAACATGAATCTTAGAGTGTTCTTCCAGGGTTTTTGCATCCCGGAAACCTTTTCCACACTCAGCACAGAGGTACGGTTTCTCCCCCGTGTGAATTCTCTCATGAACAGTCAGCTTATCGAGTGATAAGAAAGATCGCTGGCACACAGAGCACTGGTAAGGAGTGGACTCATTTCTCTGATGTAAGCGCAGCTCAGTTAATGAAACAAAAGTCTTCTGACAAGAAGGGCAGGGGAACGGTCCCGTAAATTGATGAGTACGACTGTAGTGGCTTTTTAGGTCCATGCCCTGAGAAAAGGTCTCTTCACAAAAGGTGCACTTCAAGATGTCAGGGCACTTGTTGGGGGCAGAGTTCAGTCCGACAACGTTTACATTTGACCCTAACTCCCTCCTTTTTTTGATGGCTTCACTTGAAGGACAACCTCTTTTGTTACTCTGGTGTTTCTTCAAATCACGGAGGTACCCAAAACCCTTCATACACGGAGGACACTTATAAAGGCTTCTGCCTTTGTGAAATACAATAAGACGATTATTCAACACATACTGAAATTCAAAAGTCTTATGGCATACATGGCATGTTTTGGGTTCAGTACTTGCATTACTGGACTGTCCTGAGATCCTGTCCTCCTTTCCATGCTGGTGTTCATCAACTTCCTGTTGGTTCATCATCTCCTCACACTCATTCCGTTGATGTAAGTCGTCCTGATGGTCAAAGCCTTCCCCACACTGGGTGAACTGGTGAGTTCTCTGCTCAGTGTGACTTCTCATGTGCGTTGTCAAATCCTTTGCTTCAACAAAACTCTTCCCACATAAGGAGCATATTTTGGCTTGCTTGCTTCTTTTAGAAGACTGCCCTGTGGTATGGGAAACAGGACAAGGATCACCACCTGGTGTTGAGAGGAGAGAAGTACCATTGTTAAAAGGATACAGAGGATACAGTCACTCAACCCTAACTTGAGTTTTGGAATACGTTTTCTACACACATAAAATGTCCATATATTATTATGTTGTTCTAAGTAATATATCAAATGTTTTACTCACCTGTCATCAGAAGGTTTTCATCAAGTTGTGTCAACAGCACTACGGGCTGAAGGTCCAAATCTGACTTGTCTTCAACCATCTGTTTGCAACGGTGGGATGTTCTTCTGCTTTTCACCCTGCTGTCACGTTGAGGGCTGGGAAAACCCTCGTCCCCTTTCCGCTCTTCTGTTCGCTCTCCGGTGAGTGTCTTGTGTGTCTCTTCTCTGGAAGTAATTTCCTCATGTAGATTCTCTAACTTGACATCCACAGAAGGCCCTTCATCCTGATCTGAGGACATGACTTCTGCTTCTGAAACCTTGCTAGTTTCCTTAGACTCAGGTGTGGCGGCAAGAAACGTGTGCAGTTCAGAAAAGAATGGACAGGTCACTCGGCCACTACTGTTTGGGTTCCTCAGTGTTTGTCTGTAGCTGTACTTCATGTCCTTCATCTTTGTTCGACACTGCTTCCAAGTCCTTTTGACGCCAAAGTCCTTCATCTGCTTTGAAATTTCGCCATACACGTGTTTTTTTCTATAGCTTCGTTCCATCTCCTGAAGAATCTGTTTGTTTGACCATAGAGATCAGCGCTTCGGTTTCCTTTGGGGACCAGGTCCGTCCGACATTGTCGGCTGTTGTCAAGGACATGTCTTCTCCATCTACAATTTCTACCTTTAAAACATCATAAGCCAACTGATGTTGAAGTCTCTCCTCATAGTTCTTCTCTCCCCATTCCTCTGTTCTTCTATCCATCATTTCCACTGCCTTGTTAACCGTGTCCAAACTCATCGCCGGCTCCTTCTCTGCATCATCTTGCTCTATCAAAGTGTCCCTTTCATTTCTGGGGGCACATATGGCTATAGACTGGCTATGTGAGCGTGCTTCATCAATGTCCATTTCTATCCTCTCTGAGAACGTGTGGGACAGTGACGAGAGGATGCGATCATCAGCACATGATGAATGAGCTGAAACATTGAAAAAGAGAGAACCGGAACATATCTTGTGATTGCTACATATATATATTTTCTTCTTTAAATTCATTATATACTCATTGACTCTTGAAGAATGTAACTTATAAATGCCTCATGAGCTTAGTTCAACTGTCGTACCCCATCAGAACAAAATATAAGCTTATTTTACTCAATCGTTTGTAAATAACAATTGTAAAACACTGTAAAGCCTCAAAACACTTGCCTAAAACTATCATTTTGGTATCATAGATAGTCAGTCCTTGCATCCATAGTTCTGTTTGAATCTTTCCAACCCCATCCCTCTTAACCAAATCGATATCTTGAAAAAAGATACTGAGCGTAAAATAATGCGGAGCCACTTACACCCAGTGTTTCCTTTCAAACAATATGAGCATCTCGCGCTCTGCAAAGGTTAAACGTCCAGTGTAGCAAAACACGATTTACATGTAACAAAAGCCTACCATTAGTGAACAAATGGTCATGGCATCGGTGTTGCTGGAGAAGAGTCTTCAAAGGCTGAGGTTGAGTCACAGACTGTGCACACTCCTTCAGCATAGAGGGGGCAGGTCTGAGCCATGACGCAGTCTGAAGACGGCAGGTGGTTTTAAATGTGTGACAATTTAAACTGACCAGATGACAAACGTAAGCTATGGTAGACAGCAATATGAGAACATCAATTAGAATGTCACTACTGGCTCTTCCAAAATTGCACCAACCTGTTGAAATGTTGGTGTTGGAAGCAGCTTCTCCAGCCTGGACAGGAACTCCCACATCAGGGACTGCAGTGCGGTGTCATACATGGGGCCAAATTCCTCTGGAAAAATGTCCTAGAAGACACATTAAAGTGCATCGGAGATTAAATGCATTCTGAGGCATCCTATTGACATCATTAGTAGCTATACCTTGTTGGATTCTAGCTTGAAATATACCTATTAATGTTACCATAGTAGAACTTATTGATTACATGTACAAGGAATGTATATGTTGGGGTCAATGAAGGGTAGATAGGAACTTGGTGTATGGAAAGTCCATATTCTGGCCCACCACAACTACGCTTCTACTACAGTCCCATCTCATACATACACTTCCACGCCCATGAAGGTTATAGTATCAGGCAAGGCTATGAATACACCAGTGAGAGGAACCAATTATGTTCCTGCCTAGCAACAGAGATGGATTGGCTGTATAGATGTATAACGAGTTGACCCCGCCTATTTATATTTTATTTAACCTTTATGTAACTAGTCAGTTAAGAACAATTTCTCATTTACAATGACGGCCTACCTCGGCCAAACCCTAACCCGGACGACGCTGGGCCAACTGTGCGCCGATCACGGCCAGTTGTAATACAGCCTTTTAGAAGGTTATAAATATATGTGCTTGTGTAGTCATACCTTGTCTTTGCGGCTGTATGACCCAGTGGGTGAATAAACTTGGTTTGAGCTTTTTCTAGTGATCCGTATTCGTTTGTTCAGAACCGAACAATGTCAACTCAATATTATCTAATGCATACAAGTTGAGGTCCAGCAGTATTGAGTAGTGTCAGTGATGAGGATTTCAATGGAATATAGTTTTTCTATTTTATTAGGATCCTCATCCTCTTCCTGAGTTCCACACAAAACATGACATAATACAGAATTTTAATAGACAAGAACAGAACTACATAAAAAAAAAATAGCAATACACACACACACAACATATCTAGGTCAAATAGGAGGGTGGCTTTGTGCCGTGATGTGTTGCTTTATCTGTTTGTTGTTTATTTATGAGATGGAATGGAGATTCATGCAATAATGGCTCTATATAATACTGTATGCTTTCTTGAATTTGTTCTGGATTTGGGGACTGTGAAAAGACCCCTGGTGGCATGTCTGGTGGGGTAAGTGTGTGTGTCAGAGCTGTGTGTAAGTTGACTATGCAAACTACTTGGAATTTTCAACACATTAATGTTTCTTATAGAAAGTGATGCTGTCAGTCTCATCAAATCTCAGCCAAGAGAGACTGGCATGCATAGTGTTAATATTAACCCTCTGATTACAATGAAGAGCAAGACGTGCTTCTTTGTTCTGGGCCAGTTCCAGCTTAACTAGGTCTTTCTTTGCAGCAGTTGACCACATGACTGGACAATAATCAAGATAAGACAAAACTAGAGCCTGCAGGACTTGCTTTGTGGAGTGTGGTGTCATAAAAACCCAGGATCTCTTTATTACGGACAGACCTCTCCCCATCTTTACAACCATTGACTGTTTTGACCATGACAGTTTACAATCCTAAGTAACACCAAGTCATTTAGTCTCCTCAACTTGTTCAACAGCCACACCATTTAGAATGAGCACCAGATTGCACACACACTGCTGTTCAGTTTACCTCCTTGATTTAAACACAGTATTATAAATATTGTTCTCCCACCAACCTGGAAGAAGTGTTCCCTCTCAATTGGGTCATCTAGAAGAGTTTGGACAAGTTCCAAGAAGTTTGACTCCGATGCCTCGACCTCTGGATCTATCTACAGCCAGTATATGTAACAGTTAGTAAATTAACCTAGCCAGCAGAGTTACAAGTCTTGATCACCGAGTGGCACTCACCTCCTTTTCTCTATGAGTGATGATGCAGGTCCTCATCCTGCTCAGGTGTGGCTGGATGGTCTCCGGGTCGGCTGAATTATCAGAGCGACACAACTCCAGAACCAGCTGTCAACAAACAGCTAACATTGAAACATTTTGGATGCAAACCAATCTGGCAGTGAGTACGATATAGGAATTCTATAGTGGGAGGTTTTTACTATAAAAGTACAGTCAAAGCCTGAATCAAGGGAAGCCACGTCACTCCTTCGCCATATTGGCTGGGCGCTTTCTTTCATTAAGAAGACTCTAGCTGTTTGGCTAGCTGGGCACCTATTCTGTGACCCTGCCTAAATAAAAACGAATTCGACGTAAAAACAATACAGCATAGAAAACTTCTGTTTAGTGTCTTGCAACAATTCATGTTATCATTTTTACTTTTGGCTAAATAATGCACTTTATCGGACTAGTCCTTCTCCTGGCCTATCCATCCAGACCTTGACAACAGAAAGCATGATCAGAGCATGCAGCTAATATGATTGGCCATGTGGGACTAGCACAACCTGCCCTGCCTCCTGCAACACCCTTTGTAAAATCATGGCATATACATGGCATATCTCCACTTAGTAATACAAATATGGTATAGTTGTAGGGGCTCTTACTGTAGAGGATTAAATAAACATTGATTTCATTCCGTAGGGAATTTTGACAACACAACGTTCTACCTCAATCATACCCCTCTTAATTTCTCACCTGTGCTCGCAGCCCCATGATGAGTTGGACTTTCTCTCTGTAACTCATAAGATCAGGGATTATCTCCAACACACTGGTGACAAACTCCTCCACCAAGCCGTAGTCCATTGTGTCTCTCCGCTGAACAACTTGCCACAGAGCTGCAGACACCAGCCGCAGTGGAGGAACCAACAGACGCAGAGACGAGAGAGGAAGACGACCTGGTAGGAAAGAAAAACTTTGGTGACGTTCCAGGTCACAGTTTTTGCAATTGCAACGTATAGATTAACAAATCTCACACGTCATGGTGATGTTTTGTTACTGGGTAGCTAAATGTAGCCTAGAGATTTACCATCTACTGGACAGGTTATGTAGCCTAACTACTTCTAAATATACATAGTGAAAGACTTCAGCCTACATGAATATAGGTAACTAAGATTGTTTTTAAATAGAGCCTGCATTTCACTTACAAGTAAGTACAGTTGAAGTCGGAAGTTTACATACACTTAGGTTGAAGCCATTAAAACTCATTTTTCAAGCACTCCACAGATTTCATGTTAAACTATAGTCGGTTAGGATATCTACTTCGTGCATGACAAGTAATTATTCCAACAATTGTTTACAAAAACAGATTATTTCACTTATAATTCACTATTATTAAACTAGTGACATCATTAAGGGAGCATAGCCTTCACCTCGTCAGTCTGTCATGGAAAGAGAAGGTGTTCTTAATGTTTTGTACACTCAGTGTATATTTCCACTATGAGGTTGGAATAATACTTTGACATTGTGAAAATGATGACAATGCCCTTTAGTGTAAGAGCTGTTTGAAAATACCGCCTGAAATTTCAGCCTGTTTTGGTGGGATGGAGTTTGTGTCACCTTGATAATTTCCTGATGATGACTCACCGCTCTTCGTACTTGGCGACTTCAACCTCCCGACGTCTGCATTATAAGTCTCTCTTTCCCATCCTTGCCTCTTTTGACCTCACCCTTTCCCAGTCCCTTCCCACTTACAAGGCAGGCAATACATTTGCCTACTAATCTCACTGCTCTGTGGCTGAGTGACTAATTGTGATCTTACAGAACAGGGCTGTGGGCAGCTGAGTAAAAATGGAGGAAAACTAAACTTACAGAGGACCTATCTTCCTTTCACTCCCTCCTCTCTACCTTCTCTTCCTCTGTATAGATTGCTAAAGCCACTTTCTATCACCCTAAATGTCATACTCTAACATTAGGATACGCTTTTCCACCTTCTCATCTCTCCTTAATCCTCCACCCCCCCCCCCTTTCTGCGGACGACATGGTCAATCACTTTGAAAAGAAGGTTGACAACATCCGCTCCTCATTTACTCAGCCTATTGAGTCCACTGGTCTCACTCAGAACGAACTACCCTATGCCTTGACCTCTTTCTCCCCTCTCTCCAAATGAAATCCTGAGACTAGTGAAGTCCGGCCGCCCGACAGCCTGCCCGCTCGACCCCATCCCCTCTCCAGACCATCTCTGGAGACCTTCTTCCATTCCTCACTTCCCTCATCCCCATCAAACTTCAAAATGGCCCGAGTCGCTTCGCTCCTCACAAAACCAACACTAGACCCATCTGACTTAAACTACAGACCGGTTTTCTTTCTTTTTTTTCCAAAACACTTGAGCGTACCGTCTCTGACCAACTCTCTCACTATCTCTCTCAGAACAAAGTTCTTGACCCTAACCAGTCAAGCTTCAAGACGGGTCACTCAACCAAGACTGCTCTTCTCTGTGTCATGAGGCTCTCTGCACTGCCAAAGCTGATTCTCTCCTCTGTTCTCATCCTACTAAATATATCTGCTGACTTCAACACTGTGAACCCCCAGATCCTCCTCTCCACCCTCTCAGGGCTGGGCGTCTCAGGCTCTGCACACTCTTGGATTGCATCCTACATGGCAAGCCGCTCCTACCAGGTGACCAGGGCTTGGTTCTAGGCCCTCTCTTTATACACCAAGTCACTCGGCTCCGTCATATCCTTACATGGTCTCTCCTATCATTGCTATGCGGATGACACTACTTTTTTCTTTCCCCCTTCTGACACCTAGGTGGCGACACGCATCTCTGCATGCCTGGAAGATAAGTCAGCTCGGATGTCGGCTCAATCTCAACAAGACGGAGCTGCTCTTCCTCCTGGGGAAGGCATGCCCTCTTCAAGAACTCTCCATCATGGTTCTCCCATGTCAACCCGCTCCTCCACACACACTCCACTGGCTTTCAGTTGAAGCTCGCATCCACTACAAAACCATGATACTTGCCTACAGAGCAGCAAGAGGAACTGCCTATTGCTGTAACGAGAAGACAATGAAAAGACTCCAATCTGTATTTTAGTTATACAAATTCTCACTTAACTGAGCTGAAAAGTAGCCTTATCTTATTGGCACAAGCGGAGAACATCGGCCATATCCTCGGTGAGTGTGCATATTAAGCGTATTTTTCATTGGGTCAGTGCCACTTTTGTTTGCTATTGAGACAATACATTTCCACCTCCAGGTTATGGACGTCATATTGTATTTTTGTCTCCCCTTTTCACAGGCCTAATATATGGATCAGACAACGTTGTTTTTATTGATCGGTTTGTCAGTGTCAGCAGAGTAGGCTACCCTGTAATATTTGTTGTATTAAAAAATATTCTGCAAATTTCTCTGGTCACAAAGTGTAGTAGAAGTCTAGGAAATCAATGAATATGCTAAAATAAATTATTTTGCAATGGGGGGCAAAAGCAGTGTATTACTGGCTAAGGGAAACCTTGGTCCTGGAACCCCAATGGGGGAACCAGCTTCCCTCTGAAGCTAAGACAGCAGAGTCCCTGTGCATCTTCCAAAACTCTTTGAAGAGATTTCAAATGTTATCTTAAATAATCCCACAGCACTCTCCCCCACCTTCGTTTGACATATTTTCATCCTTTCTAACTCTGAACTTGAGGATAGCTACTTTAAGGAAAAATACAGCGCCTTCGGAAAGTATTCAGACCCATTGACTTTTGTTACGTTACAGCTTTATTCGAAATTTGATAAAAATATTTTTTTCCCCACTCCTCAATCTACACACAATACCCCATAATGACAAAGCCAATGTTTAGGTGTACCCGTGAAATTGTTGGGAGTGTGCGACTCCTATTTAGTGTTGGCTTTCTTTGTTCAACAAGTTGTATGTAAAAAAATAAACAATGTTAAACACCTCTACATTCCCTTTTTGGGGGGAGGTCGATCTCCTTCCATCTTCTCCCACTGGGCTTCCTCTGACTGTGAGTGGAAACGCCTAGCGGATGCTTCACATATATACATCCGGTGAAATGTCTGTCTCATTGTTATATCTTTGGTAAGGTACTTAATGGTTACCCAGAAATTGTTTGATAATTTGATTTTAAAAAACGGCTGCGTTGTTAACGTGTGTGTCTGGGGTGTTGGGAAAGGCTGCGTACAAGTTTCTACTCTAATAGGCAACATGTATTTTCTATACTATAACACAATCAGAAACCAACTAGCTATGTTCCATCATCATTACACCAGAAATACACACTTTAATTCACACTTACACAGCAACAATAAAACTCTTGGAAGATCTTGAGAAATAGAAAATAATATTACTCCATATTTTAGCCGTATCCATTTTTGTTGTCATTGATATCCATAGTTCAAGAAAACAATTAGCTATGATGGTGTGTCACTGAAAACTACACATGCTTACCATCTTCCTCATCGTCAGTTTCCTTGGACTCAGTCATATCAGGCATGGCGGCGAGAAATTCATCCAGTTCAGAAAAGAATGGACAGGTTGTTCGGTCACTACTGCTTGGCTCTCTGCGTGCTTGTCTGTATCTATACTTTAAGGCCTTCATCTTATTTTGGCACCGCTTCCACGTCCGTTTGACACCAAGGTCATTTAGCCGCTCCGAAATGTCCCTGTAAACATGTTTGCTTCTACACGTTTGCTCCATTTTCTGAAGAATCTGTTCGTCTGACCAGACGGAGATCAGCACCTTTGTCTCCTCCGGGGACCATAGCCATCCGACATCGTCTGCCAAAGCCATTGTCGATAATGTTGATCTAGGTTTGTTGACAGTAGCCTACAGCAGCTAGTAAGTTAGTAATATTAGTGGTAGAAGCTAAATTCCAAATTCCATAAAGTGGTGGGCTACTTCGACGTGACGTCATCTATAAGGAACCATGGTCGAGTTCCGGGTGGTCTTCTTTGAAGTCATCCTGCGTATCTGAATATTGCTATGTCGTAAGATGTTAGGAAATAGAATGAAAGAAATACAAACTAACTTGCCGAAGGACATCATTTGATGACCATTTCTCTCTAAAACAGCCCAGCAGATGGTATCAGTCCAATCATAGTAAATGTATTCTACAGAACAGGTGATGTCTGACATAATTCCACATTACAGTGAAGCATTTCTGCTTTACATTTTATGTTTATTGTGTACTTTGAAAACTTCTGAAGGACTGCTGCTACTCTGTTCTTTATTCTACTCTTATTATTATTATCATCATCATCATCTATCCTGATGCCTAGTCACTTTACCCTGCCTTCATGTACCTCTCTGCACATCGATCAGGTACTGGTACTCCCTGTATATAATTGGAGGAGCCTAATGGGAGGGACATGTATAGCTATTATTGGCAGGAGGGCAAACTCACTGTTGTTGGCTTATTAACTTATACTGTCCAAACCCCTGCCTGTTTTTTTGTTTTTTTTAAACAGCTTACACTAAAAAGGCATTGTCATGATTTTCACAATAAGTTCAGTAGAGTTACCAGCCTCAGATTGCAGCCCAAATAAATGCTTCACAGAGTTCAAGTAACAGACATCTCAACATCAATTGTTCAGAGGAGACTGTGTGAAATCAGGCCTTCATGGTCAAATTGCTGCAAAGAAACCACTACTAAAGGACACCAATAAGAAGAAGAGACTTGCTTGGCTAAGGAACACGAGCAATAGACATTAGACCGGTGGAAATTTGTCCTTTGGTCTGGAGTCCAAATGTGAGATTTTTGGTTCCAACCTCAACCAAATTTAGATGGTTTGGGATGAGTCGGACCGCAGTGAAGGAAAAGCAGCCAACAAGTGCTCAACATATGTGGGAACTCCTTCAAGACTGATGGAAAAGCATTCCAGGTGAAGCTGGTTGAGAGAATGCCAAGAGTGGCAAAGAGTGGCTACTTTGAAGAATCTTTGAAGAAAAACCCTTGAATGAGTAATATTATAAACTTTTGGCCCCCTGTGTAAGTTCAGACCCTTTGCTATAAGACTTGAAATTGAGCTCAGGTGCATCCTGTTTCTATTGATCATCCTTGAGATGTTTATGCAACTTGAATGGATTCCACCTGTAAAAGCAATTGATTAGACATGATTTGGAAAGGCACACCTGTCTATATAAGGTCCCACAGTTGAGAGTGCATGTCAGAGCAAAAACCAAGCCATGCGGTCAAAGGAGCACCGAGACAGGATTGTATTGAGGCACAGATCTGGGGAAGGGCACCAAAACATTTCTGAAGCATTGAAGGTCCCCAAGAACGCAGTGGCCTCCATCATTCCTAAATGGAAGAAGTTTGAAACCACCAAGACTCTTCCTAGAGCTGGCTGCCCGGTCAAACTGAACAATCAGGGGAGAAGGGCCTTGATCAAGGAGGTGACCAAGAACCCGATGGTCACTCAGACAGAGCTCCAGAGTTCCTCTGTGGAGATGGGAGAACCTTCCAGAAGGACAACCATTTCTGCAGCACTCCAGCAATAAGGCCTTTACGGTAGAGTGGCCAGACAGAAGCCACTCCTCAGTAAAAGGCATGACAGCCCGCTTGTAGTTTGCCAAAATGCACCTAAAGGACTCTGACCATGAGAAACAAGATTCTCTGATCTGATGAAACCAAGGCTGAACTCTTTGGCCAGAATGCCAAGTGTCACATCTGGAGGAAACCTGGCACCATCACTACGGTGAAGTATGGTGGTGGCAGCATCATGCTTTGGGGATGTTTTTCAGCAGCAGGGACTGGGAGACTAGTCAGGATCTAGGGAAAGATTAACAAAGAAAAGTACAAAGAGATCCTTAATGAAAACATGCTCCAGAGAGCTCAGGACCTCAGACTGGAGCAAAGGTTCACCTTCCAAAAGGACAACGACCCTAAGCACACAGCCGAGACAACGCATGAGTGGCTTCGGGACAAGTCTCTGAATGTGCTTGAGTGGCACAGCCAGAGCCTGAACCCAATCGAACATCTCTGGAGAGACCTGAAAATAGCTGCACAGCGACGCTCCCCATCCAACCTGACAGAGCTTGAGAGGATCTGCAGAGAAGAATGGGAGAAACTCCCCAAATACAGGTGTGTCAAGTTTGTAGCGTCATACCAAAGAAGACTCGAGGCTGTAATCGCTGCCAAAGGTGCTTCAACAAAGTACTGAGTAAAGGGTCTGAATACTTATAAAATCAGTAAAAACATTTTTTATAAATGTGCAAGAATTTCTAAGAACCTGTTTTTGCTTTGTCATAATGGGGTATTGTGTGTAGATTGATTAGAGAAAAAAAAAAAAAAAGTAATACATTTTAGAATAAGGCCGTAACGTAACAAAATGTGGAACAAGTCAAGTGGTCTGAATATCTTCTGAACTGAATGCATTGTATATATACACACACACACACGATATACCATAAATTGTATACATAATAAATAAAACATTTTACTGATATATACAGTTGTGGGTTTTAATAGTTCTATGGTTTAGTTGTTGTACTTTGCACACAGCGCTTAGTCTGATTTACAAGGATACGATTATGAACCATTGGATCATAGTCCCCCTCATTCCAACAAGAAACATAATCCATTATTTTAAATGTTTAAGGTCCCCCAAAAAAGGAATGTAGAGGTTGTATTTAACAGTTTATTTCTTTTTTTACATACAACTTGTTGAACAAAGAAAGTCGCGCACTCCAACAATTTCATGGTGCACCTAAACATTGGTTAGGTGCACCCATTAAATAGTTGTGAGCATATTTATTGTACAACTTTCTTTTTTATAATTTACCCCCCCCCCCCCCCCCCCATTAGTCAGAACCTCTACAAGGATGTTGGGGTGTGTTAGCTCATGCACCTTACTCAACTTGTGTGTGACATTGCAGAACCCAATCAATATGAAGTAACGGTCTAATAATCTGTGCAATGCGACTGAACGTGGCCAAAGCCAACTAAAATAAAACAGATGCCACACCAAACAAGCCTATGCCTTTAAAATACCATTAAATAAGTCACATACATAACACGTCCTTGTTTATTATTTTTTACAAAATTCACAGTTGTAACAATACTAATAGGCTACTGCTACACTGTTTATATTGTTGTTGTCACTTTATGAACACATGCTTTTTCAAAGCTGCATATTACTTTTTGATGGTGTGCAAATCTTAGAGTGTGTGGCAACAAGGAATAGGTCCAGTTCTGTCAGTCAGCAAAACCTTTAATACTGCCCTAAATAAAGCCGAGAGACATTAACGCTAGAAAAACATCAAGCCAAATGCTCATCAAGGCCAGTGCTGGTTACAGCAGTACAATAGTAACGCGTTTCAGTAATATATTATTCATGATTAACAGTGTAATATAACATTGGCAGTAGAATGGCCTTACTGAAGAGCTCAGTGACTTTCAACGTGGCGCCGTCATAGGATGCCACTTTTCCAACAAGTCAGTTTGTCAAATGTTTGCCCTGCTAGAGCTGCCCCGGGTCAACTGTAGGTGCTCGTAGCCCAACGTCTTTGAGCAACAACGGCCGTGAAGTGGTAGGCCACACAAGCTCACAGAACTGGACCAGCGAGTGCTGAAGCATGAAAAAATGGTCTGTCCTTGGTTGAAACACTCACTACAGAGTTCCTGCCTCTGGAAGCAACGTCAGCACAAGAAAATGGAAGAACTTTTCATCGGGAGCTTCATGAAATGGGTTTCAATGGCCGAGTAGACTGGAGTGGTGTAAATCTCGCCGCCATTGGACTTTGGAGCAGTGTTCTCTCTCTGGATTGATGAATCACGTTTCACCACGTGGCAGTCCGACAGACGAATATGGGTTTGGCGGATGCCAGGAGAACCTTTCCCTCACCGCTGTACAATTCTTGATCAGTCACCGAGTGGCACTCACTTCCTTTCCTCTATGAGTGATGACGCAGGTCCTCAGCCTGCTCAGGTGTGGCTGGGTGGTCTCCGGGTCGGCTGAACAATCAAGAGAGACACAACTCCAGAACAAAGAGGTAACAAACATTTTGGATGCTAACCAATCTGCCATAAGCCTACAGTATGGTATAATAAAGTTATAGCAAGCAGTAGTTGGTATAAAGTATAGCTGGAGGGGCTCCTAATGTAAAGGAATAATCAGTGAAATATAAGATAGACAATGAATTCACAGGCAATTTCTACAAAACAATGTAAAACAACTTTTTACAAGTCTGCTACATTGGAAACGTAACTCTTTGCCAAGCATCAGCTCACATTATTTTCAATGAAATCTAGGTGTGAGTAGTGCGGACCTGTGAGTGTCGGTGCTCCGAGTAAAATTGTGGTGCTATTTCAAGAATTGGATGTGTGGCTCACGCCTATGAACACTTGATAAAATGGCTTATAAAATGACTGCCGGCATGCACTTCAGTGTAACAGACTGCTTTCACAACACCCTGGTGTAGCAGGCCTGTGTAGCAAGTAGGTCATAGCCTACCCCTCTTTTCTCATGAATTTGACACACCATTAACATAAAATATGTCCAACCGTGCTGCGGAATTGTTAGCTTTTCAGTGGCATAGTTGGCTAGGACATTGTCAAGGTGGGCGGTCACGTGATTGCGAGGCAGAGGTCCCGGGTTCCAGTTTTGTGTGAGGAAGTGGTAGGCTATGGCTAAGCAAGCACAGTGACATCTGTCACACACAAATGCCCAATAACACTTGTGTCTCACACTAAGCTTGTACTGCCTCCAGGATACGCTTCCCAGGTAGCAGCTGAAAAACCTACAATGACAGGCTGTGTTTGCGACATCCCAGTGTAGCAGGTATGGCATCTCTCACCTGTGCTCGTAGCCCAATGATGAGTTGGACTTTCTCTGTAACGCATCAGATCTGGGGTTATCTCCAACACAGTGGTTACAAACTTCTCCACCAACCCGTAGTTCACTACGTCTCTCCGCTGAACAACTTGCCGCAGAGCTGCAGACACCAGCCGCAGTGAAGGAACCACAGTGAAGGAACCAAAGGGCGCAGAGACAAGAGAGGAAGATGCCGACCTGGTATGAAAACATTTAGTGACTTTCCAGTTCACAGTTTTTGTTTTGCATGACAATTATCGAGTGACAATGAGTTGACATGAGAGCACAAACAGACTGACACTCAGGCTAGTGTTACTGCAATTTTGTAACTACTTCACTGCGTCCAAAATAATATATTTATTCTGCAAATAACTAATTTCACAATTGTTACTATTGCAATTCATTTGTGTAAAGTCACGGAGTGCTGCTAAGTAACTAACGTTAGTTAATTCAACAAGACGCTAACCATGTTCCATCATCACTACACTAGAAGTACTTATAGATGTTATAACTTCACATAGCTGAATTTGATTACCATTATCTTCCTCATCGTTGAGTTCTTGGAGGCGAGAAATGTGTGCAGTTCAGAAAAGAATGGACAGGTCACTCGGCCACTACAGTTTGGGTTCCCCAGTGTTTGTCTTTACCTGTAATTAATGTCCTTTATCTTTATTTGGCACTGCATCCAAGCCCTTTTAAAGCCATGGTCGTTTAACTACACCGACATTTCGCTCTAACTTAGTGTATTACATTTTTTTCTATAACTTTGCTCCAACTTCTGAAGAATCTGTTTGTTTGACCATACGGCGATAAGCGCTTTTGCCTCCTTTGGGGACCATGTCCTTCCGAAATCGTCTGCCAATGCCATTGTCGGTAATGTTGCTCTAGATTGGTTGCTAGTACGTTAGATAACTAGTACACGTTTATCTAGTGGTAAGTTCCAAAGTTTCCGCCGCTAAATACAAACAAAGTAATCGGCTCCTTTTTCGGTTGAGGTAGCGTGATGACGTCATCCACTTGAATTATGGTCACGTTCCAGGTAGTCCTCTTTGTAGTTGTGCTGTGCATCTGAATAATTCTATCAAAATATGTTTTAATTAGTGGGAGTATGAAGAACAATTTCTGTGCAACACGATACATTTTGATGGGATTCTGTGTGCCTACACCGAGTTCATGGGAATTTGATCTTACCTGGTAATAATTCATGTCATTTGAGACATTTAGTAAGTGCATACAATTTCATACGGCTGTGGGAATCGATTACACAACACTGACGTTGTTGCCCCCAAGCCACACAGTACCACTATGGCCCGGGCAGTGCAGTCCTTTTACTCAATTTCCTTTATCATATAGGGCCCTACACAGCCCATGCCAGGGTTCCCCAACGGGCAGCCTGCACAGGATTTTATTTGGACCCCCAATTTTTTTGCAAAAAAAACATAGTTTTTAACAGTTTGCAGTCTTCAAATTATTTGTAATTATGTGCCGCCCAATGACCATCTGCTCAAGAAAATCAGCCCGGCTGAATCTAGTTGATAATCCCTGGCCTATGCAAACTGAGTGAAGGAGCGTTGTACACGGTGCGTTCCAAACGTTTTGCCACACAAAAGTAAATAAAACATGGAAAACGACACTCCTTCACTGCGTTTGAGAAAGGTGTGATTCCTGAGATGTTGAGCACTTCTCCAGGCGTTGTGAGATCACACAGTGCAGCACATCTGTAACAAAGACAACTTTTCCAGTTAGGCTATTTTCAACTATCTTTCAAATACTGTGTCAGTTGTAAAATAGTTCGTTTTACATTACAAGTCTTGGGTGGGTCAAATAAAAGCACAGTATTTTCTAATCATCAGTCTGTCTGTTACTTCAATGTCTAAATGAATTGTCTTGATGCTCTTCCCTCTTTTCCCCCTGCCCCGCTACAAAGTTTCTTGCTGCAGGCGGTCACTGACTCCGAGGTGCTAGAGGAGCTCCTTAAACTTGACCCCATAAAAACATCTGGGTCAGATGGTTTAGACCCTTTCTTCTTTAAGGTTGCTGCCCCTATCATCGCCAAGCCTATCTCTGACCATTTTAACCTCTCTCGGGAGGTTCCCATTGCTTGGAAGGCAGCCACGGTTTGTCCTTTATTTAAAGGGGGAGATCAAGCTGATCCTTACTATAGGCCTAGTTTTCCCTGTTTATCAAAAGTGTTCGAAAAACTTCTCAATAATCAACTGACTGGCTTTCTTGATGTCCATAGTATTCTCTCTAGTATGCAATCTGGTTTCCACTCAGGTTATGGATGTGTCACTGCAACCTTAAAGGTCCTCAATGATGTCACCATTGCCCTTGATTCTAAGCAATGTTATGCTGCTATTTGTATTGACTTGGCCAAAGCTTTTGATACGGTAGACCATTTCCTTCTTGTGGGCCGGCTAAGGAGTATTGGTGTCTCTGAGGGGTCTTTGGCTTGTTTTGCTAACTACCCCTCTCAAAGAGTGGTGTATAAAGTCAGAATATCTGCTGTCTCAGCCACTGCCTGTCACCAAGGGTGTACCCCAAGGCTCGATCCTAGGCCACAGGCTCTTCTCAATTTACATAAACAACATAGTTCAGGCAGTAGGAAGCTCTCATCTATTTATATGCAGATGATAGTCAGCTGGCCCCTCTCCGGATTTTGTGTTAAATGCTCTACAACAAAGCTTTCTTAGTGTCCAACAAGCTCTCTGCCCTTAACCTTGTTCTAAACACCTCCAAAACAAAGGTCATGTGGTTTAGTAAGAAAAAGGCCCCTCTCCCCACAGGTGTGATTACTACCTCTGAGGGTTGAGCTTGAGGTAGTCACATCATACAAGTACTTGGGAGTATGGCTGGACGGTACTGTCCTTCTCTCAGCACATATCAAAGCTGCAGGCTAAAGTTCAATCTAGACTTGGTTTCCTCTATCGTAATCGCTCCTCTTTCACCCCAGCTGCCAAAATAGCACTGATTCAGATGACCATCCTAGATTACGGAGACATAATTTATAGATCGGCAGGTAAGGGTGTTCTTGAGCGGCTAGATGTTCTTTACCATTCAACCATCAGATTTGCCACCAATGCTCCTTATAGGACACATCACTGCACTCTATACTCCTCTGTAAACTGGTAATCTCTGTATACCCGTGACAAGACCCACTGGTTTATGCTTATTTATAAGACCCACTGGTTTATGCTTATTTATAAAACCCTCTTAGGCCTCACTCCCCCCTATCTGAGATATCTACTGCAGCCCTCATCATCCACATACCAGTCACATCCTGTTAAAGGTCCCCAAAGCATACACATCCCTGGGTCACACGTCTTTTCAGTTCACTGCAGCTAGCGACTGGAACGAGCTGCAACAAACACTCAAACTGGGCAGTTTTATCTCCATCTTGGACACACTTACTGACAGTTGTCTGCTTTGCGTGATGTATTGTTGTCTCTACCTTCCTGCCCTTTGTGCTGTTGTCTGTGCTCAATAATGTTTGTACCCTGTTGTGTTACTACCATGCTGTGTTGTAATGTGTTGCTGCCATGTTGTAGTCTTAGGGTCTCTTTATGTAGCGTTGTCTCGTCATATTTTGTCCTATATTTGTATTTAATTTATTTATATTTTTAATCCCAGCCCCCGTCCCTGCAGGAGGTATTTTGCCTTTTGGTAGGCCGTCATTGTAAATAAGAATGTTCTTAACTGACTTGCCTAGTTAAATAAATTAATATTCCCTCCAAACCAAACACATGATCAAAAACAAAATCCTTTATTACATTTTTATTTAGGTCCCAAAAAACCCATCATAATAACATATCAATAATATTAATAAAGTAAAAACAAAAGGGAAAAAATAAAATAGCTATTATTTCCACAGTGTCCAGGAGCCAGTCTGTAGGAACGCTGCAAGTCCATATTATATAAAGGGCCGTGGTTTCATGATTCTGCTGTGCCGTTCAGGAATGTAGAGGTGGTGGGGTTCAAGTCTAAGCCAGGCTACTGTTGTGACAGCTGTAGAAGCAAAAAGAACCCAACAACCACATTACAAAACGTGACAAGACTCGTGCACAAAACATTAACACACACTCATCTTTGGGGTGGGTGCTTACCTGCTGTTGTTGAGGCTGTGGTTCGGGGCCTCTGCTGGCCAGACGGCTCAGGATGTTCCTCTCGGACATCTGGAGTCTAACTGCGACTGGGGGTATCCGGGCGATGGTTGCCGGGAGACGGGTCACATCTGCCTTCATGTCACTTAGCAGCTCCTCCAGCTGTTTCAGCACTGAGAGGGAAAGAAAGAGACACAAACAGAGCCCCAGGACAGCAACACAATTAGACCCAACCAAATCATGAGAAAACAAAAATATAATTACTGGACACAGGAAAGAACAAAAATACTCAGCAAACCAGAATGCTATTTGGCCCTAAACAGAGAGTACACAGTGGCAGAATACCTGACCACTGTGACTGACCAAACTTAAGGAAAGCTTTGACTACGTACAGACTCAGTGAGCATAGCCTTGCTATTGAGAAAGGCCGCCGTAGGCAGACCTGGCTCTCAAGAGAAGACAGGCTATGTGCACACTGCCCACAAAATGAGGTGGAAACTGAGCTGCACTTCCTAACCTCCTGCCAAATGTATAACCATATTAGAGACAAATATTTCCCTCAGATTACACATATACAAAGAATTAAAAAACAAACCCAATTTTGATAAACTCTCATATCTACTGGGTGAAATACCACAGTGTGCCATTACAGCAGCAAGATTTGTGACCTGTTGCCACAAGAAAAGGGCAACCAGTGAAGAATAAACACCATTTTAAATACAACCCATATTTATGTTTATTTATTTTCCCATTTGTTTGAACTATTTGCACATTGTTACATCACTGTATTTACATAATGACATTTGAAATGTCTATTCTTTTGGAACTTCTGAGTAATGTTTACTGTTAATTTTTATTGTTTATCATCTTCTTCACTTGCTTTGGCAATGTTAACATACAGTATGTTTCCCATGTAGATAAAGCCCTTAAACTGAAATTGATCGAGCAAACACGCACATATATTTATAAATAAATAAAGGGACGTGGTTTCAAGCTTGGGCGCATTATCTTCTTCTGTGCCGATCAGGAATGTAGAGGTTCATAGAACGTAGAATATTTATAGATTAACTGTAATATCTGGTGACGACCCACAGAAATGCAGGACTGATTATGCTATTGAGCAAGTCAGTTTATATTTGGCTTGGCTAACTAGCTAGCTAGCATGTAATATGATTTGAATGATGCAGCAACACCAGATCCCCCTGCCCCAGTTCCTAAAGGCAAGTGGACAGCGGTGTGAGGAGACGCAGAGGCCCTTTGCGTAAGGGGTATTTCTGGACCACTGCTGAGGTGTGGTGATCTTGCTTCGGCAGCTGTAAAAGCGGCAGTTTCACCCAGGTGGGTGCTATATTTCAGTGGTGGGCGATACAGCCTATCTACGGAGGAAGAGCTGTGACTATCTAAGATGACAAGGTGCCCGATGAAGAGCTCCATGGCCGGTCTTGTCAGATGTCTCTACCTCCCTGCCTAGCTCTACCATCTATGCTCCCTCATGTTAAGATACTTCCCTTTCTACTTGTAATGAAAAGCGCTATTATATAATACTATCTATTAATATTAACTTTACAAATCTTCAACTAAGCCCCTAGGTACTCTAGGTTGATATATCAAATCAAATGTATTGGTCACACACATGGTTAGCAGATGTTATTGCGGGTGTAGTGAAATAAACATATTATAGTCTGGGTTATGTCAGCAAAGACCCTATTCGTCCTATTCAGTGGGTACGAACCAGTCAGACAAGGTGAAATGGGCAGTTACCATAAGATCTATTTACATTTTCCGTTGTCAAATGTTTTTCTACAGTTTCCCTAATTATGACGACCCAGGCGTACTAGATGGAGTGCTAGCTGGCTCGCTACCTTTGTGCAGGACGGCATTGGCGGGCTTGTTCCCCGACATGGACTCCTTGCTGAGGTGTTGGTGGGACTCGGCCAGACATTCCACTTCGCTGAAGCGTGTGTTGAGGGCCATGGAGGGGTGGGAAGGGTCCTCCGACATGTTGAGGTAGGCCGCACGGCGCAGCTGCTCCTCGATCACCAGGGCCTGCTCTAGCAGCTTGGGGGAGGAAGGAGGAGATGAGATGAGGAAGGGGTGGATGAGAATACATCCACACAAATGCAAGGTGTTTACATGGAGCACAGCAAATCTTTATGCAATAAGAGTGAAAATGAGAACTGCTGATAAACACGCCTGAGGTGGGGGGGTTATAAGAAGAGATGGCTTAGAAATTACAATAATAAATAATCATGGCTAATTATTTCATTTATACCTTGAACCTCCTGGCCAGAAACTTGTTCTTGATCTCCAGGAAGTTGCCTCGGTTCATCTCAGCCTTGAAGGGCTCGTTGAGGATGGCGTACTTCACGTCGTTCTGGATGTCCTGCCAGCGCGCGTAGCCGTGTCTAGGGGGCGCCAGTGTCAAGGGAAAAACAAGACAGACTGGCCCCACTGTTTGCGGCATGACCAATATTAGCCTAATGTATGTGACCATTGACCAATATTGGTCATAGTTAATAGATATGCTGAGATTGTACTTTTTCCATGTTACAGGCAATCCACCGTGGAGGCAATTTCCCCAATGACAGCGTTGCACCGGTTACATTTTGAAGAGAACGATTTGACAGTAAATCACTGAGTTCTATCATTTGGAGAGTGCTGTACTAATGTTTGTTTGCAAAGACCCACAGTGGGCAGCACAGTTTGTCAACACTGGTATAAAAGGATACTGTATGATGCCAGCCAGCAGCCAGTAGTCGTGGCGACGGTGCCAGATCTCATTGGTCTTCTTGGTGACGGTGGCGGCCCTCTCTTCATTCTGCCACAAGGAGTGCAGCTCTGTAGGGGGGAGAGGAGAGTGATTCCCTGAAGTAACAATTGAGACTTGTTGAACTTGAGACCATTGAAAATGCAGTTTAGACCAAGAGTAGCGCTTAACCTGTGTATGAAACCAACCAAAACTCAGTTGAGACAGAGTTGAGGTGTTTGTGGTGTTCTTTCCATCTTGAGACAAGTCCTCTTACCTGTGAATCCTCCGTCGGCGATGTTGAACATGAATCTTGTCTTGGCTTTCTTCTTCTCCTCACTGACTCCGGCCGCCGCTCCCTCCTTCACACTCTCCCCGTTCTGCAGCTTGGCCAGCTCCTCCGCCTTCACACCATCCTTCTCCTCCTTTTGCTCTGCAGACGGAACGAGATAGAAGATGGGGGCGAGTGAGAGAATGGAGTGAAGCAGAAACATCACGCCCACGCAAGGCACGGGACCTACAGTATGTTCTTACTGCAGTTTGTTGATTGACGAGGGCAAAAAGAGAGCGAATGAGGGAGAGAATAGCTACCTTTCTTCTCCTCTGAGGCAGGAGTGGTGTCCATCTTATCCGCCTTCTCTTCTACTGCAAATCCAAAAGGATGGAGAGAAAGAGGGGCTAGACATTAGCAAACATCAAACGAGAAACTAATAGAATACAATAGAAAATGGTGCTACGGAAAAACACAGTACTGAACCCTATTCTATTATGACATCACCTTTGGCCTCGGAGTCTTCAGATTTGACCTCCGACACGTCCATCTTGGCCTCTGCTGCTGGAGACTTGGTCTCCTCTCCTCCCTCAGCACTCTTCTCTGCAGTCTCGCCGTCCTTCTCCTTTTGCGCCTCTCCGTTGGTAGGCTTGTCTGTTTCCATGGGCTCTTCTACGTCTTTTTCCTTCGCTTTCTGTTCAGGGGAGGGAGTCTTCTCATCTTTATCGGGGATCGCAATTATCTGAAAGAGGAACCTTTATTAGAACCAGAAGAATGCACAGACGTTTTTAACTTACTAAACTAACCATTCTGGACAAAGAGTTTAATCTCAAACTTCATATATATATACCCCATGTACAAGTATGATAAATTTGGTTAACCATTGCCCTATTCCAGTCTATTGACCAATGTAGCTTAAGTGGATCATTCTTTACCTCTGAGTCTTCCGTCTTTCCGGACTCCTTCTCCACCTCTCCGTCTTTCTTCTCCTCTTTCTCGCCATCCTTCACGGCACCCTCAGTCTTCGAAGGATCGTCTGCTAAACCAACAGAACACTTTTTTTTACCCAATTTCCACATCTCTAAGCATTGACAGATACAGTTTACACACCAAGCACTCTTATTCTAGGGGTCTCTCTAAAACCAGCATAGCAGGAGCAGTGTTTGACCCTGCATGTCAGAGTCCTGGAACAGTGAGAGGGCGTGGCGTGGAGGGGGGGGGCAGAGTTGGTTTACCTGGGGCGGGAGTGTTGGGTTGCGTGTCTGCGGGTGTGCCAGTGGAGGGAGTTTTGGGGGCTGGGGAGGGCGAGCACACAGAGGGGAACAGGGGTTAAAAGCATTATCGCAGGAGAGGGTCTACACTCGGCAAGACACGGGACGTACTTGCAGAGATTGGGGTTACATGCCATAGGTCAATACAGCAGGAAAGGTAGAAAGAGCAGGGACCAGGATGAGCGGTCTGTACCTGTGGCGGGTGTGTTGGGCTGTGTGTCTGCAGGGGTGCCTGTAGAGGGGGTCTTCCCTGGAGAGTCGGGGTGGGCTCCAGCTGCAGCGGCGGCAGCCTTTTTACTCTCCTCCAGCTCCATCATCCAGGGCATGGACCACTGGCCGTTGACATGCTCAAACTCCTGGACCTGGTCAAAAACATGGTCAGAACACGGTCAGGAGAGATAACGACACACAGGGTCATACATCCTCATAGGACCAGTGTACCGTTACACTTTCACTTAAAAAGTATGACAGTTCAATTGAATTCCTACAACTATCCCAAACAGGAACCGGGCTTCACCTTCTTGCGGATCAGTGACATCACACCGATGCGGGTGAGTACGTGTTGCCGCGACAACCCTTCGCGGGGGACGCCGTCGGCGAAGGTCTCGGCTCCGTCGGCGCCGGGCTCGCACAGGTGTCTCATGAAGAGCGAGACGTACGCCCTGAGAGACACAATTACAGAAATATGAGAGAAGAGATGGATCCGATGTAAAAAATAAGACTAACTCAATCAATATCAGAGCATCACTATTTTGATTTACACTAACGCGTTAGTTACTCACTTGAACTCTTTCTCAGATTTCCCGCGCAGGTCTCTGACCAGCCACTGGGTGGTGAAGGCGTCCTGGGGCGGCATCCCATAACGCATCACTGCATTCAGGAAGGCCTTCCTCTGGCGAACGTTGAAGCCCAACACCTGAACACCAGAGAGGCAGGGTAGTGTCGAGTTAACAGCTAGTCTACAGATTGACGCCCAACATCTATACATGCCAATTGAATGCCAGTAGGTGAGTAGGCTCATCAGGAGATAAGCCAAATTGTAAACCCATTAAGAATCATACAGAGCATTGGTTCAGAGTGCAATGATCGGTGGACATTGACAGCTGACCTCGATGTTGCCTCCCACTCTGGCCAGCAGGGGGGGAAGTGGCTTGTCCCGCTCGCCCCTCATGCCTTTCCTGTTTGGTCTGCGAGAGTTGGCTGCGCCACCAGAAAAAGGAAAACATGAAAAGTTATTCTCTTAAGCTTCACAAACCACATACAAACACACACACAAACTCTTGTAAAACACCACCGACAGACACCATCTGTCAACACACACTTTCGCTTACCTTCTGCCCGCTCATCAAAGTCCTCGTCACCCTCCTCGGAGGCCACAGAGTAGTCAGAGTTGTTGTCTGATTGGTCATCCTGCCAATCTGCTTGGAGACAGAAGACACGGGGAGCAATTTCAGTACACAGTCCAGAAAACGTCTGTTCGATGAACATTGAAAGAGGGGGGAGAAGATTCTACAAGGAAGTGGACTTGGAGGAGTGAAAGGTTGACAAACAGATCAAGTACAGAGCGCTAGAAGGAAAACACAGTCACAGATATGGAGGTGATGCATCTCAACTTGTGCGCACACACACACACACACACACAGAGACACACACACACACAGAGACACACAGTGCCCGAGTGCAAGTAGCTGACTCAAACCATGTGGGACATTGTCCTTATGTAGTCTTAACATTCTGTTTACTCCTCGTGTGTAAGGGTAAAACATGACCCGCCTTCACTAAACCCCAAAATAAAGCGGCTTCATTGAATTTTAAACCCCAAATCTATTTTACATGAAGAAACAACCTGAAGACAACTCAAGGGTCAAGCTAGTATGTGTCCAGTTAGTAGGTGAGGAGAGATGCACCGTTTCCTAACTCAAAAGAGGGAAGGGGTACAAGAAACACACGCCAACACATTCTTCCATCTTAGGGTACTAGAATAAAAGACTGCTTTGTGCCACATTCTGTGCGGGCGGCGGCAGGAATTTTCTCCTTCATGGTGAGGAGCCTGAGATCATGGTGGCCTTACAATGCATTGTGGGTAGTTCAGTTCACACCATTGCAATGCCTTTTAGTGAGGCGTCAAACGTTAACAAGGAAAGCTGTCATTCCAACATAAAACTAACAAGGACTTGAACAGATATTCGCTCATCATAACGTAATTCTGAATAGTTTGGATTATTGTTGGGAATAGAAGATCACTAACATACATGAAGATTTACCAGGCTTTCTGAGGATTGACCGAGCCTTTCTGAACAGGTAATGCAAATGGGATGAACATTCAAAAGGTCTCTTACAGGGGTAAGGGATAATCAAACCAGCACGAGCACCTGACACCCCTCAGTTACCAAGACACCCGACACCCCTCAGTTACCAAGACACCCCTCAGTTACCAAGACACCCCTTCAGTTACCAAGACACCCCTTCAGTTACCAAGACACCCCTTCAGTTACCAAGACACCCCTTCAGTTACCAAGACACCCCTCAGTTACCAAGACACCCCTTCAGTTACCAAGACACCCCTTCAGTTACCAAGACACTGGACACCCCTCAGTTACCAAGACACCATTCAGTTACCAAGACACCGGACACCACTCAGTTACCAAGACTTCACCGGTGGCTTACACCCACCTCCTCACACACACACACACACACACTTCCATATCGCACACCTCCATGCCTCTCACACGTAAGTAAGTAATGGCGTTGGCGCTTGTTGTTGTTACCCCGTCTACTACCTCGGTCCTCCTGGGAGCCGTCGTTGTAGTTGACCTGCTTGCGGATGCGCTTGCCCTTGCCCAGGTTGCGGGCCAGGTCCTCCTGCTGCTGCTCATAGTGGTGCCTGAGCAGCTTCTCCCAGTAGTCTGGGTCTACACTCTCCTCCTGCTTGATGATCTCCCTCTGTACTTCCTCCTCCTAACGGGGGCCAAGAGGGAGGGAGAGAGAGCGAGGCGAAGGTGATTCGTTGATCAAGTGTGCCGGTGTCAAACGAGCCACGTCGGCTAGACACACACACAACGTCTGGGCTACAACAAGGCCACTTAGGAGACACTTACCGCCTCCTCCTCGTCCTTGACCACGTATTGGGCCACCTTGAAGGAGCCAAGGTACTCATTCATGCTTCCGATCTCAGTCTCCTCCGGGGTTTCCGACTCCTGGTTCCTGTCCAGCAGTCTGTCCACCGCCATGTCATCGTAGTGGATCACCTGGCTGTCCTCCTCCTTGTTCTCACCTGGGGGACATTACCGTAACATTATGGACATGTTCCATCTAAACAGGATCAGAACATGTTATAAACATTGGCATAACCATAATCCATGTTTACAACAGCAGGAGGGGTTTTGACCTTCTTTGTCCCCCTTTCCAAGCTCGTCCTTGAACAGCTCCTCTGTGCCGAACTTGAGGATGTCATCCAGCTCCTGTTTGGACATGGAGCCAGTCTTGGAGCCCAGACCAGGACGCACCACCAAGTGGGTCAACATCATCTTCTTCTTGGCAACCTTGAGAGGGAGGGAACATGGACGTTTCAATGTCTGCATTGACTTTCTTTCTGCCCATATAAGGAAGTTAAATGACTAGCACTGACAGACGAGGCTAAGGTTTCACACACAACATTCACTGGATCCATCAACAAGGTGGCATTTCTATGATAAGATTGTTGCATTGTGAATAGGTCATGGTGGTGATGTAGGAGAGGTGACAGCCTCTTTACCTGAGTGATCCTCTCCTCCACAGAGGCCTTCGTGACGAAGCGGTATATCATCACCTTTTTGTTCTGCCCAATACGGTGAGCTCTGCTGAACGCCTGAGACCAGGAAGAGACAGAGAAACTGTCTGAACCTTTCATACTTGCAACCACGTTAATAACGTTTTTTTTAATGAAGAACAAGGAGATGGTGAATGGCCCAATCCTAAATCGATCTCTAAGCACTTGTGGAGATCTGATTGGCTAGGTGGAAGGTTCACCATATTACTTCTACTAATCAAATTCTCAAACATCATTGGGCTTGATTTGGTATTGTGCCCGTGTGTGAGGGTTCCAAGTGTGTTACCTGGATGTCGTTGTGAGGGTTCCAGTCTGAGTCGTAGATGATGACAGTGTCGGCGGTGGCCAGGTTGATACCCAGACCACCAGCTCTCGTCGATAGTAGAAAGGCAAACTGCAGTGCTCCCGGAGCTAGGGAACAAACAGATCAACCACTCAGACCAAATCTAAAGAAATATATATCACTCACTTTCTACATCAATAACTATCTATATTTACATCAATCACTTGATTTATCTCTATATCGTTCACTTTCCAGGGATTTTTCTGCATAGAAAATGCTTGGGAGGACTGCCTAAGCTGGGTTTTTTTTTTTTCTTTCGGACCGTCGAAGTACAAACAGTGTAGAAAAATAATTAAATGTATTTTCGGGGATCTAAAAAATGCTTTCAGTGTAAACGATATTACAACAAACACTGTTTTTGCAATAGGCCCTATGAATTCAGGATTATTGATTTTGTTATTATGTTTGAGCATAAGAAAACAGCAATAGTCATGGCATTGCAGGAAAACTCTTAGCACCAAGGTAGAATGTTAAATCACAACAAATTGGCTTGGAAACAAACATTTCCATGAGCTCCATGGAGAAACGTGTAGAATTGCAGTAAATTGGCATAAACATGCCAGCAGGGCCGATGAGCCGAGCACACCCACCACCTAAACCACTTATTATCCATCACTCCAGATATCAAACAATGATGGGATATATACACCTAATTTAGATCTAAAGACTACAACTATATAATAGTCACTCTGAAATTGCAGTAAGCACAGTGATATAGTGTGGGGTGAGCCTCACCATTGAATCTATCGATGGCCTCCTGTCTCATGCCCCCGGTGATGCTTCCGTCAATACGCTCGTACTTGTAGCCCTCGTTCTCCAGGAAGTCCTCCAGCAGGTCAAGCATCTTGGTCATCTACGACAGAGGGAGTTGAATGGGTGGTGAGGAAACAAATAAAGCTGATGCACGAGAGGAAAAAGACCTAGAACACAGTCTACAAGCGTAAGCAGTGTCCATGTGAGTTGTAAGACCTTTGAAATGTTTGAATCCTTCTTGATGTAATGTGATTTGTGGAAGTGCGTGTTGGTTAACTAACCTGAGAGAAGATGAGTACTCTGTGCCCTCCGTCTTTCAGCTTCCTCATCATCTTCTGCATTAGCGTCAGTTTTCCAGCAGACTTAGTGAGGGCGCTACCGTCGTACATCCCATTGGGCATCTTTGGGGCTTCCTGTTTTTGGGGGGGGGGGCAATCAAGAGGCAGAGCTTCAGCTATATAGAGCCTTACAGCAAAAGACTACAAAAGTTATAATGCATATCATGAAACTGCTAGACGCAAATAGTGTCTAAGACAGCATATACAAAATTAATGCCTCACCACCCCACTTAGCCATCACAATAGCATGGTCCCATTCAAATGTATTAGTATGTGGGTCGTACCATGGCAGCCACAGGGAAGAGGTAGGGGTGATTGCAACACTTCTTGAGGTCCATCACTACGTTGAGCAGGGATACTTGATTTCCACCACTGCGCGTGTTCAGAGCCTCAAAGTTACGGGTGAGGATGAATTTGTAGTACTTCCTAAAAAAACAGTAAGAAAATCCACATTTAATACCCCTTCCACAGTCCAATTATATTGTAAAGTTCACATGAGCTGAGTATCCCGAGGGAAGATTGTGTTTAAGTAAAGTCTATGGAAGATAAATCATTCTAACTATAGATATCATCACATCACCCCTTTAGCCAAGTTAGACAGCACATTAAATTGGGTTAACACTATTCAATTGACCCCTTCACCACACCCTAGCTCTCCATGCATTTTCCCACATTTCGCTCACTTCTGCATGGGGCTGAGCTCCACCCTGACAATGAGCTCCGTCTTGGAGGGCATGTGCTTGAAGACGTCAGCCTTCAGTCTCCTGAGCATGTGGGGTCCCAGCATGTCATGCAGCTTCTTGATCTGGTCCTCTTTGGCAATGTCAGCAAACTCTTCCAGGAAACCCTCCAGGTTACTACACAGAGACAGGAAGATGCAGGAAAGTAAGTGACGGTTAACTCTATAATAACTGGTCTATGATGCGTGGTGTGTGATACTGGTGAAGTGGTTGTTGGGATTGAATGGGAAAGTAATGTGGTCAGAATGTGTGTACACAAACACACCTGAATCTCTCTGGCGTGAGGAAGTTGAGGAGATGGAACAACTCTTCCAGGTTGTTCTGTAGAGGTGTACCGGTCAGTAGCAGCTTGTGCTGGAGAGGATAGTTGTTCAGCACCCTGAAGAACTGGAGGAGAGAGAAAACACGAGTGTTACTCAACTAAAAAAAGAATGGTACTTTCAGCCATACCAGTTGAGGTAGAGTTTCATTGCACAATGAGGATATCCAACTAATGAGAAATAGAATTTGGGATGACCTTATACTTCCACATTTATATTTTTCCTGAATAAGGGAATATGTTACACACGCCAAGTAAACTACCTCCATAACAGGAGCCCTTTAAAGCCTCACAACTAGAATCTCTCACCTTGGACTGGTTGTTTTTGAGCCGGTGGGCCTCATCGACCACCAGACAGGCCCAGTCTATGGATCCTAGGATGGCCATGTCGATGGTGATCAACTCATAGGACGTCAGCAGCACATGGAACTTCACCGATGAGTCTTTCTACAAGGCCACGACAGGGGGAACGGTTAAAAACGTGACACACCAGCATATCATTGAAGGAGTGATGTGACTTATTGACCCCCCAAAAAAACAAGGGTTTTTCCTTACTTCAATAGAACACTAACTTTATTGATAAACAGTTCTATTTGATCTTTTTTAAATCAAATTCCCCCCCCATAATTCTCACCTTCATCTTAGAAGCTCTCTTGCCTCCGCGGATGGCGTTGTTCTCGAAGGAGAACTCGTTCTCTCTGATGACGGCTCTGCTGTCCTTGTCTCCTACGTAGGTCACCACGTACATGTCCGGGGCCCACATCTCAAACTCTCTCTCCCAGTTAATGATGGTAGACAGGGGGGCGCTCACCAGGAACGGGCCCTTGGAGTGACCCTATAAGGGGGAAAGAAAAAAGTTAATTAATAGATCATTTGTATGGATGGCCCCAGCAGGAATCAAACCCACTATCAATGTTGTTGCAAGTGCCATGCTCTACCAACTGAGCCACAGCTAATTTAACTTAATAAATATAATTTCTCATGTAACATTTACAGTATATTTCTAATGTTAAAATATTGTGTTGTCAAATACATTGCATTCTACACTCCGACCAATAGGTGGCAGTAGTCTCCATGTGATCACCCCCAAGAGTGTTGACACAAAGAGCTCAAGCTAAATGTCGTCAGATTTCACCTGACATATTATACAAAATGGCTGGGCTGGTCGGTATTAGTCTATAGGGCTGCCAAGTTGGCATTTCTGATCAATTCCTGTTGAAATAATGGCTTCCACCATTTGGCTTTAGCAAAAAAAACATGTAAACAATGTTAGAAGCTACAGTTATTAACTTTTGAAAGTTCAATTTGAACATTAACTAACACAATTGGGCACTCTTCAACATGCACACGTGTGTACTTACTATATGCAAATTAACTCCACCTATACAACAACATAGGACTATACATCCTTTAAGCAGGGTTCATACAGACAAGTGAAATTCAAGGACTTAATTGTAATTTTCAAGCACCTCAATGTTATATAACTGTATATATAGGGCCTATAATACTGATTCACGTGTAATATACACTACAAGGCCGATAGAATGTGGACACCTCAAACATCTCATTCCAAAATCGTTGACATTAATATGGAGTTGGTCCCTCACTTTACTGCTATAAAACAGCCTCCACTCTTCTGGGAAGGCTTTCCACTAGATGTTGGAACATTGCTGAGGGGACTTGCTTCCATTCATTCACAGGTCGGGCACTGATGTTGGGCGATTAGGCCTGGCTAGCAGTCGGCGCTCCAAATCAGCCCAAAAGTGTTCGATGGGGTTGAGATCAGGGCTCTGTGCAGGCCAGTCAAATTCTTCCACACCAATCTCGACAACCATTTCTATATGGTCCTCGCTTTGCGAACGGGGACATTGTCATGCTTAAACAGGAAAAGGGCCTTCCTCCAACTGTTGCCACAAAGTTGGAATCACAGAATAGTCTAGAACAGTGGTCACCAACCGGTCGGTCGCGATTTTTAACCATTTCATGGGTCTGAAGGTACAAACTCTGCCTTTCCAGCGGGCCCGGAGAGAAGAATCAAGTGCACTATAGGCCTTCCTCTGGCCAATCGGATGGCTCAGATTACTGTGTCTGCAGTAACGTTACAGGCATAAAAGAGAGCTACAGCAAAGTTGATACTGTGAGATTTAAAACCATGACTAGAGACTCAAAGAATAGGCAGAAATAATGCGGTGCGACTCGAGTTGCCATCAGCTGGAAGACTGTCCCTTTTTGGTCAGTGTCAGTGGAGGAAAGGGAGAGAGGAGGGATGTTGCGAGGCGGACCCTCATTCTGCTGCTCTCTCCCTCCGCTGAGACTGACCATCAGATGCAGGCACCATCAGAAAAGGTTGGTGACCACTGGTCTAGAATGGTCATTGTATGCTGTAGCGTTAAGATTTCCCTTCACTGGAACTAAGGGGCCTAGCCCAAACCATGAAAAACAGCCACAGACCATTATCCCTCCTCCACCAAACATTAAAGTTGGCACTATGCATTGGGGCAGGTAGTGTTCTCCTGGCATCTGCCAAACCCACATTTGTCTGTCGAACGGCCAGATGGTGAAGCGTGATTCATCACTCCAGAGAACGAGTTTCCACTGCGGTGAGCTTTACACCACTCCAGCCAACACTTGGCATTGTGTGCGACTGCTTGGCCATGGAAACCCATTTCATGAAGTCTTCGAACAACAGTTATTGTGCTGACGTTGCATCCAGAGGTAGTTTCAAACTCAGTAGTGAGTGTTGCAACAGAGGACAGATTTTTACACGATATGCGCTTCAGCACCCGGTGGTCCCGTTCTGTGAGCTTGTGTGGCCTACCACTTCGCAGCTGAGCAGTTGTTGCTCCTAGACGTTCCACATAACAGCTCTTACAGTTGACCGGGGCAGCTCTAGCAGGGCAGAAATGTGACAAACTGACTTGTTGGAAAGGTAGCAGTCTGACAGTGCCACATTGAAAGTCACTGAGCTCTTCATTAAGGGAAATTTTACTGCCAATGTTCGTCTATGGAGATTGTATGGCTATCTGCTCGATTTTATACACGTGTCAGCAAAGGGTGTGGCTGAAAAAGCCAAATCCACTAATTTGAAGGGGTGTCCACATACTTTTGGCCATGTAGTGTACGACATAAGTAAATGCAAGGACATAAAAGTGATGTTTTATGTCATGATTTTGGACAAATACATCAAGACCGCAACAATAACAATACTGAATACAGCTATCTTTCCCCCTTATATCTTAATGTAATGGCATGAAACAAACTGGCAGATTATCAACGAACAGCTGTAACATGTTGTCCAGCGTAGGAACTCCTCACTGGGACTCTAGTAAATAGAAAGACCCACATTCACTTTCACCCTCATTCTCCTACACACACACACACACACCTCTTTGTAGAGTGAGTAGAGGAACACAGCAGTCTGCACCGTCTTGCCCAGTCCCATCTCGTCAGCCAGGATAGTGTCTGTGCCCTGTGCCCAGGAGAAACGCAGCCAGTTGAGACCCTCCAGCTGGTAGGGGTGCAGGTTGCCCCCTGTACTATCCAGGTACTCAGGCTGCCGCTCAAACTTGATGGTGGGCTGAAGAGTGGGGAGATGGAGAATAACAGTTACTGTTGATGTCAAGACACACCACTAAGCAGTAAATATGCACCATAAGGGATTTATCACGTGATTGGCTTAACATAAAGCTGCAGAAAAAGAGACGCTAAAAGGCCATTTTAACAGTAAGATACTCAACCATTTATGATGATCAAGAATATCTGATAAATCACGAGAAACCATCTCTCGGAAAAAGAAGAAAAGAAAAGACAAGCCGTGTCGCCGCTCCAACAAAAGTTACAACTCCACTTACATCAACGACAGGGTTCTCAGGAGGCCGGTCCAGCCTCTTCGTCTTGCCTTTCACCTTCATCTTCTTCCCTGGTTTACCCTCTTCGCCCATCATCAGTTCCCTGAAAACAGACGAGAGAGAGAGAACATTGTTACCCTCCCAAACAAAGGGAGAGACAAGAAACTCCTCCATTCTACCTACGCAATGTAGAGAAGGTGGCAATAATGCATTAGTTACCTGTGGTTCCAGTACTGCTGTCTCAAGACATCAAACTCGGGGATGTCCATGTCCTCGGCCTCCCAGGTGGCCTGGTCGTAGGGCAGGTCTTTCCACTTGATGAGGTAGTGGATGTTGTTCTTCTTGTCCTGACTGCAGCTCAAAACAGACAAAACTTGGTTAGCAACGTTGCCAATTAAATCCGGTAGACACATTATATACACAAAAGTATGGGGAAACTCCTTCAAATTAGTGGATTTGGCTATTACAGCCACACCGTTGCTGATAAGTGTATAAAATCGAGCAGATAGCCATTCAATCACCATAGACAAACATTGGCAGTAGAATGGCCTTACTGAAGAGCTCAGTGACTTTTTAACCACACACACACACAAGCCTATGATCACCATGCACAACGCCAAGCGTCGGCTGGAGTGGTGTTAACACTCACTGGAGTGATGAATCACAGGTTTGGCGGATGCCAGGAGAATGCTACCTGCCCCAATGCATAGTGCCAACTGTAAAGTTTGGTGGAGGAGGAATGATGGTTCAGGCTAGGCCCCTTAGTTCCAGGGAAGAGAAATCTTAACACTACAGCATACAACGACATTCTAGAGAGCCCAGATCTTAACCCCATCAAACACCTTTGGGATAAACTGGAATGCTGACAGAGCCAGGCCTAATTGCCCAACAGTTACCTCAGCAATGTTCTAACATCTAGTGGAAAGCCTTCCCAGAAGAGTAGAGGCTGTTAAAGCAGCGAAGGAGGGGCCATCTCCATATTAATGCCCATGATTTTAGAACGAGATGTTCGATGAGCAAGTGCCCACATACTTCTGGTAATGTGGTGTATCCGCAACTGATTTTGTCTGCTATTTTGGAAATGTTAACGCTCAACGAGACTAACGCATATGAATCACATTTAGGAGCCAGTCTTGAGTCTGGACTGACCTGTGGTTGAGGATGCGGTGGATCATCATCCAGGCGATCTTGATGCCGAAGCGGTAGTACTTCTCCTCCATCTTGGCGTAGAGCGGGTCCTTGGCCTTCCTCTTGGTGCTCTTTTCCTCATCACCCTCGCCAAAGTCTATTGAAGGAGGCTCGTCCATGTCGTTCTTCCTCTGGTAGTTCCTGAACATCACCTGACAGTGCAGCTCTAACTGGAGACAGGGAAAGGGTGGGTGAGAGAGGGACGTGTGTGTGTGTGTGTGTGTGTGCCTAAGAAGCAAAAATAAGATGTGCAACAACCAATCTGAGGGTAGGTGTGTATGAGTGCGATTGCCTGTAATTTAGTGGCCAAGCGTAAGTTTGTGTACCTGTGTGTACGTGCCTGTTTGTGTACATACCTGCAGTTCAGACACCCAGGAGCAGTGCCAGTAGGACATGTTGCTCCACTTGGCGAAGAACTCCCTCTCAGGGCGCCCGGCCAGAGGGACAGGGTCAGGCTGGTCAGCCGGGAGGTCTGGGGGGCGGGGGATTGGCGTGGGCGGAGGGGGGTCGCCCCAGCGCCATGTCAGAATCTTCTGCACCTTGCCCTTCATTGGTGGACACTGGGGGAGGCGGGGGAGTTTAAACCACTCACTTTTCAGAACAAACTGATCATAATGACATGGCTACAGATAAGCTAGGTAATGTTACATTGAGTTTAACCATTTAGTGGTTTTGTTTCCCCATACACAACCCAAGGGGGTAGGGGCTAGGTTTCAACTTGGGAGGTAGAATTCACTTCACCCGTTGTAACTGGCTGTGCCCCGTGTCAATTACCCTCCAGGTCCCACCCCAATGCTTTACTAATGTTTCACTCACAGTGCAGCGGGGGCAGATCCACTCTCCGTTGGGGATCTCAGGCAGGGGCGGGTTGAGACAGTGGATGTGATAGGAGGAGGGACAGGAGTCACAGCAGAGCAGCTCACCACCGTCCTTACACACCCTGCAGAACTCCATGTGGTGGTCGTCCTCCTCTGGCTCGGCCTCCACCTCCTCCTCCTCCTCCTCATCCTCTGAGCCCTCCTCCCGCGCTTCCCATTGTTTACCCTCCTTCTCCTGTGGATGGGATAGGGAAGGGGTTCATGTGAATGGTAGTTGAGCAACAGGAAAGGGCTAACTGTTTGACTGGTAGGGGAGCAAAGATGGTTATGCACTGGAGCAATTTGAGAGGAAATAGTACCAGCATTTACCACAAGCTAGTGGTTTACGGTCAATATGAATAGTGGCTCGTCACTCCGATTGATCATTCTTGTTGGCTGACCAGTAGCATATTGCCCTGTCATTGGCTGAGGATGGTGTCACTCACACAGTGTGGGCAGCTCCAGGTGCCCTCTGGGGCGTTCTCCATGTCAGGGTCCAGACACACCATGTGGTAGGCCCTGGGACAGGTGTCGCACAGAATGATCTCCCCTCCCTGCTGGCACACCTCACAGTAGTCCTGGTGGTCCGTCTCATAGCCGTCACCATCCTCCTCAACTGGAAAGTGGGAATAGGAAGAGAGAAGTGCTTAATGCCTTTTCTACATTATATTTGTTGTTTCACGAGCACCCAAATGAAATACGAGTAATAAAATCACATTTTATTTGTCACATACGCAGATGTAGCGAAATGCTTGCATTCCTAGCTCCAACAATGCAGGCTATAACACTTTAGCGGTTACATATTGTGAGGAACGCACAGCAGGAAGGCCCATTTTAATCCATCAGAATGTTCAGCCGGAATTAACCATTTTAGAATGCTTTAGAATTAAACATTATGGCATGCACATTGTTGTCAGTCTCTCCCTTTTACTGTGTAGGTGTAGTACTTTATATGCAACTCCTGGGCGATATGTAGCGATGCTCTGACGGAAGAGCTTGTCTACTGAATGCGTCAACCCAGGGACAAACTGTTCGAAAAGGAAGAAGACGCTGGATGCTGCCCTCCTGAAAACGTATAATCTTCTAGTGACTCAGTAAGACTGAGTGGTACCGGCTGAGTCATGGCCAGCTGAACATGCATACACGTCCAAACTACAGCTGTGGAGCCTAGCAACTAAAGACCACGTTTTAATGGGTTTGAGACATACAACTTCTTGGGGTTGAGATATGTATAAGCCATGGAAGAGAGAGCGAGAGACGCACACCTGCAGAGTACAGACCCTTCTTCTTCTTGGGTTTGCTCTTGGGCTTCTTGGAGCGGCTGCTGCGGCTGTTGGAGCCGTCCGACACGGACACGCTGTTCATGCTGGCGTCGTCAAAGTCACTCTCCACGTCAGGCTCATCCTCTTCACTCTGATCGTAAAAACGAGAGAAGGGTTAGGAACTTCCTTTTCAGGAGAAATGTGTCTAGGTTGAAGGCCTCTATGACAAAATAATATACACATTTTGTCATCATCAACAACAAAGTGAAAGTGAGCGAGGAAGAGGGGACTAAACAGTAGGGCTGGGAATTGCCAGGGACCTCACAATACGGTATTATCACGATACTTACGTGATGATACGATATGTATTGCGATTCTCACGATTCAATATGTATTGCGATTCTCACGATTCTATATGTATTGCGATTCTCACGATTCTACAGTGGGGAGAACAAGTATTTGATACACTGCCGATTTTGCAGGTTTTCCTACTTACAAAGCATGTAGAGGTCTGTAATTTTTATCATAGGTACACTTCAACTGTGAGAGACAAAAATCCAGAAAATCACATTGTATGATTTTTAAGTAATTAATTTGCATTTTATTGCATGACATAAGTATTTGATACATCAGAAAAGCAGAACTTAATATTTGGTACAATTAATATTTGGTGCAATTACAGAGATCATACGTTTCCTGTAGTTCTATACCAGGTTTGCACACACTGCAGCAGGGATTTTGGCCCACTCCTCCATACAGATCCTTCAGGTTTCGGGGCTGTCGCTGGGCAACACGGATTTTCAGCTCCCTCCAAAGATTTTCTATTGGGTTCAGGTCTGGAGACTGGCTAGGCCACTCCAGGGTCTTGCGATGCTTCTTACGGAGCCACTCCTTAGTTGCCCTGGCTGTGTGTTTTGGGTCGTTGTCATGCTGGAAGACCCAGCCACGACCCATCTTCAATGCTCTTACTAAGGGAAGGAGGTTGTTGGCCAAGATCTCGCAATACATGGCCCCATCCATCCTCCCCTCAATACGGTGCAGTCGTCCTGTCCCCTTTGCAGAACAGCATCCCCAAAGAATGATGTTTGCATCCATGCTTCACGGTTGGGATGGTGTTCTTGGGGTTGTACTCATCCTTCTTCTTCCTCCAAACACGGCGAGTGGAGTTTAGACCAAAAAGCTCTATTTTTGTCTCATCAGACCACATGACCTTCTCGCATTCCTCCTCTGGATCATCCAGATGGTCATTGGCAAACTTCAGACGGGCCTGGACATGCGCTGGCTTGAGCAGGGGGACCTTGCGTGCGCTGCAGGATTTTAATCCATGACGGCATAGTGTGTTACTAATGGTTTTCTTTGAGACTGTGGTCCCAGCTCTCTTCAGGTCATTGACCAGGTCCTGCCTTGTAGTTCTGGGCTGATCCCTCACCTTCCTCATGATCATTGATGCCCCACGAGGTGAGATCTTGCATGGTGCCCTAGACCGAGGGAGATTGACCGTCATCTTGAACTTCCATTTTCTAATAATTGCGCCAATAGTTGATGCCTTCTCACCAAGCTGCTTGCCTATTGTCCTGTAGCCCATCCCAGCCTTGTGCAGGTCTACAATTTTATCCCTGATGTCCTTACACAGCTCTCTGGTCTTGGCCATTGTGGAGAGGTTGGAGTCTGTTTGATTGAGTGTGTGGACAGGTGTCTTTTATACAGGTAACGAGTTCAAACAGGTGCAGTTAATACAGGTAATGAGTGGAGAACAGGAGGGCTTCTTAAAGAAAAACTAACAGGTCTGTGAGACCCGGAATTCTTACTGGTTGGTAGGTGATCAAATACTTATGTCATGCAATAAAATGCAAATTAATTACTTAAAAATCATACAATGTGATTTTCTGGATTTTTGTTTTAGATTCCGTCTCTCACAGTTGAAGTGTACCTATGATAAAAATTACAGACCTCTACATGCTTTGTAAGTAGGAAAACCTGCAGTGTATCAAATACTTGTTCTCCCCACTGTATATGTATTGCGATTCTCACGATTCTATATGTATTGCGATTCTCACGATTCTATATGTATTGCGATTCTCACGATTCTATATGCATTGCGATTCTCACAATTCTATATGCATTGCGATTCTCACGATTCTATATGTATTGCGATTCTCACGATTCTATATGCATTGCGATTCTCACGATTCTATATGTATTGCGATTCTCACGATTCTATATGCATTGCGATTCGATACTGTGATTTTATTGCGATTTGATGTTCCAAACATATTTCTCTCTATACTGTGTGTCTGGTGCAGAGAGACGAGGGAGCCATGAGAAAACGAGTTTATCAGTGATGTAAAAGTGGCTATCAGTAAATAAAAGTGGCTCCCTATTTAAAAAAGAAGATGAAGAAAAAGCTGTGAAGGAAGCATACTGGCGTTTTGGTGCAGGTATAGCCAACTAGCGCAAAAATAATATTGCGATATTGTCAAAACGATACATCGTCAAAAATAATAACGTATCGACCCCCCACCCACAGTAAACAGGTGCATTGGGGGGAGAGAAATCAGAGGAAGAAATAGTTGCAAATGTGGGAGAGGTACACAAAGGAGAAGAAAGGAAGTGAAAGCACTTACCGAGGAGCGTTTCCTCTTGCTGTTGAAGCCTCCTAGTTTGATCTTGAGCGGAGCAACCTTCTTTGTAGCCACTTTCTTCTTCTCTGCAGGCTTGGGGGTCGGCTTGGACTTTTTACGAGCATTAGGGCCTTTGCCCTCTTTGGTCTTGGCCTTTTTTAAAGGCGGGGCGACCGGTGGCTGGGACTCGGCGACCAGGGCGGGTGTGGGAGCGACCTCCGCCACCATGCTCTCCACGGCGGCAGACACGTTGGCGGCGGCCAGGGCGGCAGTGGCCGCGGCGGAGCCTCTCAGGGGGTTGTTGGTGCTGAACTCACGCCACTTGGCGCCCAGTACCATCATCATCTTGGACACAGCGATCTTGGGGTTCTTGGCCGCAATGAGGGGTCTGAAGGAGACCAAAAAAAAGGAGTGAAACGGTAGACGAGATCAGTGGGAGAAAGGAGACAAAATATTTTAGCAAAAAGTTGAACAGCAAATTAATGGAGGTAAGAAAGAGAATGCTTAAAATACAATTCATGCAGCAAGCATTGATAAGGACAATCTCATTACCTGACATATTGGCTGAAGGCCTTATAGTTGGTGAGGGAACGGTAGTCCTCTTCGCTGAAGACGTGGTCAATGTCCTCCATTCCCCAGTCATCCAGGAGCTGGGATGACGTCTTTGGCTCCTAGATGAGACAATTCAACATGAAAGTTTGCTTAAAATGTGTTATTTTCCAGTCTTTTCCTTAGTGACTGGCCTATTGATTGTCCTCTGAGTGGTGTCATTGTGTTCAATGGCTACTAGGTCTTTGTTAACTCTCGCACGGCTTTGGACAAAGCACTTTCCAGCCACCATTAGGGACCATCAGTTCTTTTAAGTCACATGCAGTTATACCATGTGGCAAGTGTTTGCCTTGACAAAGGGTCAATGGCAGGTAGTTCTGTGTTGCCACGGTGACAGTATGTCCTTGCATAAGTGCACTTATGCAAGTGCACCACTACCGGGCATCCTAGTGGAGTAAACTCTCAGCATGGTAGTATTGTCAATTTATCTACAGCTAGAGATTACAGGTAGCTTATTCAATCACTTTCTATGGAGTTATTAATGGGTTTTAGTCACATAATGACAATTCAATTAACACCATTAAATATTATTTGGTCAGCATTAATGGCATTTCCTCCCTCCAACTCTCACCGAGCTATCGTCATCATCGTCCTCATCCTCCTCTTCCTCAGGTTCAGGGTCCTTCCTTTTGTCTTTTCCACCACCGTTTCTCTCAGTGCTAGTGCTGCTCCTCTTCTTCTCCCTGGAGGTGCTCCCCCTGTTCTTCTTCTTCTTCCTCCCTGGGTTGTAGTCGCTGCCCTCGCTGTCCGAGTGGGGCACCACTCGCTCCTCGTCCCTGTCCACCTCAGGGGTCTCCATAGGCTCGGGGGAGCTCATAGGCACATCCTACAGGGGACACAGGGGAGTTATGAGTAAGCCCATTGTCTTCCGACAGGTGGCGTGTCCCTCCACTGAGTGACATGGTGGTGGGGGGAGGTTACAGTCTGGTTTCCTGCAAAAGTACTGGTAGACAAACAGGACATGGTGCATCCCAAGAACGTAGATATGATAGACTTAGTCATATCACAGTAGCCCACCTCTCTGCGAGAGTTACGCCTCTTGCTGCTTTTGCTCTCCCGGCTCTTTTTGGCCTTCTTCTTTTTCTTCACCTTCGGGGCCTCGCTCTCTGACAGCTCCTCTTCCTCATCTGCAATGAGGTCAGAGATACAGCTTCATTTTTTATTTATTTAACTAGGCAAGTCAGTTAATTACAAATTCTTATTTAGAATGATGGCCTACCTACAGGGTCAGCCCCTGGAGCAAATTAGGGTTAAGTGCCTTGCTCAAGGACACAGACAGGTTTTTTTTTCCCGGCTCGGGTATTCGAACCTGCCGGCCATAAATTTATAATAGCTGAAACTAAGAATGTCAATTAAACATTCTTGCAACCTTGGTAGCTGCAAGGTCATATGGAATTGGGTTCCAACGCCTATTATGTAAATTCTCATGGTAGATGTAAGCAAATTACTCTGGTAGATGTAAGCAAATGCGATAAGCTGCCTGCAAGTAAAAATTTGCAGGGCTGGATGACTAATTAAATGCCATGTCATCATTATCTGGGTTATGATTTATTCCAGTTAGCCCAATTCTAGAATTTGATATCCCACAAACAAATTGGAAAAGATGCCTCTTCCAAGTAATTATTTGGATTTGAGTAAGGTTATATATGGTCAATGATTTCCACATGTGAGAGGTTTGAATGCCAAAAAAAGATAGGAATTCCTAGGCATGCTGATTGATTTTGATACCTAAATAAATCTTCTGCCTTTTAACGTGATTATTTTCTGTAAATGAATGCGAGGGGTTGCATAATTACATTAGCTAGATAACGTTCATATCTAAAAAGGTGGCCTGGTGACACCTGCTATGTCTAAAAAGTGAGAATCCCATCGCCTTTATGAACTTCCCCCCTCGAGGATTGTAATGGAATACGGACTGCCGTCGTCACATTCGAACCGGTTGTTGTGTAAACAAATTAGCCAGCTAGCCTAACGGTTTTATTGTACTTCGCCAGCTATATTATAACTAGCTATACGAGTACAATTCCTTTCCATTTTCCAGAAATGTATAGATGTGAATGAATGACGGCGTTTATTTCTACCACGCAAAGCGACGCTACCAAGCACAAGATGATAGGAGGAGAAAGCCACCGTCGTCATCTGCCATCTTTCAAGCTAACTGGCTGGCTCCATCTTGTCATCGGCACGTAAAAATACCGGTAACATTTGCTAGGCCGCAAGAATATGCCGGTGGGTCGGCGTGATTTCTGTAGTTGACATTTTAAGTTGTGTAAGTTGCTTCGGTGTGGGAAAACATCTGGCCGTTTGGCAAACGTACATATTAAACGGCTAGCAATGTTAGCACACGCGAGCTAGGATAACGTGTTAGCTTCGGTCAGCTAGCTTCTGGCTAACTACGTTAGTCAGCTAGGTAGAGTAGTCACTCAACTAACACTGGAGTTAACCAGCCAACGGTTAGCTTAGAGGCTGGTGTCCACTGTTCCAACAACTCTTTAGCTAACTAAACACTTCTCCAGAACTAGTTGGCCAACTAGCTAAGACATTGATTTTGCTAACTCAGTTAGCTAATCATAACCTGCCAAGTTAACTAACCACAACCAGCATCAGCTGACTAACGTTACCTATTGTACAGTACGTTACCTACCTATAATTAGCTATCTATCAATATATTTTAATTCACTTTACCCTCAAGTTCTTTACTCGGCGCAAAGCCATACATCTTTTGCTCAGTTTTGATAAATCAATTTCGTTGCAATGATTTGTTTAAGTTGACCTACCTTGCATTAGAGACCGGTCCTCCGGGGCTCTAAAATCATCCCTATCGTCCTCGCTTCCAGACATAATCCTAGCTAACTTTAAATTGAGTTAGCTAACTTAAAAAAGTTTTTAAATCCGTTTTGCCTCCGGAGTCCTGTCCCAGTCTTGAGTCCGTCCAGGTCGAGTCAGGGATGACAGGTAGGTAAGGAGGTGGAAATAAAAGAAAACACAAGTGAATATTCAGAACTGATTTCGTGCATTGAACAACATAAATACATGAAATGCCTCTTAAGTAGGTAAAATAACTATAACTTCTGATGTCAATTGTTCTAGCCAATACAAGGCTACTTAAGATGATCAGCCTTTCAATACATGCGTAGTCTCGCTACATATAGCTAACGTTAGCCATTTGACATGCCATCGTCGTGCTACTAGTTTTCCGTCCCACACTTGGTTAGCTAGCCCGCTAACTGTAGCTCAATCACCGGCTAGGTTCAGAAACACGAGTCACCCAGTCAACCCAAAACATAACACTAAATAAATGACGAATTTCAATTGTTTAATTTGTTCATCGAAAGGTCTAATGTCAGATACAATTTAAAAACAATGCAACAAACTACAGTAACGTTACTCACAAGTTGAATGATTCCACTGTTTGAAAACAGAAACAACGAAACGGGATGTTTGCCTTTCTTTCAACAGTTTTCCTTTTTGGGTTACAATAGCTAGGTAGTTCCAATAATTAAAATGCAGTATTTGTCTTATGTTGCCTGGCGATGCACACGACGTCGCCGTCTCCCTCTCTTGCACTAAACACCCGCGCGCACACACACACAAAGAGATCAGGGGGCAGACATCCCATAATAACCCCCCCCCACACACACTCACCCCTCCCCCACTCTGCATAGTTACCTTGCAACATACAGACCATAATAATCCACCTCCCTCACATGCAGTCTCTTCCCCATTCCTCCGTGCCCCCTAGCAACCAACGTTACTATGGAAACACTCACCCCCTCCAACCCCCAACCAACATCCCATAATAATAATGAGCATAGTCACTGACATCCCACAATAAGCATAACTCCAAAAAGAGAGAGGGATGAAAAAAATACCTCACATGGCAACTGCTCCACATGACTGCATTTAACTTCAGTGTCACAATCTACATGTATGTAGAGGCACTGTACAGCCTAGGAACATATTTCAGCATCTACTGACACAAAGCATGCACACACATATGATATAGGAGCCTTATAAACACTTATAAACCCGACATTCCTAAGGTAAAGGGCACACTAATGTAAACACTGTACTGTGAACTTGGGGAGGCCCATTTGAAAACCATTGAATGATTCTCTCATTCTTTAATCTAAACACAAACCAAACCACCATGAGTCAAATAAAACATGTTTCCAGTCAAAGCAGACACAAAGACTAAACAGAAGTGCCATTAACTCAGGGAGACCCTGGTGTAATGATGGCCTTAGGTATACTAGGTCACCATGCATCATAGACACAGACTAATGAGGCCTCATTCAAAGCCATGTCTCATTCAGACCTCTGTATCATCCTAGATCTAGCCTATACAGCATAACCAACAGCTGAGACCCACGGTCTGCAAAGGAGGCCTTGTGATAGGCCTATACTGTATTGCACTCAATGGTAGGAAAATTGTTTGTGCTACATACTGAATGGCAATGAGAGTCCAAGGTTCTGCATATGAAGCTAAGCCAAAGCATTGATAATGTACAATATGGATATGAAATGCAGGCGTAAGCAATTAGCTCATAAGTGATGCAATGGGCCTTTTTCATTACTGGCAAAAACACACACAATGCATCTACCACTTGGGGGATAATTTGTGTTGCATTGTGGCAAGTGTAGTTTCTGTGAAACACTGCATTTAGCACAGTGAAAGGGTAGATTTTTACAGAAATCCATCCAGAAATGTATTATAAATTAAAGGGGTTACAGTCTTATTAATTACTGATATAGTCAGGGTTCAAACCATTCTAATTAAACTCCAGCCTATTCAGGAAGTGAACTGAAATGGAACATTTCCCATTCTGACATATCCTATTATTCTTCAAGTCATGAACTGAATTTGAATTAGTTTTCTTGAATGCCCTTGAATTTCAATTATTTGACCCTACCCATGTGGATATGATTCTTGTATGGATAGGCCTTAACCTTCAACCATGTACTTTTCCAGATCAGATTCTGGGTTTTGGAAGAGGACATCGGTTCAAGTATATCAATACCTTGTGTTAGAATTGTAACAACTAGGCCAACATTTAGTTTTTCATGCAATCCATTCCCAATGGACCCTTCCACAGTCTTTCTGGCCATCCTTCAACCCTCTCTCTCGCCTTTAGCTCATCACTAAAATAAGGACCCTGGGATTAAACACCTCCCTCTGTAACTGGATCCTGGACTTCCTGACGGGCTGCCCCCAGGTGGTGATGGTAGGACACAACACATCCGCCACGCTGACCCCCAGCACGGGGGCCCCTCAGGGGTGCATGCTTAGTCCCCTCCTGTACTCCCTGTTCACCCACGACTGCGTGGTAGTGCACAACTAACTCCAACACCATCGTTAAGGTTGCTGACGACACAACAGTGGTATTCCTGATCAGCGACAACGATGAGACAGCCTACAGGGAGGAGGTCAGTACAACAACCTCTCCCTCAACGTCAGCAAGACAAAGGAGCTGATCGTGGACTACAGAAAACAGAGGGCCGAAAACACCCTCATCCACATCAACAGGGCTGTAATGGAGCAGGTCGAGAGCTTCAAGTTCCTCTGTGTCCACATCACTAAGGAATTATCATGGTCCACACCAACACAGTCGTGAAGAGGGCACAACATCTCTTCCCCCTTAGGAGGCTGAAAAGATTTGTCATGGGCCCTCAGTTCCTCAAAATGTTATACAGCTGCACCATTGAGAGCATCTTGACTGGCTGCATCACCAGTCAAGCTTGCCATCCGACCACAAGGCGCTACAGAGGGTAGTGTGTACGGACTAGTACATCACAGGGGCCGAGCTCCCTGCCATCCAGGACCTCTATACCAGGCGGTGTCAGAGAAAGGCCCGAAAAATTGTCAAAGACTCCAGCCACCCAAGTCATAGACTGTTCTCTCTGCTACCACACAGCAAGCTGTACCGATACATCAAGTCTGTTGCCTAGTCACTTTATCCCTACCTATATGTACATATTCACCTCAATTAACTTGTACCCTTGCATTTTCTCAGTACTGGTACCCCATGTATATAGCCAAGTTATCGTTACTTATTGACATCTATTTTCTGGTCTCTCCAGAGATGTTAGATCGGGTTCAAGTCCGGGCCTGGCTGGACCACTCAAGGACATTCAGAGACTTGTCCCGAAGCCACTCCTGCGTTGTCTTGGCTGTGTGCTTAGGGTCGTTGTCCTGTTGGAAGGTGAACCTTTGCCCCAGTCTGAGGTCCTGAGCGCTCTGGAGCAGGTTTTCATCAATGATCTCTCTGTACTTTGCTCCGTTTATCTTTGCCTCGATCCTGACTAGTCTTACAGTCCCTGCTGCTGAAAGACATCACCACAACATGATGCTGCCACCACCATGCTTCACCGTAGGGATGGTGCCAGGTTTCCTCCAGACGTGGGGCTTGACATTCAGGCCAAAGAGTTCAATCTTGGTTTCATCAGACCAGAGAATCTTGTTTCTCATGGTCTGAGAGTCTTTAGGTGCCTTTTGTCAAACTCCAAGGGGCCTGTCATGTGCCTTTTACTGAGGAGTGGGTTCCGTCTGGCCTTTCTACCATAAAGGCCTGATTGGTGGAGTGCTGCAGAGATGGTTGTCCTTCTGGAAGATTCTCCCATCTCCACAGAGGAACTCTGGAGCTCTGTCAGAGTGACCATCGGGTTCTTGGTCACCCTCCTTGACCAAGGCCCTTCTCCCCCGATTGCTCAGTTTGGCCAGGCGGCCAGCTCTAGAAAGAGTCTTGGTGGTTCCAAACCTCTTCCATTTAAGAATGATGGAGGCCACTGTGTTCTTGGGGACCTTCAATGCTGCAGAAATGTTTTGGTACCCTTCCCCAGATCTGTGCCTCGACACAACCCTGTCTCAGAGCTCTACAGACAATTCCTTCGATTTCATAGCTTAGTTTTTGCTCTGACATGCACTGTCAACTCGATTCTCAGGGTAGACTCTAACCCGGAAGCTTATAAGAAATCCCGCTATGCCCTTCAACTTACCATCAAACAGGCAAAGCGTCAATACAGGACTAAGATTGAATCATACTACATTGGATGTGGCAGGGCTTGCAAACTATTACAGACTACAAAGGGAAGCACAGCCGCAAGCTGCCCAGTGACAAAAGCCTACCAGACGAGCTAAATTAATTCTATGCTCGCTTCGAGGCAGGTAACATTGAAACATGCATGAGACCATCAGATTTTCCGGACGACTGTGTGATCACGCACTCCGTAGCTGGTGTAAGTAAGACCTTTCAACAGGTCAACATCCACAAGGCCGCAGGTCCAGAAGGATTACCAGGACGTGTACTCCGAGCATGCGCTGACCAACTGGCAAGTGTCTTCACTGGCATTTTCAAGCAGTCCCTGATTGAGTCTGTAATACCAACATGTTTCAAGCAGACTCCCATAGTCCCTGTGCCCAAGAACACTAAGGTAACCTACCTAAATGACTACCGACCCGTAGCACTCATGTCTGTAGCCATTAAGTGCTTTGAAAGGTTGGTCCTGGCTCACATCAACACCATTATCCCAGAAACCCTAGACCCACTTCAATTTGCATACCACCCCAACAGATCTACAGATGATGCAATCTCTATTGCACTCAACACTGCCCTTTACCACCTGGACAAAAGGAACACCTATGTGAGAATGCTATTCATTGACTACAAATCAGCCTTCTTCACCATAGTGCCCTCAAAGCTCATCACTAAGCTATGGACCCTGGGACTAAACAACTCCCTCTGCAACTGGATCCTGGACTTCCTGACAGGCCACCCACATGTGGTAAGGGTAGGTAAAAACACATCCTTAGAAAAAAGGGTTCCAAAAGGGTTCTTCGGCTGTCGCCATAGGAGAACCCTTTGAATAACCTTTTTTGGTTCCAGGTAGAACCCTTTTGGGTTCCATGTAGAACTCTCTGTGGAAATAGCTTTACATGGAACCCAAAAGAGTTCTACCTGGAACCAAAAGGGTTCTACCTGGAACCAAAAAAGGTTATTCAAAGGGTTCTCCTATGGCGACAGCCGAAGAACCCTTTTAGGTTCTAGATAGCACCTTCGTTTCTAAGAGTGCACGCTGATCCTCAACACGGGGGCCCTTCAGGGGTGTGTGCTCAGTCCCTTCCTGTACTCCCTGTTCACTCATGACTGCATGTCCAGGCACGACTCCAACACCATCATCAAGTTTGCCGATGACACAACATTGGTAGGCCTGATCACAGACAATGATGAGACAGCCTATCGGGAGGAGGTCAGAGACCTGGCCGTGTGGTGCCAGGACAAAAACCTCTCCCTCAACGTGATCAAGACAAAGGAGATGATTGTGGACTACAGGAAAAGGAGGACCGATCACACCCCCATTCTCATCGACGGGGCTGTAGTAGAGCAGGTTGGGAACTTCAAGTTCCTTGGTGTCCACATCACCAACAAACTATCATGGTCCAAACACACTAAGACAGTCATGAAGGGGCACGGTGCCCTTGCACATTGACTCTGTACCGGTACCCATGTATATATCCTCGTTATTGTTATTTTACTGCTGCTGTTTTACTATTTGACTTGATTTGATTTGATAAAGTATTTCTGTTTATTATTTTGAATACATTTGCTAAAAACTGTATGGGGTATTGTGTGTAGATTGCTGAGGATTTTTATTTAATCTATTTCAGAATAAAGCTGTAACGTAACAAAATGTGGATAAAGTCAAGGGGTCGGAATACTTTCCAAAGGCACTGTATAGATCTTTCTTTCTTTCTTTCTTTCTTTCTTTCTTTCTTTCTTTCTTTCTTTCTTTCTTTCTTTCTTTCTTTCTTTCTTTCTTTCTTTCTTTCTCTCTCTCTCTCCCCCTTTGTCCCGCTCACACACTAGCCTCTTCCTGGTTTCTTGCTATCTCTCTCACGGTGAGGCAGAGTGCCGGCACAAAGCACAGCGGAAATGAAGCACATGCACACTCCTAAGTTCTCTATCTCTTCTATCTAACTCGCTTTCTCTCTTTCCTCCCCTCCCCCCTTCCTCTCCTTCACTGGACACAGTGTTCGTGTGTGCAGTGGGGGGGGGTGGTGGGGGGGGGGAGTAACATCCCATAATCACCAATCAGAAGGATATGGGGTGGTTGTCAAGGATACCCACACGAAGCCTGCCCCTCCCCCACACCGGCGGACGCACCACTAAACATCCCATAATATAACAGACCATAATATTCCTTCCTGTCCCAGTTGTCGCTATGGAGATAAGCACTCGCGAGGGGGTGGGGGTTACAGGCGGGGTCAGATTACCACGTAAGCCAAAATACAGACCATAATAGTCCTTCATCCCCCACCTCCCCCTCACCCACACCAGTCCCCCCTCCCTCCACACCCCCACACCCTCTCTATTCCAGAGATCCTTTAATGTTACACTGTCACTAGGCAAAGGAGTGCATATGGATATGATCATACACACCCACTGATATAAGCAGAAAGCCCACCGACAGACAGATAAGAAAGCAACTGCTTGACGGTAGGTCAGACAGGTAGACACACGTGATGGCGTGTACATAGGAGGTATTGGCTTGATAACCAGACAACGCACATACTGCATTGTGAAAACAGAACAATATGACCTATTTCTGTCATGGACAAAAATTGGTGTAGCCTACCTATTTGCATAGCCATTATGATCATTCATTACCAGCATCCTGAGCAGTATGTGTATTCAAAAATAGGATGAATGTAAAACATGTATTTATTTAACCTTTATTTAACTAGGCATGTCAGTTAAGAACAAATTCTTATTTACAATGACGGCCTACCCCGGACAAACCTGGCCCAATGTGTGCCGCCCTATGGGACTCCCAATCACGGCCAGATGTGATGCAGCCTGGATTCGAACCAGGGACTGCAGTGACGTCTCTTGCACTGAGATGCAGTGCCTTAGACCGCTGCGCCACTCGGGAGCCCAAATGAATCTGAATGAATCTATGGGAGACACTGGTTCGAATACCTGAGCCGACAAGGTGAAAAACCTGTCAATGTGTCCTTGAGCAAGGCACTTAACCCTAATTTGCTCCCTGTAGGTAGGCCGTCATTGTAAATAAGAATTTGTTCTTAACTGACTTGCCTAGTTAAATAAAGGTTAAATAAAATTAAATAAATCAATTAAAGACAATAGCAGAGACAGATAGCCAAGGAATAGAATACCGTTGATGCCATGTTCAATTTCACCTGAGGTCCAAGAACTCTTAAAACCAGTGCAATGACGATGTCTCTTTTTGGTCAATATTACTTCTGGAATTCAGTGTCAAGGTTTCACCCTCCTATTGTACACTGCATTTCATTGACTTGTTGAAAATGATACTTTGTTCTTATCAATGGGGTGAATGTATGAACTTATACATTCTGGTTTCATAGAGCAAAGATCTCCAACCCATGCTCAAGGTCTATGTGAAGAATAGTGATATGGAATGACCAGAGGACGTACTTTGTCAGATTTCTTCCCACAAGCCCAGACTGAGTTTCCCAGACAGACAAATGTCTCTCTTCTGAGTCCCTGTCTCTGTCTCTCAGGTCTGTCTCCTTTTTTATTCAATCCACACCTGAGGATAAACATCCCATAATACGCAACATGTCGTAGAGCCTTGATCTCGATGCGTACGCAGGGCTCCCTTGGTAACACAGACACATTCTCAGGCAGGGAGGAGGGAGGGCCATAGCACAGCACTCAAAAACAGGCCTAGGCCAGACCATAATATTCAACCAACCACCCCCTCCCTCCCTCCCTCCCTAATCCCCCCCCCTCTTCCCTTCACACCACCCCTCCCCCTCCCTCCCCCCTTAGTTCCCGCCCCCACCCCTCCCCCGCCTAACAACGCCCAGCATCCCATAATATGCAGAGCTGCTGCCCACCCTTCCCCCTCCCCCACACTGCTACCACTCCATAATAATCGGAGTGCTAATTTGTCTCCCCAGCTCTGTCTCACTACTGTCTCATACGACTCCTTACAGAGTACAGTGCGTCTTTAAAAAATAAAAAATAAACTACTGAAGCTGGGGGCACACAGGAGCCCCAGAGCTCAAAATACCCTGTGGGCCGCCTGTGACGTCTGCAACGAACTTCATCATGCACAAGGGTTCTTCTCTTATTTATTTTTTCTCTTTCTCAGGCAGCCTTTATAAAACAGCATGGTTGAATGAGTGAGCACACCAGGAATATAAGCTACATCGGGCCCCATTTTCAAGCGTTGGCATAGGTGTACAATTGGCATGTCACAATCTGTGTGATTTCCTCAGATTGTTTGTGCTATTTGGGGGCTGTTTAAACCTGACTGTCTGAGAGTCACCTAAGGGAGATAGACAATGGCCAGAAGGGCTGAACGGGTAAATGGTGTTATGGACCCTATTATAAGAATGCCATGGAGATCTGACTGAATCCTTACATCCAGAGAAAGGTTGCTTTCTCTCTGCTCCCAGGTCCACTCAAGAGGCCTAACACACACATCGACATTTATCTCTACCCCCCACCCCCCCATCGTCGTGACAAAACAAAGAACATCCCATAATATCACTGTTGGCCGCCTCGCTGTCACAGTATGCATGGTAACCGGTTATGCCAGAGATAGAGGGACTGCGACGCTTGACTGTACTTTCGACATAAAAACCAACGCATGAGCCTTTAGGCAGTTCACATACATACTGTAAACAATGAGTATTTCCCATAGGTAGGTATATGCTATTGTTAACCGTGCCTGTCTAAGTAGGCCAGACACTACAGTAAAAAGGGTCTCTAGGACTGATAAGATCATATCTGAACACTTGGGTTGTGTGGCGACTGACTCTCCGGACCGTTGTATTTGTATAACAGAGCCACAGTAATCATGATCGATGCATTAAAAATGCACCAACAGGAGATATAGGGTTAAAAAGAGGTTCTACGCTCACTGATGGCAGGATGTAATTATATTGAGGAAATGCATTTCCTTATCAGTCTACACACAATACCCCATAACGACAAAGTGAAACAGGTTTTTAGAATTTTTTGCGAATTTATTAATTATTAAAAAACATATACCTTATTTAATAATAGTATTCAGACCCTTTGCTTTGAGACTCGAAATTGAGCTCAGGTGCATCCTGTTTCCATTGATCATCCTTGAGAAGTTTCTACAACTTGATTGGAGTCCACCTGTGTTAAATTAAAATGATTGGACATGATTTGGAAAGGCACACAGCTGTCTATAGAAGGTCCCACAGTTGACAGTGCATGTCAGAGCAAAAACCATGCTGTGGGGATGTTTTTCAGCGGCAGGAACTGGGAGACTAGTCAGGATCGAGGGAAAGATGAACGGAGCAAAGTACAGAGAGATCCTTGATGAAAACCTGCTCCAGAGAGCTCAGAACCTCAGACTGGGGTGAATGTTCCTTCCAACAGGACAATGACCCTAAGCACACAGCCAAGACAACGCAGGGGTGGCTTTGAACGCAGGAGTGGCTTTGGGATAAGTCTCTGCATGTCCTTGAGTGGCCCAGGCAGAGCCTGGAACTGAACCCGATCTAACATCTCTGGAGAGACCTGAAAATAGATGTACAGTGACGCTCCCAATCCAACCTGATAGAGCTTGAGAGGATCTGCAGAGAAGAATGTGAGAAACTCCCCGAATACAGGTGTGACAAGCTTGTAGTGTCATATCCAAGAAGACTCAAGGCTGTAATCGCTGCCAAAGGTGCTTCAACAAAGTACTGAGTAAAGGGTCTGAATACTTATGTAAATGTGATATTGCCCTTTCTTATTTTTTTTTATACATTTGCAAAAGTTTCAAAAAACCTGTTTTTGCTTTGTCATTATGGGGTATTGTGTGTAGATTGATGCTGCAAAAAAAACAATTTAATCAAGGCTGTAACGTAAAAAAGTATGAACATGTATGCACTACCTAACTGCAAGTCGCTCTGGATAAGAGCGTCTGCTAAATGACTCAAATGTAAAATGAATGTAGCCTCACTTGTAAGTACAGAGACTTTACGTTCAATGACCCTATTGTGATGTTGAAAGACGTTCAATTCATAAAAGACGAAAATGTAAGAAAGTGCAGTGGCTCTAGTTTAGCTTTGTAACTGAGGGTATCTGTCTGAGGGAGAGGTACGGTGAAAGAGAGTTTAGAGACCATGTTAGACTGATACACATTTACTGTGACATAAGACAGCACTACACATCATACTGTTGAAGAAATGGAGGATAGACCTGCATTTGTCTGTAAAGGCCATTTGTTGCTCTTTGCTTAGTCAATCAATTATTCGTGGAGTGGGGTTCCCCAATGTATTTGCCATCCGGGGTTGAGTTTCACCCAAAATATCATCTTTACCTCTAAGATCATTCCATTGGGATGCACTACATGGACAAACAAAGATTATCTTTGTTTTCGGGAAACTCACCCGATAACTATTCTTTTTACTTAATCAAATCACATAAACCAACACACTCCCATTTGCTCTGCTTAAATCTCTCCACTACGGTTTCCCTTGTGGAGACTCTAAAGCCAATGGTTCTTCATTTCATCACTTAATTTCATTGAAATGAGGTCCATTTTAGATCACCAATCAAAATGGGACTTGAGTGATGAGTTCAACTCAAAACAGATGGCATACCTCCCCCTAGTGGCAATAAGATGTAACAAATTAACCCTCAACCTTCCACCTGAGGGGTTACTAGTACATTAGTATTCATTAACTTTGTCCATCCACTTCAAATCCTGGTTCCACTGGTTTCATCAACTTGTGTCAGCTCTATTAACCTCTGAGAAAATGATACTTGTATGGAGGTTGTTTCCATTTTAATATTATTGAAAAAGCATGCATTAATTACATACATAAAAGCCTGCTGACGTTGCTACAGACCTCATTAATCCCTCATGATGAGCAGGGTTCTCCTTTGCGCCATAAGGAAATTATTAAACAGCCCAGGATAAATACACTTACTGAAGGACATTGCATGTTTGTTTTTCTAATCATCTTCTGTTTCTCAGAAGAGCCAAAAATCTCACATTTGGACCAAAGGACAGATTACCACCGGTCTAATGTCCATTGCTCGTGCTTCTTGGCCCAAGCAAGTCTCTTCTTCTTATTGGTGTCCTTTAGTAGTAGTTTCTTTGCAGCAATTCGTCCATGAAGGCCTGATTCACTCAGTCTCCTCTGAACAGTTGATGTTGTGATGTGTCTGTTACTTGAACTCTGTGAAGCATTTATTTGAGTTGCAATTTCTGAGGCTGGTTACTCTAATGAACTTATCCTCTGCAGCAGAGGTAACTCTGGGTCTTCCTTTCCTGTGGAGGTCCTCATGAGAGCCAGTTTGATCATAGCGCTTGATGGTTTTTGCGACTGCACTTGAAGAGACATTTTCTGGATTGACTGACTTTCATGTCTTATAGTAATGATGGACTGTCATTTCTCTTTGCTTATTTGAGCTGTTCTTGCCATAATATGGACTTGGTCTTTTACCAAATAAGGCTATCTTCTGTATACCACCTCTACCTTGTCACAACACAACTTATTGGCTTAAACGCATTAAGAAGGAAAGAAATTCCACAAATTAACTTTTAACAAGGCACACCTGTTAATTGAAAAGTATTCCTCATTAAGCTGGTTGAGAGAATGCTAAGAGTGTGCAAAGCTTTCATCAAGGCAAAGAGTGTTTAACACTTTTTTGGTTACTACATGATTCCATATGTGTTATTTCATAATATAAATATATACTGTATACAGTACCAGTCAAATGTTTGGACACACCTACTCATTCCAGGGTTTTTCTTATTTTTTTTACACCGGTCTAGAGTCCATTGCTTGTGTTTCTTGACCCAAGCAAGTCTCTTCTTCTTACTGGTGTCCTTTAGTAGTGGTTTCTTTGCAGCAATTCGATCACGAAGACCTGATTCATGCAGTCTCCTCTGAACAGTTGATGTTGATACGTGTCTGTTACTTGAACCCTGTGAAGCATTTATTTGGGCTGCAATCTGAGATACAGTTAACTCTAATGAACTTATCCTCTGCAGCAGAGGTAACTCTGGGTCTTCCTTTCCTGTGGCGGTCCTCATGAGAGCCAGTTTCATCATAGTGCTTGATGGTTCTTGCGACTGCACTTGAAGAAAATTCCAAAGTTCTTGAAATTTTCCAGATTGACTAACCTTCATGTTTTAAAGTAATGATGGACTGTCATTTCTCTTTGCATATTTGAGCTGTTCTTGCCATAATATGGACTTGGTATTTCACCAAATAAGGCTATCTTCTGTATACCACCCCTACCTTGTCACAACACAACTGATTGGCTTAAACGCATTAAGAAGGAAAGAAATTCCACAAATTAACATTTAACAAGGCACACCTGTTAATTGAAGTGCATTCCAGGTGACTACCTCATGAAGCTGGTTGAGAGAATGCCAAGCGTGTACAAAGCTGTCATCAAGGCAAAGGGTGGCTACTTTGAAGAATTTCAAATATATTTTGATTTGTTTAACACTTTTTTGGTTACTACATAATTCCATGTGTTATTTCATAGTTTTGATGTCTTCACTATTATTCTACAATGTAGAAAATAGTAAAAATAAAGAAACTCTGAAATGAGTAGGTGTGTCAAAACTTATATATAAATAAAAAGTATGCTTTATGGGGAAATTTAGAAGAGTTCAAAGTTAGAGACCATTTTCAAGTTAGTTATTTTTTTATTTATTTCAAACAACCGGATGAGGATGCGTCAGAGCTATTATTGTTACTCAATAACCATTATTGCTTTTTGCTGTTATTACTACTGATATCACAACCAGCTACGTAGTCATTAGAGGCATATTATGATTGTTATGTCAAATGAAACCAGTGACACTCAATACATTGGCACAACTACCAAAATAACAATAAAAATATAGATATAAAAAAAAAAACTATTCAAGTGTCCAAACCGCTAACCACTAGGGGTTTCCCCAGAAATAAAGAGCCCAAAAATATAATACTCTTATTATCGTCATTAATACAACATCATCTCCACAAGAATAAAATGTCAAAAAAGAAAGTAAGTGGAAATTCAGTTCATGTTAGGGGGGGGCAGTGAAAACCAAGAGGAAGTAAGAAGCGCGTGTAGTTTCCATTGGAGTGGTGATGGCAGATAGTGGATGAAGAAGAAGAGTTCATCTTCTAAGAAGCACTGGCGTGTGTGCGTCTAGATTGCGCAGTTTAAGCAACATTTTCCAGTCAGTTTTTAGCATTATCAAACACAAAATAAACTCCACACTGTCTCTTTCTCTTTTTGTCTTATTTTGTTTGTACTGTAACTTTAAGGCAATTGAGGTTTCAAAACCTTGTCTCTTCCCCATATTGCTCTGTCGGTCTCCTTTTAAGAAGGACTATACTGGTTAGGAAGAGAATTGATCAGCTTGTTACAATAAACATAGATATACATTCTATTACATATTAGGATGTATTTCTATGTCTCCGTTACCTATCTAACCAACATTGCCTCTCCCCAGCTCTATCGCTGAAGGCACTATTAAACAAATTTCTCACTCGTCCCCTCTTTCTCCCTCCCTCTACACCCCTCCCAGCTTTGTCTGTCTGTTCACCGTGTCCGCCTGGCTCTTTTCCCCAGTTCAGTCTTTCCCCTGGCTCTTTTCCTCAGTTCAGTCTTTCCCCTGGCTCTTTTCCTCAGTTCAGTCTTTCCCCTGGCTCTTTTCCCCAGTTCAGTCTTTCCCCTGGCTCTTTTCCCCAGTTCAGTCTTTCCCCTGGCTCTTTGGCCCCACATGTAAATGTTTTATAAGAGTGTGCAGCGTTTCTTGGGCTTGGTCTCTGGCGGCTCCAGCGCGGCCAGGATGGCCTCGTCAAACACGTTCTTCAGACCTCGCTGAGAGAGAGAGAGAGAGACAGATCAATTTACTCATTGATCCACTATCCTAGTTTCACAATGTCCACAGTTGCACTATGAAATGCTGTCGACAGTAGCCATCATCCACTAGTAGTTCTTAGTGAGTAAGTATGACATCTATCAAGACAAAAGGAGGAAAGAGGTTGATAGAGTGAGAGGAAGTTACTTTTCAGAAACCATTCAAGTCACTTACACCCACCATTTCCTGTTTACCTGAATGAGGGCCAGAGACTTAGTAGAAAGAGACTCTCTCGCCCACATGTGTACACACACACACGCACACACACGCACACACACGCACCCACACACGCACACACACGCACCCACACACACACACCTGGGTGAGGGCGGAGCACTCCACGTATTTGACGGCCCGGAGGTCCCGGGCCAGCTTGTCTCCGCTCTCAGGGGCCAGGGGCCGCTGCTTGTTCTTAGCCAGCTTCTCCACCGTGTTGCTGTCGTCCCTCAGGTCCATCTGGGTGCCCACCAGCAGGAAGGGTGTACGCGGACAGTGGTGGGAGATCTCTGGGACCCACTGTGGGAGAGGAGGGGGGCATATTAGGATCACACCCGGGTTCTGATCCTGCTGTATATTATGTCCATTGACTATGGGAGGGTTTTCTGTTATATATCATTTTATAAACTGGGTTCGAGCCCTGAATGCTGATTGGCTGACAACCATGGTATATCAGACAGTATACTACAGGTATGATAAAACATATATTTTTACTCTTCTAATTACATTGGTAACCAGTTTATAATCGCATTAAGGCACCTCAGGGTTGGTGGTATATGGCCAATATACCACGGCTAAGGATAACAACAGCCCTTAGCCGTGGTATATATACACCACACCCCCTTAGGCCTTATTGCTTAATTATGCAGGTGTGAGTAATGGAGAGAGAGAAAGAACACTAATCCCAACTCACGAAACACACGCACACACATGGAAGAGGAACACAATGCTTTTGTTTACAGAGAAACACAGGTGTAAAGACATGGGCTAGAAAACCCAAGTCACACGTGTGTGTTTTTGTATCTGGGGGTGTTGGGAAAGGCAAAAAACTAATTTCCGTTCTAACCAATGGACAATAAAGTTGTATTCCACACACCTTCTCACGGACGTTCTCAAAGGAGGAGGGCGATACGACAGAGAAACACACAAGGAAGACATCTGTCTGGGGGTAGCTGAGCGGTCGCAGTCGGTCATAGTCCTCCTGACCTGGGGAGGGCGACAGAGAGAGAGCAACGGTTTTAGGATTTTACATCAAGGATACCTTTCATATGCAAGAAAAATAAGACAAATACACAATGGGCTCTACATTATCTAGCTAATATTTGAGCTCAGTGGACGGACACATCAGTAGACTAACTTGTTTAGACACCAAGGTACATGCTATCACTACATAGGCTAGTGCACAACGTGAGTTAGCAATGTTAAACGTTTAGATGCCTTTCGAGAAACACAATCCATAATCCCCATGGAAGCACCATGTGAAAGTAATACAGGCAGACCAGGGTGAGTGAGAAGAAGGAATTACAAGTCGAGGCTCAAGACACTGGAGTTAGGAAGCGTTCATGTAGCGGAGAGCGGCCATTTTTGTTTTACCTGCTGTGTCGAACAGCCCCAGAGTGTAGGGCTCCCCTCCGATCATCACTGTCACCGCATAGTTATCAAACACCTGAAGGAAGAGACAGGGAAAGTGGAAAAATCATTACGGATTTCAACGTAACATATTGTGTTTTGATTTATTTTATTTGCCAGTTACAAAAACACATACACACGCAGTATACATTTTAAAAATGTGACAGGGATATCACAAAAAAAGTCAGACTTATTTCCATTTTGGTCACTAAAAGAAAAGGCAATTGAGAAGTCTGATGGCGATTGAAAAGTCTCTCTAGTAGTTCTGGATGATTTAAAGGGAGTTGAGGCAGTGGGCTGGAAAGGCAGTATAGCTTGAGCGGAGGGGGCGCAAATACAGTCTGCCGAACAGGCCCGGAGCTCTTCGTCAGGGCACCACACCGGTTTCTCTGAGCTTCAGTTCCTCCACAGGAGCCGTTTCTCCGCAGGTACTGGCCCTCAGTTAGGAACCAGTCCAGTAGCCTGCTCTGCCATCCCTGGACATCCCATGCAGTTGTTGTTGTCAATCCAAGCAGATGGAAAACATTTTTGCTGCATAATTTAAATTGAAATAGCCAGCTAACTAGGTAGCTAACTAGCCATCAAGCCAAACAAGTAAAACAACATTTAGAGCTCTCTGCCTAGGCTACCTCACGGTGCCATGGCAAACACAGAACTGTCTGATTAACATGGAGGCAGTGCTTGAAAGCCAAAAGTTGCTCAATACATAATTTTTTATGTTCCTATCCGGTGTCAGTATGTCTGTGTTAAGTGTCCTCTTTCACTATTAGATATCAGATGAGTGTGTGTCAGGTTTTGCCTCATTCCAAACCTCTTATACTATACAGTAGAACAGGGTTCCCAAACTGGTGGCCCACGGGTGTTCCAAAAGTATTCCCACGCATAATAGAGAGATATATTATATATGTAAGCAATGTCTGATATTATTATGTTTTATTCAAATATATCTGTCTGGGCTTCTTGCAGTCAATTTGCAGTCTACTAATTATCTGTAATTTTGTTCCAGCCCCCTGACCATCCGCTCAAGAAAATAATTATCGTCCCGTAGCTGAAAATACTTGATGATCCCTGCAGTACAACGTCTTGTACTATACAGTATAAAAGTATTGTACTAAACAGTATAACGTTTCGTACTTACAGTAGAGCTGGGAGATATGCCAAATAAAACGCAACATGCAACAATTCATATATGGATCAGAAAATCTGTCAGTATCTGGTGTGATCACCATTTGCCTCACGCAGTGCCACATCTCCTTCGCACAGAATTGACCAGGCTGTTGATTGTGGCCTGTGGAATGTTGTCCCACACCTCTTCAATGGCTGTGCGAAGTTGCTGGATATGGAACATGCTGTCGTACGCGTCAATCCAGAGCATCCCAAACATGCTCAATGGGTGACATGTCTGGTGAGTATGCAGGCCATATGGCAGATGAATGGCACGACAATCAAACTCAGGGTCTCGTCACGGTATCTCTGTGCATTCAAATTGCCATTGATAAAATGTAATTGTGTTTGATGTCCGTAGCTTATGCCTGCCCATACCATAACCCAACGCCACCATGGGGCACTCTGTTCACAACGTTGACATCAGCAAACCGCTTGCCCACACAACATCATACATGCTGTCTGCCATCTGCCCGGTACAGTTGAGACTGGGATTCATCCATGAAGAGCACAAATCTCCAGCTTGTCAGCGGCCATCAAAGGTGAGCGTTTGACCACTGAAATCAGATACGAAGCCGAACTGCAGTCAGGTCAAGACCCTGGTGAGGACGATGAGCACACAGATGAGCTTCCCTGAGACGGTTTCTGTGCAGAAATTCTTTGGTTGTGCAAACCCACAGTTTCATCAGCTGTCCGGTCTCAGACGACCTCGCAGGTGAAGAAGCCTGATGTGGAGGTCCTAGACTGGCATGGTTACACATGGTCTGCGGTTGGGAGGCCGGTTGGACATACTGCCAAATTCTAAAAAATGTCATTGCGGTGGCTTATGGTACAGAAATTAACATTCAATTCTCACTTTACATGTGACGTTTGTATTTTTGTTCAGTGTAACTTGAACAACCGTAGATGCTTTGAAAAACGTATTTTTCCCCCGAAATAGCATTTTGAGCAACGGTCATATGCTTGCGTTTCCCACTGTGCGCACAGAGGGAAAGGGGAATGAGCGTCAGCAGCCGAGAGTGAAACAGGGAGATGAAGATACTTTCATAGCAGGAATCAACACAATGCATAGGCTATTACTGTTGGCCAAATAATGGTTCTAGAACGATCTACAAGAACGCTGTGTAGCTAAATCGCTCGAATATTACCTACGTAAGAAATATGCTTCGGTAAGAGGAAGGGGGTGTCAGTAAGTTTCGGTTTATCGTCCCAGCTCTACTATATACAGTAGAAAGTATTGTACTATACAGTATAAGTATTGCACTATACAGTAGAATGCATTTTACCATACAGCAGAAAGTATTGTATTCTAAAGTAGAAAGTCTGTACTATACAAAGTAGTGTACTATGCAGTAGAACATGCCTCTCCAACCCTGTTCCTGGAGAGCCACTGTCCTGTAGTTTCACACTCCAACCCTAATATAGCACATCTGATTCTAATACTTAGCTGGTTAATAAGCTGAATCAGGTTGGTTACAACTAGGGTTGGAACAAAAACCTACAGGAGAGTAGCTCTACAACAGGGGTCAGAACTCATTCCATGGAGGGCCGGGTGTGTGCTGGTTTTTGTTTTTTCTGTTCAATTAAAAGACCTAGACAACCAGGTGAAGGGAGTTCCTTACTAATTAGTGACCTTAATTCATCAATCAAGTACAAGGGAGGAGCTAAAACCCGCAGACACTCGGCCCGCCGTGGAATGAGATTGGCACATGCTCTACAGCAGGGGTCTCCATTCCTGTTCCTGGAGAGCTACCCCCTGTAGGTTTTTGCTCCAACCCCAGTTGTAACTAAGCTGGTTCAGTTGCTCAACCAGCAAATTATTACAATCAGGTGTGCTAGATTAGGGTTGGAGTGAAAAACGTATTTTTCCAGGAAGAGGGTTGGAGAACCATGCAGTAGAAAACATTGTATATTATTGAAGAAATGTCCCCCTCGGGGATCAATAAAGTACCTACCTACCTACCTACCTACCTACCTACCTACCTACCTACCTACCTACCTACCTACCTACCTACCTACCTACCTACCTACCTACCTACCTACCTTACAGTAGAAAGTAATGTATACAGTAGAACACCTTGTACTATACAGTACCCTAAGTGTGCTCATAAAGTAAACCATGTTAGAAAAGGGGCTTCCATTGTGTTATTCTTTTCATGACCAACAACATTTCCACAAACAAATCACAAATGTGTTCCCCTTTCTTTTTTGTATAAATTATTTGTTTCCTTTTACTTTTTTTTGTGAACAATTTCTTTATTGAATCACTAGCAAGGAAATAAGGATCACAATACAAATCAACATTTTCAAAACTGGATGGATTCTTGTAGATTATTTCTTTCCACTCCACAGAGTTTGAGTTCACAGAATTTGAATTGATTAGGATCCGACTCCAATGGCGACAGCTAGTCTTACTGGGGTCCGAAAAAAAAAGACATTACAGACTAAATACTTCACATACATTTAAAAATATTAACATGTAGTGTGTGTGTGTGTGCATCTATCAGTTACACATACATGTCAGTACATACACACAACATGTAGGTTACATGGGGAGAGGCCGTGAGGTGATGCTTTATTTTTAAACCAGGTTCTCTGTTCACTTACAATACTGTATGTTTCCTTGAACTTGTTCTGGGGACTGTGAAAAGACCCCTGGTGGCATGTCTGGTGGGGAAGTGTGTGTGTGTCAGAGCTGTGTGTAAGTTGACTATGCAAACTATTGGGAATTTCTAACACATTTATAAAAAATGAGAAGTGATGCTGTCAGTCTTTCATCAAATCTCAGCCAAGAGAGACTGGCATGCATAGTATTAATATTAGCCCTCTGATTACAATGACGAGCAAGACGTGCTGCTTTGTTCTGGGCCAGCTGCAGCTTAACTAGGTCTTTCTTTGCAGCAGTTGACCACATGACTGGACAATAATCAAGATAAGACAAAACTAGAGCCTGCAGGACTTGCTTTGTGGAGTGTGATGTCAAAAATGCACAGCATCTCTTTATTACGGACAGACCTCTCCCCATCTTTACAACCATTGAATCTATATGGTACAGGTATGGATACAGGAATGTGGTCATAATGTTTCATAACCTAGGCCTATATCCCATCATATACAACACATGAAAACCCCTCACTTTGGTTCCCTTGACAGAACAGTCTATGACACTTAGAGTGCTAGGTGGTCAAAGGAAACCAGGTTGTCAACTATGTAATCCCTGATTTGTACCAAAGGTACGCATTGGAAGAACTACAAGTAGCTACGCAAAATGGTACTGCGTAGTGAAATTGCGTAGACGTGTGCAGCCCCGCCATTCATAACTTGACGCAATAATGTCATTTTGCGTAACAGTCTTGTGTTGCGGGCGTAGGGTATCAGAATGTTTCACAGCGTTCTTGTTTCTCTTAAGGTGCCTCCCTGTAGAGGCAATGAAGCCACCTACTGTAAGAATGTGAAACTGTCTGACTCAGCTCATGTTTATGTGCTGATGAAACTACTATGCTTTGTCCCAAATTCAGCTGAATGGCATTGGCATTTGTCATGTTTTGTGTCCGTCACACAATACTGCGTAGACAGTAACTACCGTAGGGCAGGTTCACGGGCAGTATCATTTTCAAGCATATTTTTAAGTCAGCAAACTTGAGGAAAATTGGAACCCTGCGCTCAAAACATATTCTCTCTTTAGCCCAACCAGTGTTTCTCCCACCATGAATTATGTGGGGTGCAAAATGTGACTGAAAATGGTGTAGGCAGTTCTTGACGTTGCTTTGGAAAATGTAGACTAGTGTGAAACACTAAATCACTGCTGCCATTTTTAAGGTATTCTATTTAAAAGGGAGTCTTATGGCTGTCACCTGGTAATGAGTAACAGTGTTAACTACTATTACTTTGGTGTATATATTTGTCTTTGTAGTGTGGAGCATGAGGGACATTCCTTCAATTTGGGTGGGAGAGTCCTGACATTCCTGACTTGTGTAGTCACTAAACCACCAATATAACTTCTTCCCTGGCTGTCCACTCCCTGTTTCATCTCAGGCCTCATCCTAGTCCATTCTTACACTTGAGTTTGAGCCTCATCGGGCGACAAGGAGAGGAAGCCATTTCAGACCACTGAGATGCACCCACAAGTAGAGGTGTAACGGTTCACCAAACCCACGGTTTAGTACGTGTTGCGGTTTCGGAACAGCGGAAAAATGAAATTACAACAGTTACTTTAGTTAATTTTTGATTATTTGACAAAATTAAAAAGCACCCTATTTGTGGGCCAGTTTCTGTGACATCATTCACAATGTTCCTGGCATTTTCTGTTGTGACAGGGATTGTTATGTTGGGCCTCAAGTAGAGGTCTAGAGGACAAATATGCATAATAAAAATGTTCAATACAGAGACCTGTTCCGAACGGACCCGAGGACGACCAGATCTGTATTGACGTGGTCGGATCAGAGTGAGAGAATCAGCAGAAAAGTCCATTTGTAAGCTATTCTATTAACCAGAGCTGATATAGCGTGAAGGAGAGCAGGTGGAGGAGGGGCCTTGCGGTGTGTAGACTAACTTCTAGCTTGTCATAGCTAGGTTATTTATCATCCAATATGATTACGTAGTATCTCTCTTGACAAACAGAAATAGCTAGCCAGCGAGCTAGGCTAATTGAGTCTGCATGCGCTTTCTTCCTGTCCTACAGTTAGTTACAAATAACACCTCCCTTCAGATTATTAAATACCAGCCTACCGGTTAGCTCTTGTTTGTTATAGCATATATTTCTCATTTAAACTAATTCCATCTTCCATTGATTATATAATCTCCTAATTTGTTTTGCCACACACGGAGGCTCTATGATTTGGTGCTTTGATGACTTGTGATTGGCCGACAAAAAAAACAAGCTACCCGCGCCACTCTGCATAGGCCATTCTCCTTGAGTGTTTACATTTTTTTACATTTGTTATGTATTCATTACGGGTACACAGTGCGTCCCGAACAGAGGTTCCGGTACGTGCACCCTTACAGCCCTACCCACAAGTCATGCTTGCTAGTTGGGGTGCATCTCAATGGTCTAAAATGCCTTCCTCTCCTTGTCACCTTTCCTTTAAGGGCACTGTATATGATTGAATACTAGCGCTGCACTGTATACCGAAACACACACACAATACTAGAACATGAAAAACGGTTCGGTACTTGGTTTGTTACTTTTGCTACTTCTATCAAACGTGTCACACGTCGTCTACTGATTGAGAGAGGATCAAATCTGTCTATCAGTGAAGCTGATGTCACCTTATAGCGCGAGCGCACTGTACCTGCTCCACTTACTCATTGCTAGCTCTAGCCTGTCCTGAGGAATCACTGCACTCCCTGGGAGTTTGGGCTGTATCATGTTAGCTCCACTGTTGCTGGACAGAAGTTAACACACTTGAATAACGCAACACAGAATACAAAAATGTTGCAACTTACTTTTTGCAAAACAAAGTCCAATAAAGGCTAGAACAATTTACAATGCAAGAAGATAACGGTAGCTTCCAACTTTCCTTGCTAGCTTATAGCTGAAGTGAAAATCAATTAATTACTACCTAGAACTTTGTTTGTGATAATAAGAAAACCATAACGCAAAATATGCTTATTTCAAAGCTGATTGTCACCAAAAACCATACAGACATGGCCAAAAAACGTTATTCATTGGGTGAGTTCGTTTTGCATGGGTGGAGATTTCTCCTTCGGATCAATGGAATAGTCTAAATGAGCAAACCTCGCCGGCCCGGGGCACCGGGCGATGTAAAAAAACGATTTGCCCATTCACTTAGTCTTCCTCAGTCACGTCTCTCTCACTGTGCGTGAATGATGTCATTAGGTCTTAAAGACAGCGACACCTTTATAAAATAAGAGATTGCTTATTTTATGCCAATGATGTTGATCTGTACATTTTGGTATCGATTATGGCGATGGTATTGATTATCATGATACTAAACCTGGTATTGAGGTCAGAATTCTGGTATTGTGACAACACTACTGAATACTGTCTGAATATGGAATATTTGGAGAGGGGAAAGCAATTTCCCAGGAGGTAGGCTATCTATCATAGGCCTATTTCTTTTACCTATCATGTGTTTACACATCAGTGCTGAAGACTAAAGCGAAGAGGAAGACACTTTCGACTATTAAGATGCAACCGTGGACTTCAGTCTGCCACACACCCTTGGTCAGCTTATCCGTTATCTGATCCAGAGAGAAAACCGTCTCCATCTCTATTGGGTTGAGAAACCATGGGAGGACGTGCTGCTTAGGGCAGTTCAAGTTTAGACATAAAAACAGTGAGGCGTTGGGGCATGTAGTGGAAAGGCAAGGCACGGCAGGCAGGCAGCACACATTGAAGAGCAACCGAGCAAAGTCAAAAACACATCTCTGATCACCACGACGATAATGTGTATGGACAGAGCTAGGCCTTATACCATAGAGAATGGTGGGTAAAATAAACCTGCCTCTACAATGGTGACTGTTCAAACTACACCAATATTCAGATGTTTCATCTCCCAAATGCAGTAGTTCAAGGATTGTATTCACCAATACATTAGGTTATAAGAATGCACTACATACATCTAATATAAGCCTAGACCAATTGTAGGTAATCTCCGCCTATTTCTGTACATATAAGACGTGTAAGAGTATCTAAGTACCTACCAAATCAAATCAACCAGTAGTTGTCAACACAGTGTGCATTGTTTGAGGATGTTGAGTCATCTGCTTAGAATCAAAAATTGTAAATTGCCACGATTCTTATGAGAAGAGTGCACTGTTGCACTGTACTGAGTACAGAAGGCCAGAGAAACGTCATCGGGTCTGTTTTACAAGCCAAAAACATGAACACACCCAGTTGGGCTTGACTGGACAGAGGACTGAGTCAGACTCTCTCTGCCAGGCTCTGGTACAGCACTGTGCTGGTTACTGCCAGAGAGAGAGATAGCTACTCACCACACACCGTCTGCAGAACCCCATTGCAGTGCTGAGTCCCAAGTCGGTGAGTTATAGGATAAGGCTACCTCGGGATGAAGGCCCTCGGATAAATCCCCCCAGTCGGGGTCTCAACTTAATGTTGAGAGTTCGAATAGTAGAATACACCAGGTGCAATTTCTACATTTTCTACTCACTCAGATATCATATTAAAAACCGCAAACATCTGCCTCCCAAGTGGCGCAGCGCAGTGCTAGCTGTGTCACTACAGATCCTGGTTCGATTCCAGGCTGTGTCGGGAGACCCATGAGGCGGCGCACAATTGGCCCAGCGTCGTCCGGTTTAGGGGAGCGTTTAGACGGCCTGGCCAGGATGTTGAATCAGAGATATGTTAGAAATGGTCTGGAAAAAACGGCACAAACTGCAGCGGCTCCTGTTGTATATCCCCAACCCTGACACTTGGCCAACCCTGACACTTGGCCAACCCTGACACTTGGCCAACCCTGACACTTGGCCAACCCTGACACTTGGCCAACCCTGACACTTGGCCATGCCCCTCTCAAGACCTTTCGTGACAACACCCCAACCAGTGCCACTCACCGTGGGGACGTATTCCGAGGGAAACTTGTTGGTGGTGTAGGAGATCAAAAGGCAGGTCTTTCCCACTGCACCGTCACCCACCACCACACACTTTATGGTCTGCATCTGGATGGATGGAGGGAGGGAGACAGACAGACAGAAACAGGGTTGAATATACTGACGCTAGTGTAACTTCAGACCAGTCGGGGAAGACAAAAATCAGCAAATGAACTGTATTTTTGGTAGCTGTAGTCATAACTTAGAGAAGAGGTGTGTATCATCTTCAGTTTATCACACTAAGGATAAAATATTTTGAGCGAGAGTGGGAGAGAGAGAGAGAGACAGAGCCAAGATAATACACATAATGAGAGGGTGGGTGTGAGAGTGAGAGCAGAAACCACCATTGTGTGTTTGTGAATAACAAGTGGTAAGAATTCCACACATCTTGATCACTCAAGTGCACACAATAGGCTGTCAGACAGTCCAAACAGGGGTGGCTGTGTAATACACTGTTTACAGCAGAAGGCCCTGGCTGTGACCAGTATGTTGCTGAGCAATACACATACCTGTTCATTTGGTAAATTAAAAGGACAATTGCAAATCTGTCCACGCGAGATACAGCAATAAGCAGACCAAGTGGGGACTTGTATGCAGGCCTGTAGCTAGGTTTCCATCCAATTGACGACCGATTTTCATGAGATTATCCCAAAATCTGTATAAAAACAATATGCACATTTTTCGACCAGATTCCATCAAATTGACTTGCTGCAGATAAAATTATGTGCATGGTGACGTAGTGCACATAAAAATGACTTTTGCAGTTATAGTCCCATGTTACGAATAACAAATACCAGTTAAATCCGTTTCCATTGCATTTTCATTTTCAACTCTACTGATGGTTTGTCACAACAAATGTTGCGTTATATAGCGAATGTGCCCACTCTGATCTTGGCACTTAGTGTGGGTAGGCTACCTACATGATGAGATTATGGATAAGAGCGAGATTATTTTTATTTGGCAAACGGCAGCCAAGCATCGATCATCATGTCACCATAATAAGACCCTCAGTATTTATTGGAAAAGAGAATCAAGCTCATTACCTTGCACATTCCCCACCCTGTGATGTTCATAACTTATTTCCTCTGTAGCCTAATAAAGTGCATGGTTTTACGAGTCGTAATGGGAGGACCAACACATATCAATACGTGACTCCAAGTTTACTTCAATATGATGGTTATTATAGTTGCGCATTAAAGGGTGTCCAATGCAATTTCTCGTATTATACATTTTACAGACAAAAGGATCCCACCTTGATCCCACCATCATATTTTGTTTTGTCAACATTTGGGAAGTGTACCGACAAATTAGCTGTTTCCATCATTTTTTATCTGACATGTACTTTACTTGTTGGATGGAAACCTGGTATATGATATGAGTGTCAGATTTAGGCAAAATAAAAACAAATATTGCTAATTTGCTAAGTGAGGCTTATTTGAGATATAGTTTCGTAATGCTGTTACAAATGTACTGACATACGTATACGCATGTGGCATCTCAGCAACTTTAAGAAAAAAAAATGTATTTTGGAGTTGTGTCTGTTTACATGCGTATCCACCCTTCTGTATGAGATTTTGTTTGCCCCCTAACTCAGGTATGTATATTGCGACGCCCAGAAATTAGCCATTGTTTACAGATAGATAGATAGATAGATAGATAGATAGATAGATAGATAGATAGATAGATAGATAGATAGATAGATAGATAGATAGATAGATAGATAGATAGATAGATAGATAGATAGATAGATAGATAGATAGATAGATAGATAGATAGATAGATAGATAGATAGATGGATGATGGCTCATTGCGGAAGTTTCCGTTTAAAACACGTTTTTATTCAGGGTCTCCCATTTTCCGCCCGTGGGCTGCCATTGTAGTTTATTCTAGATCACGCAGTTTCGAGAGAGTAAACAAAAATATAACTGTCTGGCCATAATGACCATCGTTATGTTTGGAGGAAAAAGGGGGATGCTTGCAAGCTGAAGAACACCATACAGTGAAGCACGGGGGTGGCAGCATCATGTTGTGGGTGCTTTGCTGCAGGAGGGACTGGTGCACTTCACAAAATAGATGGCATCACGAGGAAGGAAAATGATGTGGATATATTGAAGCAACATCTCAAGACATCAGTCAGGAAGTTAAACCTTGGTCGCAAATGGGTCTTCCAAATGGACAATGACCCCAAGCATACTTCCAAAGTTGTGGCAAAATGGCTTAAGGACAACAAAGTCAAGGTATTGGAGTGGCCATCACAAAGCCCTGACCTCAATCCTATAGAACATTTGTGGGCAGAACTGAAAAAGCGTGTGCGACCAAGGAGGCCTACTTACCCGACTCCGTTACACCAGTTCTGTCAGGAGAAATGGGCCAAAATTTACCCAACTTATTGTGGGAAGCTTGTGGAAGTCTACCCGAAACGTTTCACCCAAGTTAAACAATTTAAAGGCAATGCTACCAAATACTAATTGAGTGTATGTAAACTTCTGACCCACTGGGAATGTGATGAAATAAATAAAAGCTTAAATAAATCATTCTCTCTACTATTTTTCTGACATTTCACATTTTTCAAATAAAGTGGTGATCCTAACTGACCTAAGACAGATCATTTTTACTAGGAATAAATGTCAGGCTAAGGTGTATGTAAACTTCCGACTTCAACTTTCTATATCACCGTTTTTTATGCCATTTCTAATCTTTTGAATTATTATTATTTATTTTAAAGCTACCTATGTAACGTTTGAAACCACGAGACCAGAATGTTGTTAACATGTGTGTGTGTCAGTTCTACATGGTCAATACGACGTCTGCAGTGGCCGTATAGCATTTACCGCAATGTGGCCTCTGGTGAAGTCAGAGCAAACATACTTTTTTCGGGTACTGGAGCAGCGCAGAGCTTTTGTCAAGGAAGTGAGGTTGTGTTTATACAGGACCTCACATAATCATGTCAATGCAGAGCTATACCGAGCCCTCTGCATTGTTACAAAATACAAGAGGCCAAGGCGATGCGGTAGAGCGCGCACACCATCCACATTTTCGGATCAAGCATAAATTGGCTCTAAAGACCATCTCGTCATTATAGAGTATATCTTGTTTACATCACGATTTCATCAATAGGTCTTATGATTTTTTAACGGTTGTGGGCTGGGCTAGGAGTAAGACCGAAGTAATTAACAACAATGCTACTTCTAAATTCTGTCCAACAAAAACAGGAAAAACATTCGGACTTGCAGAGGTGTTATTTAACTGTTCGCCAAAATGATGGCATTGTATCAGACTGTGAAAAACGCTAGCTATCACAGGAGGATTGCAGGATAGCCAACCTCTAACGTTAAATAAGCAATTTACTTCCTAAGAATTGTTATTCACTATATCATAAGACATTTTTTAATATGGGCACAATTCTAGCTAGTTTACTAACCAGCTAGATAGCACTTTCAGACCTTGGTTACGTTACTGGCTGTCACTTCCGCATACAACGTTCGAGGTAAGGTGAAGGTAGCAAGCACACTGGCAAATAAAGAAAGCCCAAAAACGTTTTTTTATCATAACAAATCTCAACTAGAGCTTGCCAAACCGACTAAACAGAGCATTTTATATCTGGCTACCTATCATAGCTCGCTAGGCTAACGTTAGATTGTTAGTTAGCTAACTAAATCCCAGACAAGGCCTGTAAAACCGCTTCGACTCACTCATTTTCAGTGCCATGTCATTTTTTTTATTTATTTACGAAGCAAACTAAACAAATACAAAATGTTTTCCCAATCTGATATGTAGACACTTTTAGCACGTAACGTTAAAAAAAACAAACAAGGTAGCTAACGTTCTTAGTAGCAGCTAGCAAGCTGGTTAGCTAGCTGTCAACTGTTAGTAATGCGGTTGTTTTAAAATAAATACATACACTAAGTTGTTCCAAATGTAAATGTGTAATATTTCTACATAACATACATTTGACGATTTATCTCATAAATCAGACAAAAGTTTAGCTACCTTTTCAATCCACCACAGGCGTTGTCACATCCAGGGTTCGCACGGGAGAGCTCACTGTAAAGGAGGCGTTTCACACAACCCAGCCAGCCCCCAAGATTCTTGAGGTTCATCCATCTGTGGCTCATCATATGGCATTTAGTGAGTATATCTTTTACATTTTGATCTACTCTCCTGCTTAGTTATATAAGACAATCTAGAGAGCAAAAGAGAGAGATGGCAAGTGGTGAGACCACGGGTGAGACAACCTTGGAATAGCTTTCATTAGGGCAGGTAGGTGATCTTCAGTTGAGAGGGGTTGACATTGGCTGAACGTTTTTCACAAATAATAATGAATCAATCTGCAGTATTGCTTTACTGATCAGTGCACATTGAACATAACATGTTTATGTTCAGAGCAAGCCTGGAACTGCCTGGTGGTGAGTCATGCCACAGGAGATTTGAGTGTTGTGAGGTGAGTAGAAGAGTGAGTACTACTGAAGGCTATTCTAGCAGGAGTGAATAACATTATTTTTTTTAAACCAGTGGGCTACTTTGTGAGCGTAGTGAATTGAGGGGAGGTTAGCTTGCCTGGCTACACAGACTCCTTGCTCTGTCCAAATGCCGGGCCATGCCCACAGATGTAGTCTTGATCCGAGTACCTCCCATAGAGGTAGATAGAGGACTCATCTTTGTATCTGTGACATTATAGCGTCTGTGACAGCATGGGCAGCGGCCGTTGAGGCTATCTCCATTTTAAAGTAGTCAATTTTCTTCTTAACGATTGGCCGATTTAATTGTATTTCTGATGAGCAGAGGAAGATTGCAATGGGCCTCAAAAGAATCCGGACAACAGAAGTTGTGTGTTTTGAACTTCGGAGTAGAGCACCCGTTAAACGAGTCATCTCAGGGGTGACTACTGATGTTCAGGTTGAATCCCTGAAGAGAATTCCTGGTGTGGTTGGTGCCCGGCGTCTGACCCGCTGGGTGAATGGAGAAAAAGAGGAAAGTCTGTCGGTCCTGTTGTTTTTTGATAAAGATGAGATGAACAGAGTATACTGAAGAACGGTGTGTAGAAGGACAACGGTGTTGCTATTGTGTTGGGGATCATGATCCTGAGTTCCTGGATTGCCCTGTAAGGGTGAAGGAAATTAAGGTGGCAAAAGTTAGAGCGGTTTAAAATACTTGAGAAAACAAGTGATGCTCATAAAGATATGGTAGTGGATACAATACAGCCTGTAGTACATTTTTGCTTCCATACTAAAGATACCACGAGCAAAGATTCCATACCACGAGCAATGGACATTAGACCGGTGGAAATTTGTCCTTTGGTCTGGAGTCCAAATTTGAGATTTTTGGTTCCAACCTCAACCAAATTTAGATGGTTTGGGATGAGTCGGACCGCAGTGAAGGAAAAGCATTCCAGAAGAAGCTGGTTGAGAGAATGCCAAGAGTGTGCAAAGCTGTCATCAAGGCAAAGGTGGCTATTTGAAGAATCTCAAATATAAAATATATTTGAATTTGTTTAACACTTATTTGGTTACTACATGATTCCATATGTGTTATGTCATAGTTTTGATGTCTTCACTTTTATTCTGCAATGTAAAGAATTGTGCAAATAAAGAAAAACCCTTGAAGGAGTAATATTCCAAACGTTTGGCCCCCAGTCTGTGTGTGTGTGTGTGTATATATATATATATATATATATATATATATATATATATATATATATATATATATATATTTGAAGTTGGAAGTTTACATACACTTAGGTTGAAGTCATTAAAACTAATTTTTCAACCACTCCACAGATTTCATGTTAATAAACTATAGTTTTGGCAAGTCGGTTAGGACATCTACTTTGTGCATGACACAAGTAATTCATCCAACAATTGTTTACAGATAGATTATTTCACTTATAATTCACTGTATCACAATTCCAGTGGGTCAGAAGTTTACATACACTAAGTTGACTATAGCTTGGAAAATTCCAGAAAATTATGTCATGGCTTTAGAAGCGTCTGATAGGCTAATTGACATAATTTGAGTCAATTGGAGGTGTACCTGTGGATGTATTTCAAGGCCTACCTTCAAATTCAGTGCCTCTTATGCAGAAATTGCTCTGCCATTTCCTGGTTGCAAAAAATTCAGTTTATGTGACAAAACAAGCAATGTGTAGCGAGTCATTGTACCATCTAAACTGTGTGAAATATATTTTCAGTAACCAGAAATATTGTATTTTCAGCTGTTTGAAGTTGGCAGAAATTAAACTTAAGCACAGGAAGTATAGAAATAGTGCATATAGTACAGCTCTACAGCTTCTTAGACTTGCTTTCAATGACTGACAGATCTATAACTCACATATCTATGTGGATTTGGTTGGTCGCCCAAAAGGTTTATCTTTTTTTATTGAACTAGGCAAGTCACTTAAGAACAAATTCTTATTTACAATGACGGCCTACCCCGGCCTCCTCTACCCCAGACGACGCTGGGCCAATTGTGCGCCGCCCAATGGGACTCCCGATCACAGCCGGTGGTGATACAGCCCGGGATCAAACCAGGGTCTGCAGTGACGCCTCTAGCACTGATATGCTTAGACCGCTGCACCACTCGGGAGCCCAGTTACATATTGCAGCTTTAAAATGTGATTTCAAACCTTACCCTAAACTTAACCACACTGCTAACATTTTGCCTAACCCCAACCTTAAATTAAGACCATAAAGCACATTTTTGTTTTCATGAATTTTTTAAATATAGCCCATTTTGGGCTGTGCTACAGTGGGGAGAACAAGTATTTGATACACTGCCGATTTTGCAGGTTTTCCTACTTACAAAGCATGTGTTTTATCATAGGTACACTTCAACTGTGAGAGACGGAATCCAGAAAATCACATTGTATGATTTTTAAATAATCATTTGCATTTTATTGCATGACATAAGTATTTCATCACCTACCAACCAGTAAGAATTCCGGCTCTCACAGACCTGTTTGTTTTTCTTTAAGAAGCCCTCCTGTTCTCCACTCATTACCTGTATTAACTGCACCTGTTTGAACTCGTTACCTGTATAAAAGACACCTGTCCACACACTCAATCAAACAGACTCCAACCTCTCCACAATGGCCAAGACCAGAGAGCTGTGTAAGGACATCAGGGATAAAATTGTAGACCTGCACAAGGCTGGGATGGGCTACAGGACAATAGGCAAGCAGCTTGGTGAGAAGGCAACAACTGTTGGCGCAATTATTAGAAAATGGAAGAAGTTCAAGATGACGGTCAATCTCCCTCGGTCTGGGGCACCATGCAAGATCTCACCTCGTGGGGCATCAATGATCATGAGGAAGGTGAGGGATCAGCCCAGAACTACACGGCAGGACCTGGTCAATGACCTGAAGAGAGCTGGGACCACAGTCTCAAAGAAAACCATTAGTAACACACTACGCCGTCATGGATTAAAATCCTGCAGAACACGCAAGGTCCCCCTGCTCAAGCCAGCGCATGTCCAGGCCCATCTGAAGTTTGCCAATGACCATCTGGATGATCCAGAGGAGGAATGGGAGAAGGTCATGTGGTCTGATGAGACAAAAATAGAGCTTTTTGGTCTAAACTCCACTCGCCGTGTTTGGAGGAAGAAGAAGGATGAGTACAACCCCAAGAACACCATCCCAACCGTGAAGCATGGAGGTGGAAACATCATTCTTTGGGGATGCTTTTCTGCAAAGGGGACAGGACGACTGCACCGTATTGAGGGGAGGATGGATGGGGCCATGTATCGCGAGATCTTGACCAACAACCTCCTTCCCTCAGTAAGAGCATTGAAGATGGGTCGTGGCTGGGTCTTCCAGCATGACAACGACCCGAAACACACAGCCAGGGCAACTAAGGAGTGGCTCCGTAAGAAGCATCTCAAGGTCCTGGAGTGGCCTAGCCAGTCTCCAGACCTGAACCCAATAGAAAATCTTTGGAGGGAGCTGAAAGTCCGTATTGCCCAGCGACAGCCCCGAAACCTGAAGGATCTGGATGGAGGAGTGGGCCAAAATCCCTGCTGCAGTGTGTGCAAACCTGGTCAAGAACTACAGGAAACGTATGATCTCTGTAATTGCAAACAAAGGTTTCTCTACCAAATATTAAGTTCTGCTTTTCTGATGTATCAAATATTTATGTCATGCAATAAAATGCAAATTAATTACTTAAAAATCATACAATGTGATTTTCTGGATTTTTGTTTTAGATTCCGTCACTCACAGTTGAAGTGTACCTATGATAAAAATTAAGGACTTCTACATGCTTTGTAAGTGGGAAAACCTGCAAAATCGGCAGTGTATCAAATACTTGTTCTCCCCACTGTATGTAGTGGAAAACGGTTAAAGCAGAGGTTTGAAAATTTGGCTTTGATACTCTGATTGGTTAGAGACGATCCAATCTCTGATTACTTTGTTTTCTTACAACACCCTTCATTCCCTTTCTCTCCACAAACAACTTCAACGATGGCAGCCTCTGACTAAAGTATGTAGCGAACGACAGAGCAGCGGAATAATTTAGTGTGAGTCGTCAGGCTAGAGGATAACAGGGGCATGAACCTTCAGTTACAAGACAAGCCTGATAAACTGCTCCTGTACGTACCAAAACATTCAGACCACTTGAAGGCAGATTGCAGTATAGAATAGTATTGTTCATTTTCTCAAGGGCAAAACGGCAGTACATGAGGTATAAATGCCATCTCTATCTCTCTCCACTTTTTTTCCTTGTCAGCCCTGGGATTCAAACCGGCAACCCTTCGGTTACTGGCCCGACTCTCTAACCTTGAGGCTACCCACGCCAACCCATACAGGATTGCTGACGTACAGGGACGCTACGTAAGGTTGGACTCTCCCAGGCAGCAGTGGGAAGATGACCACAAGAGGGCACTGATTTATGGAAAGCTGTGTGGTAGCAGCAAAGGGTGGGTACAGTAGTCTCTAGACAACACACTCTGTCCAATAGTCTCTAAATAGGTGTCCTAGGCACTCCCTGTCACCTTTCCTATATCTGAACTGATTTAAAAGAACTAGACAAGGGACAGCCAGTGGCTCATAGACCACATCCACCATATTGGTTTTATCAATCCAATTTCCAGATCAAAATGATAGTGTGGTGTATCTAGTAAATTAGGTAGTATAGGAATTCTGCAGTCCACACATCTTTTGATACAAACAAAGCTACCCATGCATAGCCTACACAGCTGTTGGCACACATCCTCATTATCCAGAATCCACCTCTAGAAAGTAATGGGTCCATGACTCTTCACTGGAATCTGGAAACAATAGAGGATAGTTAGAAGCTAGAGCAGTGGTCACCAACCGGTCGATCACGAACTCCAAGGCATTCCTAGTCGATCGCCAAACATTTCTGTAAAAAACAAAACAATGATAAAGCCTTGTGTTCCTATTTCTTTTATTCGTCTCGGGCTGTTGGTGGTAGGTGCACCCGATTCAGCAGCCCTGCGTGCCGGGTAGGCAAACTGTTGCCATTTTGAACCATTTCATGTGTCTGAAGGTACAAACTCTGCCTTCCCGGCGGGCCCGTATAGAAAAATCAAGTGCACTATAGGCCTTCTGCTGGCCAATCGGATGGCTCAGATTGCAGTAACGTTACAGGCATAAAAGAGAGCTACATCAAAGTTGATACTGTGGGATTTGAAAAAGTTTAAAACCATGACTAGAGAGAGACTGTCAACGAATACAGCAAAGAGCTGCTGTTTGTAGGAGTGAGTTCATGTTGAAGTTCTTACTCGTCACTGTCAACACTTTGTATTCAACAAATGCGTGTTCTTCCTATTTCCATTCAGCGCTACAAGAAGCACTGCAGCAGTAATGAATGAGTAGGACAGTGTAGCGATTGGCTTGTGTTGTTGTTATTAATTCAATTCAATTCAGCAGCTTGGGTCTTTTTTAATAGGAATATTTCACTTTCTCTGTTCATAGGAGTAACAACATGAATTTGTGCATGAGGCAGAAATAATGTGGTGCGACTCAGCTGGAAGACTCAGCTGGAAGACTGTCCCTTTTTGGCCAGTGACAGTGGAGGAAAGGGATAGAGGAGGGATGTTGAGAGGCGGACCCTCAGTCTGCTGCTCTCTCCCTCAGCTGAGACTGACCATCAGATGCAGGCACCATCAGCCCCGTAAAATAAAAATAAATAGTGAATCATTTAAATGTATAGTCGCTCAGCTGTGCTTGCAAATAATACAACAACGGATCTATTACCGGTAAAGCCTAGCTCAAATTGTTAAATATAATTTAAAAAAAATGGCCCAAACAACAATGCAAAAAAAATAAAAAATCAGAGCGGTAGAACTCAGAAAGTTATCTTGACTCAGAAAAAGTTGGTGACCTCTGATATAGAGCGTTAACACCTATGCATTATTTCAAATAATGGCTATGAATACAATTTGTGTGCATTTGTAAGTCTTTCTAGTTCTCTCTCTTTCCTTTGCTTTCTCCATCCATTGACTCTCTCTCTCTCTCTCTCTCTCTCTCTCTCTCTCTCTCTCTCTCTCTCTCTCTCTCTCTCTCTCTCTCTCTCTCTCTCTCTCTCTCTCTCTCTCTCTCTCTCTCTCTCTCTCACACACACACACTGCCCTAGGAGAGGAGTCGATGCAGGCTCCCCTTGCTGTCACACCGGCTCTCTGTCCACTGGCCTCTCATACACCCCTGTGCCTCCCCTGACATCTTCACCTCCTCTGGCTTCCTCTCTCCTCACAAATAACACAGACACACACACACACACACACACGCATGCAGAGCTACCCCGACCCCCACATTCACACACACACACATTCCAAAAGGAAGAGAGGAATTGAGAGGAAGGAGGATGGGACAGGACCGAGGTTGGAGAACCTGACGTGACCAGAGGGCGGAGGACATGTTGTCAGTCAACCATGATTAAAATAGTAGTTGGATAGAGGCACTTTCCCTGTTCAGCTCTCTCTCTCTCTCTCTCTCTCTCTCTCTCTCTCTCTCTCTCTCTCTCTCTCTCTCTCTCTCTCTCTCTCTCTCTCTCTCTCTCTCTCTCTCTCTCTCAAACACGGTTTTACCCTCACCTCCTGTCTATCTGTATAACCATCAAGCAGTCCTAAAACATTACATTTTTAAGGGCATTACTGTTCATGGATGGTTTTGCATATAAGGACATAAACAAAAGAATACATTTGAAATGTGTTTGTATTTCTTACGTTTACTTGTTCTCTAACAGTTTATAAACATATTTTTCAAATAACAAGATAACATTAGTCATTTCAATATATGCTATTGAATGGGGAATACGTTCAATGTTTCCAAATCCACTTTGATGCTGTAACAGTGCAACATTGCCATTCACAGTGCTTAGTGCCTATACAGTTAGTCATAAATAAGGAGTGATATACACTGTAGGTGCATCATTACTGAGCCTGTGTTTAGTATAGATGATGCAATGCTCTACAGTGCATTCAGAAAGTATTCAGACCCCTTCCCTTTTTCCATATTTTGTTACGTTACAGCCATATTATTAAATGGATACAATTATTTTTCCCCCTCATCAATTTACACACAATACCCCATAACGACAAAGCGAAAACAGGTTTTTATAATTTTTAGCACATTTATAAAATATAAAAACCAGATATACCTTATTTAATAATAGTATTCAGCCCCTTTGCTGAGACTTGAAATTGAGCTCAGGTGCATCCTGTTTACATGTATCATCCTTGAGATGTTTCTACAACTTGATTGGAGTCCACCTGTGTTAAATTAAAATGATCGGACATGATTTAGAAAAGGCACACATCTGTTTATATACAGTAAGGTCCCACAGTTGACAGGGCATGTCAGAGCAAAAACCAAGCCATGAGGTTGAAGGAGTTGTCTGTAGAGCTACGAGACAGGATTGTGTCGAGGCACAGATTTGGGGAAGTGTACCAAAACATTTCTGTAGCATTGAAGGTCCCCAAGAACACAGTGGCCTACATTATTCTTAAATGGAAGAAGTTTGGAACCACCAAGACTTCCTAGTGCTGGCCGCCCAGCCAAACTGAGCAATCGGGGGAGAAGGGCCTTGCTCAGGGAGGTGACCAAGAACCCGATGGTCACTCTAACAGAGCTCCAGAGTTCCTCTGTGGAGATGGGAGAACCTTCCAGAAGGACAACCATCTCTGCAGTAAAGTGGCCAGACGGAAGCCACTCCTCATGACAGCCAGCTAGGAGTTTGCCAAAAGGCAGACCATGAGAAACAAGATTTTCTGGTTTGGCCTGAATGCCAAACGTCACGTCTGGAGAAAACCTGCCACCATCCCTACAGGTTAGCATGATGATACAGGCAGCATCATGCTGTGGGGATGTTTTTCAGTGGCAGGGACTGAGAAACTAGTCAGGATCGAGGGAAATATGAACGGAGCAAAGTACAGAGAAATCCTTGATGAAAACCTGCTCTAGAGCCCTCAGGACCTCAGACCGGGGCAAAGGTTCACCTTCCAACAGGACAACGACCCTAAGCACACAGCCAAGACAACACAGGAGTGGCTTCAGGACAAGTCTCTGAATGTCCTTGAGTGGCCCAGCCAGAGCCTGGATCAGAACCTATATCGAACATCTCTGGAGAGACCTGAAAATAGCTGTGCAGCGATGCTCCCCATCCAACCTGACCGAGCTTGAGAGGATCTGCAGAGAAGAATGGGAGAAACTCCCCAAATACAGGTGTGCCAAGCTTGTAGTGTCATACCCAAGATGACTCAAGGCTGTAATCACTGCAAAAGGTGCTTCAACAAATTACTGAGTAAAGGGTCTGAATAAGTATGTAATTGTGATATATCCGTTTAATTTGTTTTCTTTGTCATTATGGGGAATTGTGTGTTGATAAGGGGAAAAAAACATTCAATCCATTTTAGAATAAGGCTGTAAAGTAACGATATGGAACAAGTGAAGGGGTCTGAATACTTTCTGAATGCTCTCTATATGGACGGTGCCTTATATACCAACTACACAGCCTTTATATTATCATGAAAGAAAGACACAGATGAGAGAGTGGAGAGATGAGAAAGAGGTGGGAAAGAGGAGAGAGAGAGATTAGAGTGAGTGATGAGACAGAGGGGAAGAGAGGAGGGAAAGAGATGAGAGGGAAAGATAGATGGGAAAGAGGGATGAGAAAGAAGGAAAGAGATGAGAGCGGGAAAGAGAGGAGAGCGAGATGAGAGATGGGAAAGAGAGAGAGAGAGAGAAAGAGAGATGAGATGAGGGAAAGAGAGAAGAGTGAGATGAGAGATGGGAAAGAGAGAGAGAGAGAGAGAGAGAGATGAGATGAGGGAAAGAGAGAAGAGTGAGATGAGAGATGGGAAAGAGAGAGAGAGAGAAAGAGAGATGAGATGAGGGAAAGAGAGAAGAGTGAGATGAGAGATGGGAAAGAGAGAGAGAGAGAGAGAAAGAGAGATGAGATGAGGGAAAGAGAGAAGAGTGAGATGAGAGATGGGAAAGAGAGAGAGAGAGAGAGAAAGAGAGATGAGATGAGGGAAAGAGAGAAGAGAGAGATGAGAGATGGGAAAGAGAGAGAGAGAGAGAGAGAGAGATGAGATGAGGGAAAGAGAGAAGAGTGAGATGAGAGATGGGAAAGAGAGAGAGAGAGAGAGAGAGAGAGAGAGATGAGATGAGGGAAAGAGAGAAGAGTGAGATGAGAGATGGGAAAGAGAGAGAGAGAGAGAAAGAGAGAGATGGGAAAGAGAGAGAGAGAGAGAGAGAGAGATGAGATGAGGGAAAGAGAGAAGAGTGAGATGAGAGATGGGAAAGAGAGAGAGAGAGAGAGAGAGATGAGATGAGGGAAAGAGAGAAGAGTGAGATGAGAGATGGGAAAGAGAGAGAGAGAGAGAGAGAGAGATGAGATGAGGGAAAGAGAGAAGAGTGACAGACCCTTTCTACTTCTTCCCCTCTCTATTTTTACAGCTGATTTGCAGTTCAAAATGCAGCACCCTGTATTTGTCTCTCTGATCCACCTCTCCTCATCCTTCTTTCCGTCTAATTAGTCAATCCTCCCCACTCTCTTCCCTCCCTCTCTCTCTCTCTCCTCTTCTCTCAGCATCTTCTTGTGAGTCATCCCATCATCCCCTCCCCCTTCTGTCAATCATTTTACCCCCTCCCTTCTGTTTTCCTCCTCTCTGCTCTCACTCTCTCTCTGTTTCTCTACCTCTCTCATCGTTCTCTCCAGTATTTTCTGGCTTTCCCTATTAGGCGGAATACACAGACGGCAGGTAACGATGGAAAATCCTCATTCTCTTTTTCCATTTTCCAGACTGTGTTCCATCATTCTGTTTTACTCCTGCATCTTGTAATGACTGCCTCCCAGTAGCAGAGATGTACTGTTTTGGACTGGGTCGGGGTGATGCTGCTGGCTTAGTTCTGTATGTGAGGCGTTACGGTTGTGTATTCTAACTAATGTGTCAGCCCCGCCTGGCTCTGGGTTCGAGGTGTTTTATTGATTCACTGTGTGTGTGTGTGTGTGTGTGTGTGTGTGTGAACTGTGTACGTGCATGTCAGTTTGTATTAGAGCATTGGCATAGTGTCTGGGTTCCTCAGTGCATGATCTGTGTGTGTGTGAGGCAGGGAGAGGAAAGGAGAGTTCTACACGTCTGTGTGTGTGTGTTTGAGAGAGTATGTGTATGTGTGTCCAAGAGACGGTGAAGGGGAGGGAGAGAGCCTTGAATGTCGTGCGTTATCCATGCGTCTGTGTCGGCGTGTGTCCAAACGGTGCCACTCGTGCGAAAGTAAGCCTTCTGCTTCTCTCTCTGCTCTCCTTTTTACCCAACCATCGCTCTCCTCCTCCTCCATCCCTCCATCTCTGAATCTCCAAAAGGAGGGATTTAATTATTTATCTATTTTTCTCCCCATCGCCCTCTCCTCCACTCCATGACCCCCCCCCCCCCCTCCTCCTCCTCCTCCTCCGTCTATCACTCTCTCTCTCTGGGTATTTGTGCTGAGCGCTGCAATCTTCAGTAGGTGCCTCATGCCTCACACTGCTGGGAGGGAGGGGTTATATAACTTCTTATATGAGTCACGATAATGTATGGGGCTGATTGGCTGAAAGTGGATAGGGATTTATGCATATTGTGGCACCATTAAATTACAAGCATTTCAATTAAGGACAAAAGGTTAAATACATTCATAGTCACTGAAAAGTATTGGGCTGAAAGGAATGTATAATATACTTCTCAACCACAAACATTTCAGAGAAAAATATACAACGGCATTCATACATTTGATAGACCGTAATGTATGGGGCTGTTAGGATGAGGGGGTTGTCATAGGTTACAGCTGTAAGTGTCCAAGGACTTATTTATTATTCAATCATTTCAGTGACATTTCAATTGCTTCAATTGTCTTTCTGTGAAGACAGGAGATTGATATAGCTGTGCAGTTCTGTAGGGATCCTGGTTAATTTGTTAATAAAAATAAATGAGCAATTAGCAACATTGACTATTAGAGGCCTAGTACTATTAATACGGAAAATGATAATGACATCATATGGTATACCCTATAGGACAGGGATGGGCCTTCATCATGAGGGGCCGCAGCGGCTCGCGGGTCTGCGTACCCACATTCATACCCACACATGCAGTGAGAGTCGGCCCTAGCCTTTTAGCCTGTGGATTTATGGATAATGGTTGTCATGGTGGACTGGGCGCTGACAGTCCAATCTTGACCAATGGCAGTGATGGATTCCCTGTGTCTCGTGGAGTCGTGAGCCAAGTGACTAGGAACGACGTCGTCGTCATTTAGCTCGAGTCACCAACCATCCACAGATTCCACACCTGATAGCTGCATAGTGTCTGAGGGAGCCATGTTCTAGCATCATGGACTTTGGTCAGGTCTTTTACTATGGTATAGCTCCAGCTAACCTTTTGGTACACAATGCATTGTAATATCAATTAAATTCCTACTGTTTGATTCCTACTTGCAACTTTACATGGTGGGATTCTCTCATAAATCATGATGGGTTATGGCAATCGTAATGTTACTCTCTGCACACTTCATTTGCACTCCCATTGTGCACTTCCTTACTCTATGTGCAAATGCAATGGTAAAAATAGAGGCACTTATGATCTCTCTCTTTCTCTCTCCCCCTTCGCTCTCTCGCTCTCTCTCGCTCTCGCTCTCTCTCTCTCTCTCTCTATCTCTCTCTTTCTCTTTCACAGGATGTCGATTGTGAGCATCATTGCGAGGGAGATCCTAGACTCCCGGGGAAACCCCACTGTGGAGGTGGACCTGTGCACAAAGAAAGGTGACCCCTCTCATGCCTGTCTACAAAACTTCGCATCGCACCATACAAAGAGCGTTAAGATTAGCCAGAAGCTATGATACATTTTTAAGAGCATCACCTATTCTTTCTCGTACAATTTCTGTATCAATCCTCTCGAAGGTTACTCTCTCTATTGCCATCTCTTACACCTCCCTCCCCTCCTACTCCCCCCCTCCCTCTCTCCCTGTTTCTGTCTCTCTCAGGTCTTTTCAGGGCTGCGGTGCCCAGTGGAGCGTCCACAGGCATCTATGAGGCTCTAGAGCTGAGGGATGGAGACAAGAGCCGCTACAAGGGCAAAGGTTTGTGTGTGTGTGTGTGTGTGTGTGTATATCTAATGCTTGAGTAAACAGAATGATGTTCGTCCCTCCTTCACCATCTTCTCTCCTATCTGCCTTGGTTCTTCCGCTCTTGATCTAGGTGTACTCAAGGCAGTGGGCCACATCAATGACACTCTGGCTCCTGCCCTCATAGCATCGGTGAGTTGGGGACTGTGCTTTGGACATGTTTTGTCAGCTAGGTGACAGTGATCATGTTTTAGTGTGAGTGCATATTTATTTGCTGATAACCGTCACCTCCGGACGGGCTTTCAGGAAGCTGGGTGGACAGTGAAAGAAAAACACTTTTATTGTCACATACACCAGATAGGTGCAGTGAAATGTGCATGGGGATGTGTTGGTATGGAGTAATTGTTCTGTGTTTCCATGCTGGTGTGTGTGTGTGTGTGTGTGTGTGTGTGTGTGTGTGTGTGTGTGTGTGTGTGTGTGTGTGTGTGTGTGTGTGTGTGTGTGTGTGTGTGTGTGTGTGTGTGTGTGTGTGTGTGTGTGTGTGTGTGTGTATTTATGTGAGAGAGCGAGAGAGAGAGAGATTTATGCTGAGACAGTTAGTGGAAAATAAATCTTAGGATGCAGTCAGCCAGTAAAAACGCATTGCTGCAACCTACGAACATGGTGCTGCACTTATAGAACGTAGATATAGAAATGAGCTGAATGTCTTACAACTCAATGATGTTGTACTCTGATTCTATACAAGCAAATCTATGATATGTGCAAGAGGTAATACTTTTGAGGGTATGGCTTAGGGTTCAAAGGTGGCTGCAAATATGAGATATTTCCTGTGTGCAGATATGTTGTGGGTTATCCGTCCATTTGTTGAATTAAGAGATTTGGTCCTCGATGGCTTACCAATATAATTAACCTTTTAATATGCTTATAAATGAGTTGTGTAAATCCACAGGGTATCAGTGTTGTGGAGCAGGAGCAACTGGACAACACGATGATCGAAATGGACGGCACAGAGAACAAGTGTGAGTCTCCAGGGTCCTGCCAAAGAATCCGATCAAATGTGTCAAGATGTATCCCCTGATCAAATCAGGTTCACCATTAACTGAGAGAATGGGCTTTTGTCTGAACACGGATTTTGGTAGCCCTTTTGAAATTTGTCGCACGTGGCCTGGAGGGTAGGAGCATTGGATCAGTAACCGAAAGGTTGCTTGATCGAATCCCAGAGCTGACAAGGTAAAAATCTGTCGTTCCCCCGGGCGCCGGAGACGTGGATGTCGGTTAAGGTAGCCCCCCCCCCCCGCACCTCTCTGATTCAGAGGGGTTGGGTTAAATGTGGAAGACACATTTCAGTTGAATGTATTCAGTTGTACAACTGACTAGTATCCCCCTTTCTCTTTTCTCATTTCCTTCCTCGTCGACAGCTCAGTTTGGTGCTAATGCTATCCTGGGAGTCTCCCTGGCCATTTGCAAGGCTGGTGCAGCAGAGAAAGAGGTCCCCCTGTACCGTCACATCGCTGACCTGGCGGGAAACACAGAGCTGGTGCTCCCAGTTCCAGTAAGACACACTACTTATACAACGGTCATATCAGAGAAGGTGTAGCAGTAGCATAATAACAATAATTCAATACTGAAACAGTCATTGTTTAAATGGTTTTACCATAATGGTATGTATGATAAAAATAACATATACTGTATATGAAAAATATCTGGGGAATTAGAAGCACTGTACCAGTACCTGCTGAACATGGGTATTGGCCTATCTGCTAATTCCTCTGTCCTCATCTCCTTCTCAGGCGTTCAATGTGATCAACGGAGGCTCCCACGCGGGCAACAAGCTAGCCATGCAGGAGTTCATGGTACTTCCTGTCGGGGCGGAGTCTTTCAGGGATGCGCTTCGGGTGGGCTCCGAGCTGTACCACACGCTCAGGGGGGTGATCCAGGAGAAGTACGGCCAGGACGCTACTAACGTGGGCGACGAGGGGGGGTTCGCCCCCAATATTCTGGAGAACAGTGAGGGTAAGTGCAGCAGAGTTGATTTAGAACCACAGTCCGGTGATCTGTAAACCCAGTTGTCACCCTCGGTCTACAGGGATTTTTATTGTTGATATAATGGTTAATATGTTGGATTCCCGAGCGAGACATCTGCGGTACAAATCCAACCATAGGATATCCATGGCACTTTACTTCAATCTTGGGCCGTGTTCATTACTTACCGAACACAAGAAAGCGGTCTGGACTGCTCCTTTTTGTTTTCTGTTTTTAAAAATGTTGCTGTGTACCACACTGAACACAACTCTGGTAACCCTTTAACCAGAGTTAAAATTATACTTGGGGGCACGGCAAATAGTGGTTATTAACAATGTTAATATTTTCAACACTTTTGGTTGCCCACATTTCACTCACAGTCTAGTTATGCTGTAATGTCTATGGGAAAACAGCAGCCATAAATCTAACATAGTGTTACAGATAAAATCAGGAATCTAAGATGGTACGCTTTAATGAGTTTCCAACCTGCCTCTGGTACAATGTCTTCCCATCTGTATGTTTGTCAAGATGTGTCCTCCTCAAGGCTTGCTTTTCTCACATTTCCCATCAGCCAAGGCAATGTGTATCAGATTGTCTTTGAACTAACAGTGTGTGTGTGTGTGTGTGTGTGTGTGTGTGTGTGTGTATGTGTGCGATAACCCTGGGCCTTGGGGAAAGAATGATGCTGCTATCCCACTATTGAAGAAGTAGCTAGGTGTGACAGGAAGTCAAAACCTTGGTAAGATCAAAAAGAAGTGTGAAAAGCCTAAAGGAATGTCAGCTGTAGCTTCTTAGAATAGATGTTGGTCTGTAGTATCTCTCTAGCATCTACAACAGAATTGGTGTTTATTCTTGCAACCTTTCTGTCTCAATCTCGACCCCACTCCAGCTTGGATACTTGACTATATCTGCATTCAGCAACACAGCGTCATCATCTCACCAAACAAGCAACGAGACAAGTAGGCTAAAGCAGAAACAGAGTGGTTCACAGGCTAGGTAGAGTTTCCCCTTCCTCTCTCGTCCTCTATCTCCACCCACCACTTATCTTTCTTTCCTCCCTTCCCTCTTTCCGTCTCTCCCCTCAGCGTTGGAGCTGATAAAGACAGCCATTGAGAAAGCAGGCTTCACGGATAAGGTGGTGATCGGAATGGATGTGGCGGCGTCCGAGTTCTACCGCGAGGGGAAGTACGACCTGGACTTCAAGTCTCCTCCAGACGCTGACAGGCATATCAGTGGAGAAGAGCTGTCAGACATATACCAAGGCTTCGTTAACGACTACCCAGGTAGTCAAACAGTCACCTGACACCTATTGGATTCCCAATTCAATCTAACCTGAATTTGATTGATTGATTGAGTTTAAAAATACATATACACACAGTACATAATAATTTTTTTAACTACACAGGGATAACACTACAAAAAAGTCTGACTTATTACCATTGTGGTCCCTTGACTGATTAAATGCATTTGTTTAAATTCAAATCCATTCAAATTATGGAGGCAACAGGCTGAACCTACATTTACAATCAATCCCATAGAAGTTGAAGAAAAGAGAAGTTCAAGGTCACGTCTACCTTCATGTTGAAAGATCCCACAACACATTTCCTCCTACAACTCTATGGCTGTCTAGTTCCAAACCACGACTGAGTACATGTCCCTTCCCTTGTCCCCTTTGTAGTGGTGTCCATCGAGGACCCGTTTGACCAGGACGACTGGGCTGCTTGGTCCCGCCTCACTGCTTCCGTGGGCATCCAGGTTGTCGGGGACGACCTGACTGTAACCAATCCTAAGAGGATAGAGAAGGCTGCCGAGGAGCGGGCCTGCAACTGCCTACTGCTCAAAGTCAACCAGATCGGCTCTGTCACTGAAGCCATCCAGGCGTAAGTGACCCACGTCACATGACTCCACATCACATGACCTGTCAATCAATCACTTTGATATAGATATATAGATGCCAATCTGGCTATCTCAGTCACTTGGCCAGGCTAGGTTGTCCTTGAAAAAGAGATGAATTACCTGGTAACATATAGGAGAAACACAACGATGCTATAGGTTATGACATAGGTAGGGTTCAAGTAAAGTGTGACAGTCATTACCAATTTATGTAGCCGTCAATCATCGTCTGTCTCTTGGCCAGGGTGGAAGTCCTTGAGAAAGAGATGTCAATCTCAAATGGCAGTTACCGGCTTAAATAAAAGATAATTGAATTAAGAAAATAACATTTACATTCATATGATCATCAATCAGCCGTATTTATATAGCCAACACTTTACTCCCATCTACATAACTAATGTTACAACACTCATAGCCATCAATCATTGACATTTTACAGCTGTCCACCATCTATAACTGTTGTCATCAATCTTGAACGTAAGTAGTCATTCAAAGTTGTTAAATTAAAATGTATTAATATAGCCATCAATCACTTAGAATCATACATTTATTTTATTATTTTAGTACCCTCCATGCTTATTCTACTCTCCATGTCCATGTCCTCTCTCTCTCTCTCTCTCTCTCTCTCTCTCTCTCTCTCTCTCTCTCTCATTCATATATATATATATATACAGTGGGGAGAACAAGTATTTGATACACTGCCGATTTTGCAGGTTTTCCTACTTACAAAGCATGTAGAGGTCTGTAATTTTTATCATAGGTACTCTTCAACTGTGAGTGACGGAATCTAAAACAAAAATCCAGAAAATCACATTGTATGATTTTTAAATAATTAATTTGCATTTTATTGCATGACATAAGTATTTGATCACCTACCATCCAGTAAGAATTGCGGCTCTTACAGACCTGTTAGTTTTTCTTTAAGAAGCCCTCCTGTTCTCCACTCATTACCTGTATTAACTGCACCTGTTTGAACTCGTTACCTGTATAAAAGACACCTGTCCACACACTCAATCAAACAGACTCCAACCTCTACACAATGGCCAAGGCCAGAGAGCTGTGTAAGGACATCAGGGATAAAATTGTAGACCTGCACAAGGCTGGGATGGGCTACAGGACAATAGGCAACATTCCCCCCCCAAAAAAATGTGTGTGTTTTTAAAAAAAATGGAAATGGAAGAAGTTCAAGATGATGGTCAATCTCCCTCGGTCTGGGGCACCATGCAAGATCTCACCTCGTGGGGCAACAATGAGCATGAGGAAGGTGAGGGATCAGCCCAGAACTACACGGCAGGACCTGGTCAATGACCTGAAGAGAGATGGGACCACAGTCTCAAAGAAAACCATTAGTAACACACTACGCCGTCATGGATTCAAATCCTGCAGCGCACGCAAGGTCCCCCTGCTCAAGCCAGCGCATGTCCAGGCCCGTCTGAAGTTTGCCAATGACCATCTGGATGATCCAGAGGAGGAATGGGAGAAGGTCATGTGGTCTGATGAGACAAAAATAGAGCTTATTGGTCTAAACTCCACTCGCCGTGTTTGGAGGAAAAAGAAGGATGAGTACAACCCCAAGACCACCATCCCAACCGTGAAGCATGGAGGTGGAAACATCATTCTTTGGGGATGCTTTTCTGCAAAGGGGACAGGACGACTGCACCGTATTGAGGGGAGAATGGATGGGGCCATGTATTGCGAGATCTTGGCCAACAACCTCCTTCCCTCAGTAAGAGCACTGAAGATGGGTCGTGGCTGGGTCTTCCAGCATGACAACGACCCGAAACACACAGCCAGGGCAACTAAGGAGTGGCTCCGTAAGAAGCATCTCAAGGTCCTGGAGTGGCCTAGCCAGTCTCCAGACCTGAACCCAATAGAAAATCTTTGGAGGGAGCTGAAAGTCCGTATTGCCCAGCGACAGCCCTGAAACCTGAAGGATCTGAATGGAGGAGTGGGCCAAAATCCCTGCTGCAGTGTGTGCAAACCTGGTCAAGAACTACAGGAAACGTATGATCTCTGTAATTGCAAACAAAGGTTTCTGTACCAAATATTAAGTTCTGCTTTTCTGATGTATCAAATACTTATGTCATGCAATAAAATGCAAATTAATTATTTAAAAATCATACAATGTGATTTTCTGGATTTTTGTTTTAGATTCCGTCACTCACAGTTGAAGAGTACCTATGATAAAAATTACAGACTTCTACATGCTTTGTAAGTAGGAAAACCTGCAAAATCGGCAGTGTATCAAATACTTGTTCTCCCCACTGTATATATATATATATATATATATATATATATATATATATGAATGAGAGAGAGAGAGAGAGAGAGAGAGAGAGAAGGTGTCAGGCAGATATAGATATAGATATATATATATATATATCTATATCTATATCTGCCTGACACCTTCTCTCTCTCTCTCAGGTGTAAGCTAGCCCAGGCCAATGGCTGGGGGGTGATGGTCAGTCACCGTTCGGGAGAGACAGAAGACACTTTCATCGCTGACCTGGTGGTGGGGCTCTGCACTGGACAGGTACTCACTCACAGAGACATGCGGAGCGTTCCATACAGACACAGAAGACCCCGACCATTATACAAATCTGACCACAACATTGTGTTGCTTTCACTAAATCTGTTCTAATTCTCTCTCTCTCTCAGATTAAGACAGGAGCACCATGTAGATCTGAGAGGCTGGCCAAGTACAACCAGCTCATGAGGTCAGTGGTCAAACATTATCCTCTTAAGCTATCCCTCCAAATTCTACTGGCTTATATTGCTTCTTGAAAAAATGTGAAAGAATACTGCACCTCAAAGCCATACATCATTACACTTAAGGCTGTGGAGTAGGTTTCACACATCCCCAGGTGCTACACAAGCATATATTAACATATACTGTAGCTATACTGTGTAGAGACCAACAAGCTACTGCTCAACAATCCCTAAAAGTATGAATAGGATTAGGACAACATTGCCCCTAGACACAGATCTAACGTCAGTTTTATCTTCCACCCTCAATGGTTCATGGTCAGGTTAGCATTCAGTTACTGTAAACTGAACCTAGTCCTGTATCTATATATAAGGTCAACTTTCACCTTGAATGGGACCGTAGCCCAGAGCGTATTCCCACATATCCCATTCTAAACAAGCGTCACCGAGCTAATTGCAGTGACGTGCATGCTAACGACGTGCCAATGTCACCCCATGTGTGAGAGCCAGTCAGAGCACGGAGAGCACCTGGGATTCGCTCAGCGTAATCCCATTTGGCTCTTAGCAGGACAGGGGAGGGAGGGCCTCGTACCCAATCTCAGCAGCATTAACCGATAACAGCCACTATAACACCCTGATCACTGGGTTAATGGTTCCAGGTAGAAGTTACAAGTTGTACAGATCTAGAATCAGATTGCATGACCTCTAATAAGATCCTGTAGCTCCTGATGGGTTAATAGTTGCAGGTGGAGGAGTATGTAACCACAGATCTAGGATCAGATTGCATGACCCCTAATAAGATCCTGTAGCTCCTGATGGGTTAATAGTTGCAGGTGGAGGAGTATGTAACCACAGATCTAGGATCAGATTGCCTGGGCTTTTACCTTGATCAAATGGATGTCAGATGTAAATTCAGTTCAGATGCATCTACCTGTTGTGTTATTGAACACAGTTTTCCCTTTCCCTCTTTGTCCATTCTGTTTAGAATCGAGGAGGAGTTGGGGGATCAAGCTCGCTTTGCAGGCTATAACTTCAGAAACCCCACTGCCCTGTGAGACCAGACAGACAGACACATCACCATCACCTATATGCACAGAGCCACTAAGCTACATGAGATGCAGTTACCCTGATTTTGAGACACAAAGACAGATAGAGCTATAAAGAGACAGACACAGACACAGACACAAACATGCACAGAGACACACAACAGTAGATAGGAAGCCTGAAGCACACCTAAGAAAGACAGAGATGAGTGTCAAAGAGAGAATTAAATACACAACGCTGTATACGAAAGAAGCGACACTCCGGCTGACAAGGACAGACTAACTACAGGCTGACTGAGAAAAAAAATAAAAAGAATACACATTGTATTGCAGTTCATCCCCCTCTCCTGTTTCCTTCCTGGCTCCGCAGTCGTCCCTCATTCTTGTTCGTGTTTACTTCCCCACTCTCTCCTGGTGTTGCTATGATTGCACAAATTGGCCTGTTCCCTTGAAGTCCCCGTCTCCCCTTTGGTTACTCTGTCAATAGAATTGCTGATTTGAAAGACAACGCCTGTCATGAAAAAAATGTGAAATAAAATGATGGTAATTTACAATTTCAACCACACTAGCATTGTCTCTTTTTTTATGTATTAGGATCAGCTTACCCTCCCCTAATCTTAATGTTACAGAAAAATGACAGATCAGTATAAGGGGGCAATTTAATTCCTACATCATATTACTGAAATGTTAACCTTTTCTGGTTCTACAACCAATGCACATCTCTGTGCTGTACGTGTTCTCCAGTTAAGGCGCTGGATGCCACAGTACAGTCTCGGCCAAAAGTATTGAGAATGACACAAGTATTGGTCTACACAAAGTTTGCTGCCTCAGTGTTGATGGCAATTTTGCATATACTCCAGAATGTCATGAAGAGTGATCAGATGAATTGCAATTCATTGCAAAGTCCCTCTTTGCCATGAAAATGAACTTATCATTGCTTTGCACAAAAAGGGCTTCACAGGCAAGGATATTTCTGCTGGTAAGATTGCACCTAAATCAACCATTTATCGGATCATCAAGAACTTCAAGGAGAGAGGTTCAATTGTTGTGAAGAAGGCGTCAGGGCGCCCAAGAAAGTCCAGGAACAGGAACAGCTAGCAGTTCCCCATAGACTTCGTCATTGCGCTACACTAGTAAGCAACTTCCTTCAATCTGCACGCAGAGACAATGCTATCCACCAGTTCAACTGACTCTGGGAAGTAGATCATTCTCAAAGTATCCCTTTAATTGGGTTGGCTACACTTCCAGGATTACAAGATAGCTAGCTAGTAACCTTGGTTTTTCTGAGGAAGATATTTTAACGTTATTTTAACACTATTTAAAAGCAGCGCTCAACCAAGGTGAGTAGAGGCGTAGACAAATACAATCACTAAAGGTTCTGATGAAGGCCATCGATGGCTGAAACATCAAGCTTTTAATAGTTTAAATAATAGAAAGCTGTTAAGTGAGTGATCGTTGCGCCTTTTCCTTTTGAATCGTTTTGTTTAAGAAAGTGTTATCCAGTGTGCTTTTGGTGAATGGAAGGAGTCATATGTCTACTAGAGTCATGCAGTAACTGGAGTGACTTGGGAATTCAGTTGGTTCTAATAAATTATGCAATATCTCAAGGTCGACGATATAAAAATATAAAGCCATAGAAAATGGAGGACGCACTCAAAGAAGGGCAAACACAGGCAAGTTCACAGCACAGACAACCATTTATTCAAGTAGGTCTTCAGCCTTATGGTTTTGTCTTGACAGTCATTTGCTGGAAAATGTTACTGACGTGATTCAACCAATAGGAGAGAAAGGGAAGGACTAAACCAAGCGTGTATGATTGTACTTCTAGTGATAATGCAACTTGTACAGTCACTAGCAATACATAAAGTACTGGTCCCCTTACAGTAGTGAGTGAGCACATATCCAGTATGAAACATCAAGTGCAGTGCTTATTAATATATCAGAAATATATATTTTAGATTGTATATAGTTGATATATTAGTTGTTAGGAAGCTGCATCCAAAGAGCCGTTCCATAATAAAAGTCCCATCCTCAACACACAGAATACCATCTGCATCAACCAATGGAAAAATCTGGACTTCTTAATATGGGACTTTTACTGTGGCAGGCCCCTAAACTACAGTGTAGGACAAAGTGAGTCAAATAGTCTCTTGTTGACACACAAAAACACAGTTAAGACATTGTCACAGAGAGACTCTGGGAAGAGGGACAGTCACTGGACACTACTAGCAGCAGGTTAGGGTGCGCTTGTGCGCTCTAGGCACGTGCGTTGATGATGTCAACAAACTCGGGCTTGAGGGAGGCTCCGCCCACCAGGAAGCCATCCACATCGTTTTGGGAGCCCAGCTCTTTGCAGTTGGCCCCCGTCACAGAGCCTGAAGTGAGGGAATAAAAAAATGTAAGACTCACAAGCATGTGTGTGTGTGTGTGTGTGTGTGTGTGTGTGTGTGTGTGTGTGTGTGTGTGTGTGTACACATATGCAAGAATATAATATATCAAAGACTTAGGAACACTATTTAATATTATTCTCAAAAGTTCTGAATACCAATGCGCATACCTACCACAGTACATGCTCTAAGGTCCATTTGATTGTCAGTGTTTATTTGACCAACTCTATTCAGCCAAATACATATTTGTTTAGATTGCCATTAGGAACAGTGTCTCTGGGGATTGTCTCTTAGCTATCAGCAGCCTTGTAGAGCATGGTAAAAACCCTGTTCTAAGATAGGCTTTCCAGTGCGTCTCCTACTGACCTCCGTAGATAATGCGGACTGAGTCGGCCACTGCCTCAGAGACGTTGGCCCTTATCCACTCCCTCAGCTTCTCATGCACCTCCTGGGCCTGGGGCGAGACAAGAAGTTTACACACACACACAGGCTGGAATGTACAGTGTTTTCGGACAGTATTCAGACCCCTTGACTTTTTCCACATTTTGTTACGTTACAGCCTTATTCTAAAATGGATTAAATCAAAATGTTTTTCCTCAACCTACACACACTACCCCATAATGACAAAACAAAAAAAGTTTAGAAAGGTTTGCAGATTTTTTTTTTTTTTTTAAGTATTCAGATCTGGGGAAGGGTACCAAAACATTTCTGCAGCATTGAAGGTCCAAGAAAACAGTGGCCGACGCCATACTTAAATGGAAGAAGTTTGGAACCACTAAGACTCTTCCTAGAGCTGGCCGTCCAGCCAAACCGATCAATCGGGGTAGAAGGGCCTTGGTCCCTCTGACAGAGCTCCAGAGGTCCTCTGTGGAGATGGGAGAACCTTCCAGAAGGACAACCATCTCTGCAGCATGCCACCAATCAGGCCTTTATGGTAGAGTGGCAAGACGAATGACACTCCTCAGTAAAAGGCACATGACAGGCTGCTTGGAGTTTGCCAAAAGGTTCTTAAATCCAGAGCGGTCAGATTGTCCGTTCGTAAATTCAGAGCGTTTCGCTCTCGGAGTGTTCAGCGCACACACTGGATGCTCTGGCCAAGGAGTAGGGTTGATCCAAACGTTCAATGATAGTCAAGCACCCAAGCTAGCTGGCTAACGTTGGCTAGCTACTTCCAGACACAAATGAGCAGAGCCGACGTTTACTGACACCGGTCATATTCAATGGTTGTTGAGGGTTCGTAAATTCATCAGCTATTCTGCGCGAGAATGTTCAGAAAATCGGGAGTAGATGGCCAGAATTAACAATGTCCATTGAAACGCACAACGACTATACCGCTTAGCTAAGAATGATGTGAATAATCAATTCAATAAACGTTGGGTAGTTAGTTAGATAGCAGATAGTTAATATACTGCCTGGCAAGTTCAATGTACTGTAGTAGTAGCAGCCAACTAACGTTAGGTAACTAGCTAACATACCGGTACATACTGCTGTAAGGCTATGCGGTTCGTAAGGATAGCGTAGCTAACAAATTGTCAGCCAACATAACATGTAAGGCAACTTATTTGAAAAGTAATTTATTTATTGTATTGCTCAACATTGTTAACATTTGTCATAATTAGTTAAAGCAATGAATTTGTATCCGTTCTCGTTGGACTTCGGCTGCATATTTTCCAACATTTTCTTCAAATCTGAAAACGTTGTGAAGCCACGCCCATTTTCAGAAGAATTGCATTCTGGACACTCAAATTACAGAAAGTGTCCACTGCATGCATACTTCGTATTTTGGCTAATTTAGTACAACATCCGGGAACTTACTAACTATATCCATACTATGACCAACTTTTTCAATGCATGCGATTAAGCAAACCAATATGCATTTCCCATAGAGTGGCTTGTGTTATATGACATAGTAAAAGTGTTGTAGGTAAATAAGTAAATATTGTTATGAAACGGTGATTAGTCGTACCTGCTCGGGTGAGGCTGTCTTGCCGGTACCGATGGCCCAAACAGGCTCATAAGCCAGCACAACTTTGCTCCAGTCCTTCACGTTGTCTTCAACACAACACAACAGCTTATTATCATCAAGATAACGGACGGCACTGTATTTAGATAATGATATGATATGTTTGGCCTACCACTAATTGCCTTAAATGTATAATACAGTATGTGGTAGGTAAACCAATTGAATGGAATGGACCCCAGAGTTAGTTTTTTTTTTTAGGTCTCAGGCAAGGTTTCTCATCATGCAAGACCACCGTTTAGTGTGCTACCTCCAGCCCCTTTGACTACCAACTAAATAAGAGGCACAAAAGTCCCCTAGGCAACATCCAGGGCCATTGAGACTAACATTTTCCACTTAATCCGAAATAGTGGCAAAACATTTTTGGAAGGTGTGCCAACAGTGCTATGCTGAGCGTGCTAAGTGAATCTGTAGTGGGTAGAAGAGAACATTAAGCTTTCATGGACATCCTCACAGAATGATTCAGTAGAGTAAACAATGGGTATATCAATCATGTGCTGGTGTAGATTACGGTGTTAAGTCACTTAAATCCTGTGACGCACATCAGACCCGTGGTTTCGAACCCAGCCGTTACCTGCGATGACCTGGGTCTGGGCGTACACCACCTCCTCTGTGGTTCCAGCCTCTCTTTCCTCCAGCTTCTCTCCGATGCAGGCGATCACCCCCAGGTCACTCTCCAGGGCGTGGGCCACCTTCTGCCCAATCAGCTCGTCGCTCTCCCCGAACACATGGCGCCTCTCCGAATGGCCTAGAATCACCCACTCCACACCGCAGTCCTTGATCATCGCAGGGCTGAGGAAGCGACAGGGGGATTCTCAATATATCCACTAACAGTAGAATAGTAGATTTAATTGAAAATAGGGCGATTCCACCTCAGCTAAATATATTTTTGGTATATCAGATTGTTCTGCAATTTCTCACAGAAACTTAATTGGGAGGAGAGATGTTTGAAATGCTTTTTACATTTGTATCACAAACCATTTTCTGGTTGAAAATCATTATGAAAGTGGATATTTTAGGCCCTTTTTAGACCTATACATGCCTCCTGTAAGACCCTATGATCGGTGAACCGTACATGATACAAACATCTTGGTGCCATTATACTTCTTATAGTGTGCTCTACAATGGTGAGTAGGTTTTGATCTTGAGATTAAAGTCTTATTTAAAGTTTTACTGTAAGATATGAATGGCCACAATGAGGTCTGAACAACAACCTAGTCTGAACAAAACAATATAAATAGCCAAGAAACAAGGACAAAGTCACACTTTAGTAGAATTTTGGTTAAATTCAACCAACTTCTATGGCTATGCGCTTCTAAAAATGTATCAGCGCCCCAGATACTGTTGCTGCGCACCAGGTGGGGTACAGTGCATTCAGAAAGTATTCAGACCCCTTTCCATTTTGTTACGTTAAAGCCTTATTTTAAAATGGATTCAGTTTTTTCCCCCTCAATCTACACACAATACAACATAATGACAAAGTGAAAACAGATTTAGAATATTTAGCAAATGTATAAAAAAAAAAAAAAAAGGGAACACCTTATTTACCGAAGTATTCAGACCCTTTGCTATGAGACTTGAAACGTGCATCCTGTTTCCATTGATCATCCTTGAGATGTTTCTACAATTTAAGTCCACCTGTGATAAATTAAAATGATTGGACATGATTTAGAAAAGGCACACACCTGTTTATATACAGTAAGGTCCCACAGTTGACAGTGCATGTCAGAGCAAAAACCAAGCCATGAGGTTGAAGGAATTGTCCGTAGAGCTCCGAGACAGGATTGTGTCGAGGTACAGATCTGGGGAAGGGTACCAAAAAGTTTCTGCAGCATTGAAGGTCCCCAAGAACACAGTGGCCTCCATCATGCTTAAATTGAAGAAGTTTGGAACCACCAAGACTCTTTCTAGAGTTGGCCGCCCGGCCAAACTAAGCAATCGGTGGAGAAGGGCCTTGATCAGGGAGGTGACCAAGAACCTGATGGTCACTCTGACAGAGCTCCTCTGTGGAGATGGGAGAACCTTCCAGAAGGACAACCATCTCTGTAGCATTCCACCAATCAGGTCTTTATGGTAGAGTGGCCAGACGGAAGCCACTCCTCAGTAAAAGGCACATGACAGCCCACTTGGAGTTTGACAAAAGGCACCTAAAGGACTCTGAGAAATAAGATTCTCTGGTCTGATGAAACCAAGATTGAACTCTTTGGCCTGAATACCAAGCACCACGTCTGGAGGAAACCTGCCACCATCCCTACAGTGAAGCATGGTAGTGGCAGCATCATGCTGTGGGGACGTTTTTTTAAGAGGCAGGGACTGTGAGACTAGTCAGGATCGAGTGAAAGATAAACGGAGCAAAGTACAGAGATCCTTGATGAAAACCTGCTCCAGAGCGCTCGGACCTCAGACTGGGGTGAAGGTTGACCTTCCAACAGGACAACTACCCTAAGCACACAGCCAATACAACGCAGGAGTGGCTTCGGGACAAGCCCCAATGTCCTTGAGTGACCCAGCCACAGCCCGGACTTGAACCTGATCTAACATCTCTGGAGACCTGAAAATAGCTGTGCAGTGACGTTCCCCATCCAACCTGACAGAGCTTCAGAGGATCTGCAGAGAAGAATGGGAGAAACTCCCCAAATACAGGTGTGCCAAGTTTGTAATCGCGGCCAAAGGTGCTTAGACAAAGTACTGAGTAAAGGGTCTTAATACTTATGTAAATGTGACATTTCAGTTTTGTATTTTTTATACATTTGCTAAAATTTCTAAAAACCTGTTTTTGCTTTGTCCTTCTAGGGCATTGTGTGTAGATTGGTAAGGGGAAACATTTTTTAAATCCATTTTAGAATAAGGCTATAACTTAACAAAATGTGGAAAAAGTCAAGGGGTCTGAATACCTTCCGAATGCACTGTATGTGGGACTCTGATTTCTTATTTCCATGCCAAGAACCACAATCTTGTTTCTTTGTGTGATTAGCTACCACTTATGAAACAAAACAGCAGAAATACTTCAGCAGGATTTGTTGTGTTGCTATAGAAATTACAACTACAAGAGTATATTGTCATAAACAATACATCTAAAAAATACTCTAAATAAAAAGGGTAGTTTTGAGATTAATATTTTTAATGTCGTATAAATTAATGTGAAAATGTGTATTTTAGAATTTAGACATACTCCATGTCTAACACTATAAAGATATTATCTGAGGCATGTATAGGTCTAATAGGCCATCATGATTAAAGAAATAACATTGTGATAGGAATGTAAAAAGCAACCCAATCAAGTTCCTATGTGAGAATTACCAGAACAATCTGAGAGCCCCAAAATAAATATTGCCCAATAAGGATGCCATCTTGAACAAGTTCTGTTACAGATTCTGTCTTAAGGTGGAAGACGTGTCGTCATATGCTAGAGTGGAGCCTTACCTGATCTCGCCAGTGAAAGCCCCCTTGCTGACTTTGTAGCAGTTCTGTGCGGCCACACCGATCCTGGCATCCAGGTTTGAGCGGGCAAAGTCGAGGTAGACGGTGGGAGCGCCACACACCACCTCTGTGTGAGTGAGTGAGTGAGAGAAAGGTGGGGGTGAGGAGACAAAAGAGAGGGAGACAGTAGGATGGGGGGGGGGGGTAAATCGACAGTTACATATCGCAATATCATTTTGGACGATATATCATTTTTGACTCAAAGTATCGATTTGCTACCTGTTTTTGCTAGGTAGCATTAGCTAGCGCTAGTCGGCTGTACCTTCGCCCAAATTCGTTCTCCATCTTTTTAAATAGTGAGCCAATGTATTTTCAGCACTTTTATTTAAATTACTGATCAAAACAGCAGCAGGCATATAGTGAGAAACATGTTTGGAACATCAAATTACAACATCAAATCACAAAACATATAGAATTGTGAGAAACGTAATACATATCGTAATACAAATCGTATCGGCACAGAGATAATGTCGAGATAATATTGCATTGAGAGGTCCCTGGCAATTCCCAACCTTTCCTTTACTCATGACTCAAATTCCATTGGATTACATTGAGCCATTGGACGTCCCCTTTAGCCTTGTGAGGGGAATGGCCAAGCACTCCCCGATGCTGCCCAAATGCACTGTCTTAACGCAAATATGCCTTGCACGCGATATAGTTTTGTAAACATTTGGAACTTCACTTTCATATTTTTCAAATACAAAAGATACTTACTGTATGCAGTTTAGGAAAGCTGCAACTGGCTGCACTTTGAGAAACACATGCGATCCAGCCGGAAATGCGAGAGCAAGGTGAGAGGATGTGTCATAGCTGAGGCAGTGTGTGAAAACAGCCGGGTGGAACTTTAAAGATGATTTCTCGCTTATATGAAAGTTAAGTTCCAAAGGTTTCCAAAACCGTATTGCTAGCAAGGATTAATAATGTTTGGGTTGACACCCCTTGGGTTCTCTAGAGCTATTCTCAGCCCTACTACACTGTGGGAAACTCTGATGGATGCTGTTACCCAACAAAGGGAACTTGACAGAGAGGTGAGGACAGATGTGCACAGCAATAGCAAAGATTATCGAACTAACAGTACATTTTAACAAACACTTGTATTCCACCTCCATGTTAGTTTCGCCCTTGTGTGGGTGCTAGCAAGCTAGATAGTGCTAGGTATCAACATCCAATCCAGTAGGGGCTGTAAGCTAGTGAGCTTCGATTGGTCAAGCGTGCCGTGATGTCACAAAGTATTTGCATAAAGTTCCGCTTTCTCCAACTTTGGTCCAACCCTGTTCATGTCCCTTACACATGCTTGCGTCGCCCAACAGTCCCCCTCCCACTTTGCTTGGAAATTAATGGCTTTCCGTAGTTTCATCGCCAACATAGTCTTCAGTTGAGAGGCACTGTAAAAGCCAATTTATTCTTGCCCCGGAAGTGCAATCTGGAGGCTCCGTACAGAGGGTGTGATGCAATTAGAGCCTCCGGAGGCTTGCGCAGGCCAAATCGAGCTCCGTACCACATCGTCGTGCGCCTCCCAATTGGTTTAACTATGCGTAGGGCTCTGTATAGCTTCGCATTGACATGATTGGTTGACGGTCTCTTTGACAATACGGCCTCTTTGACAACTTCCTTCACAAGAGCTCTGCAAAGCATAAGAAGTATGAAAGCCCTGACCTCTGCAGAGGCCGTATTGCAGTAAATGCTGTAAGGCCACTGCAGAGGACGGATTGACCATGCAGAGCCTTTAAGGCTTCCCCTTTTATCTGTGGTGATAGCCTATCCCAGGGATCATCAACTAGACTCAGCCACAGGCCGATTTTTTTTTTTTTTTAAGCGGATGGTCAGGGGTCCGGAACATAATTACAAATCATTTGAAGACTGCAAATTGACTGCAAGAAGTCCAAACAGATGTTTGACTAAAACAATAATTTCAAACCTTGCTTACATTTGTATACAATCACATTTATCTCTATTATGCGTGGGAATACTTGGTGACAGATTTCCTAAATTACTCAAAACCTGGGGGCCATGTAAAACCACCCGCGGGCCAAATTCTGTCCACCAGTTGGTGAACTGGCCTGGCCTCTCCCATATACACTGGCCCAGCATAAGGTTTCTTTGTGGATTAGGATTGAGGGGAAATTGACCAGTGTTTAGCCAGTCACTCCCAGTCCCAAACAGGTTTATTGGGAATTCAAAGCCCAGGTGTCATCGACGCACTCAAGATATTATAATCAACTATGCTCAATCCAATGAGCACAGCTCGCGCTAGGCCAACAGCCCTGCATGGATGGAGCGGGCGAAAGATATAAGTCACGTGACTTCAATGTCATGGTGTCGTTTGACGCGTAATGTTAAAGAAAAACATACTTTTCACATGTACATGCAAGTATTGGAAATTTGTATCAATCAGAATTGACTGTAAACAACGTATTAATTTTAGACAAGATATTTTGAGACAAAAAATATAGCATACCAGTTTCATCGTGGAGGTTTGCTGTGTTCAGGGTCGTTATGAGGTCGCCCAGGCTCTTCTTGTCACCGTTCATCTTCCAGTTTCCTCCGACGAAAAATGTTCTGGACGACATGATGGCTGGGCGGAAGATGATACCAGAAAACGACGACACGGGCCTAGGCGATGCGCTTGATACAAACAGCGAGCAAACAGAAGCAGTATGTTCTTCTTCTTCTTTGGGATTGGGTTGGCGGATTGCATCCAATTTAAAGCTGCATACACCGCCACCTACTGTACTAAAGTGTGAGGCCAGTCAAAGTGTGAGACAAGTCAAATTCATTTCATTATTCCTGTTCCTAAAATAAAAAACATGCACCAACAACTAACCCTACACCTGTATACCACTATTTCATAAAAATACAAATCACCACCCCAATAACTCTTCTGCAGTAAAATACTTACATGTAAACAGGTAGCCTACTTCTCTGCAGCTGCCACCTACACTAAAAACCCACTACCCAATTCCATTACTTTGACTCTCTCTGCTCCTGCACCACATCAATGGCCTGGGAGGATGGGAAACCATCCCTCAACACACCCTGTAACTCTTCTGAAGTAAAATCTTGTTTACTCGAATACTTCTCTGCTGCTGCCACCACAACATCTATTCTCTGCGATTTACATTCCATTTCTGCGGTACAGTTGATATTACATTGCTATGCACGCTATGAAGCCAACCTTACTGAAGCATAACTCACTCATTGCCCTATCCCTCGTTGCCCTATCCCTCGTTGCCCTATCCCTCATCTACTACCCACTGGGATCCTCTCAGGATCCCTCAACCTTGACCGATCCCTCTCCACTTTCTTCACTGCCTCAGCATTCGACATCCTCTGCACTACTCTGACTCTACCCACTTCAACATTCCACCACGGAACCCCAGAAACATGAGCACCCCTTCTTCTTCTTCTTCTTCTTCTTCTTCTTCTTCTTCTTCTTCTTCTTCTTCTTCTTCTTCTTCTTCTTCTTCTTCTTCTTCTTCTTCTTCTTCTTCTTCTTCTTCTTCTTCTTCTTCTTCTTCTTCGTCTTCTTCTTCTTCTTCTTCTTCTTCTTCTTCTTCTTCTTCTTCTTCTTCTTCTTCTTCTTCTTCTTCTTCTTCTTCTTCTTCTACTAAATAATGATTTGGCCACAGAGGATAATTAGCTTCCCCTAGCCTTAAAAATGTTTTGCATTGCCTTCAGTAGGAAGGAAAGGCAGCGCGCACAATTTGGGCAGCGCATGCACCAAATACCAAATGATTGTTGAGTTGCAGCTGTCAGTGACAAATAGAGAGGCCCAGCCAGGCATATCACAATATTTCAGAGTTCAGTAGCGGAAAAACATAATTTGGAGAACAAATGGCTATTGCTGTAAAGAGAAGCCAATGAAAAGACTCTAATCTGTCTTTTAGTTATAAAAATTATCTACATAATTGTGCGAACAACAGTAGGCCTAGGCCTATAGCCTGTCTTATTGGCACCAACAGAGAGCTTCGGCCATATCCTGGTGAGTGGTCACTCGTTATAATTAAACACTTGTTTTTGGACAATAATTTCCTCCCCCAGTTTAAATGGACATATTATCTTTGTGTCTGCCTTGTACTATACAAATAATAATGTCTCCAGTCATATAAAGTGCAGTAGAATTGCATGAAATGTGTTTTTCCCATGCAAAGAAGAATCATCATGATTCAACCTTTTTTTTTTGTTGTTGTTCCCAGTTGTCTTGAAAGCACCATACATCCAGATAATGGCAGACTTTGATAAGTAAGTTTGATGACAAAATGTGCCCACAAAGGACCGCCGCGCCACCTTCCTGATCAAGTGAACACAGCACAACAAGGTGAGTCCAAAAATGTGTCTTCTATGCAGCTGCATAAATGATGTAATATGCCAGCAAGATATTTATACAATAGCTAAGAAAGTAATACTAAGTGTATGTTGTGTAGTAAGCTGTTAGTAGCCCATGGAGGGTTTGGCCGGCCGGGTTGTCCTTGTCCCATCGCGCTCTAGCATCTCCTGTGACGGGCCGGGCACATGCACGTTGACTCAGTTGCCAGCTTTACGGTGGTTCCGCCATCATGTCAGTGATTGTCTCGTTAACACAGGTGAGAGTTTTGACGAGGACAAGGCTGGAGATCACTCTGTCATGCTGATTGAGTCAGAATAACAGACTGGAAGCTTTAAAAGGAGGGTGGTGCTTGAAATCATTGCTTTGCACAAAAAGGGCTTCACAGGCAAGGATATTGCTGTTGGTAAGATTGCACCTAAATCAACCATTAAGAACTTCAAGGAGAGAGGTTCAATTGTTGTGAAGGCGTCAGAGCGCCCAAGAAAGTCCAGCAAGCACCAGGACCGTCTCCTAAAGTTGATTCAGCTGCGGGATCGGGGCACCACCAGTGCAGAGCTTGCTCAGGAATGGCAGCAGGCAGGTGTGAGTGCATCTGCACGCACAGAAAGGCGAAGACTTTTGGAGGATGGCCTGGTGTCAAGAAGGGCAGCAAAGAAGCCACTTCTCTCCAGGAAAAACATCAGGGACAGACTGATATTCTGCAAAAGGTACAGGGATTGGACTGCTGAGGACTGGGGTAGAGTCATTTTCTCTGATGAATCCCCTTTCCGATTGTTTGGGCCATCCGGAAAACACCTTGTCCGGAGAAGACAAGGTGAGCTCTACCATCAGTGTGTCATGCCCTGTGTCATGCCAACAGTAAAGCATCCTGAGACCATTCATGTGTGGGGTTGCTTCTCAGCCAAGGGAGTGGGCTCACTCACAATTTTGCCTAAGAACACAGCCATGAATAAAGAATGGTACCAACACATCCTCCGAGAGCAACTTCTCCCAACCATCCAAGAACAGTTTGGTGACGAACAATGCCTTTTCCAGCATGATGGAGCACCTTGCCATAAGGCAAAAGTGATAACTAAGTGGCTTGGGGAACAAAACATTGACATTTTGGGTCCATGGCCAGGAAACTCCCCAGACCTTAATCCCATTGAGAACTTGTGGTAAATCCTCAAGAGGCTTGTGGACAAACAAAAACCCACAACTTCTGACAAACTCCAAGCATTGATTATGCAAGAATGGCCTGCCATCAGTCAGGATGTGGCCCAGAAGTTAATTGACAGCATGCCATGGCGGATTGCAGAGGTCTTGAAAAAGAAGGGTCAACATTGCACATATTGACTCTTTGCATAAACTGAATGTCATTGTCAATGAAAGCCTTTGACACTTATGGAATACTTGTAATTATACTTCAGTGTACCATAGTAACTACTGACTTAAAGATCTAAGAACACTGAAGCAGCAAACTTGGTGGAGACCAATACTTGTGTCATTCCCCAAACTTTTGACCACGACTGTATTGTTAATTGTTGTGTTGTGGCTTTACTGACATGCATCCCACAATTAAATTTTTTGCCCCACCAAGATTTGGGGCAAAAAACACTGTAGTCAACATAGCTAATATACAGTAGCAATAAAAAGTATGAACCCTTTGGAGAACCCTTTGGAATGACCTGAATTTCTACATAAATAGGTCATAAAATATCATCTAAGTCAAAACAATAGACAAACACAGTGTGCTTAAGCTAATAACACACAAATTATTGAATTTGTCTTGTCTATATTGAATACATAATTTAAACATTGACAGTGTAGGTTTTGTTAAAAGTATGTGAACCCCTAGGCTAATGACTTCTCCAAAAGCTAATTGGAGTCAGGAGTCAGCTAACCTGGAGTCCAATCAATGAGACGAGATTGGAGATGTTGGTTAGAGCTGCCCTGCCCTATAAAAAACAGTTTGCTAATCACAAGAAGCATTGTCTGATGTGAACCATGCCTCAAACAAAATAGATCTCAGAAGACCAAAGATTAAGAATTGTTGACTTGCATAAAGCTGGAAAGTGTTACTTAAGTATCTCTAAAAGCCTTTATGTTAATCAGTCCAAGTAAGTCAAATTGTCTATAAATGGAGAAAGTTCAGCAATGTTGCAATGTTGCTGCAAAGATGACTGCAAGAGCACAGTGCAGAATGCTCAGTGAGGTTAAGAAGAATCAGTGTCAGCGAAAGACTTACAGAAATCTCTGGAACATGCTAACATCTCTGTTGACGAGTCTACGATACCTTAAACACTAAACAAGAAGCCACTGCTGTCCAAAAAAAATATTGCGTACATCTGAAGATTGCAAAATAACACCTGGATGTTCCATAGTGCTACTGGCAAAATATTCTGTGGACAGATGAAACTAAAGTTTAATTGTTTGGAAGGAACACACAACTCTATGTATGGAGAAGAAAAGACACAGCACACCTTCATCAAAACCTCATCCCAACTGTAAAGTATGGTGGAGGGAGCATCATGTTTTGGGGCTGCATTGCTGCCTCAGGGCCTGGACAGCTTGTTGTCATTGACGGAAAAATGAATTCCCTAGTTTATCAAGACATTTTGCAGGAGAATGTATTGCTATCTGTCTGCCAATTGAAGCTCAACAGAAGTTAGGTGATGCAACAGGACAACAACCCAAAACACAGAAGTAAATCAACAACAGAATGGCTTCAACAGTAGAAAATACACCTTCTGGAGTGGCCTAGTCAGAGTCCTGACCTCAACCCGATTGAGATGCTGTGGCATGACCTCAAGAGAGCGGTTCACACCAGACTTCCCAAGAATATTGCTGAATTGAAACAGTTTTGTAAAGAGGAATGGTCCAAAATTCCTCCTGACAGTTGTGCAGGTCTAATCCGCAACTACAGAAAACGTTTGGTCCAAGGGTTCACATACTTTTCCCACCCTGCACTGTAAATGTTTACACGGTGTGTTCAATAAAGACATGAAAACGTATAATTGTTTGTGTGTTATTAGTTTAAGCAGACTGTGTTTGTCTTTTGTTGTGACTTAGATGAAGATCAGGTCAAATTTCTATGACCAATTTATGCAGAAATCCAGGTAATTCTAAAGGGTTCACATACACTGTAACTAATGCATTAGTAAACCCGCTATAATCATGCAGTAATGTTACAGTGTACAGTCAGTAAGCAGTTTAGCACTTTCACCGGTGGGCCCCGGTGGCAATAAATGAGTAAAACCAAAAGCTTACCTTGACTTGGAAGAGTTCTAGGCTGCGTTTCAAACTCATAAAAGACACAACGTCCTCCACTTACCCTCGCCTTACGCCCTTGGGGGAATCCTCGTCACCATCTTGGCCGACGGTCCAAACAATTAGCCTAACAAGGGAAGTTTGCGAGTGTACAATTATGTTCACTTTGGGGCCTGAAACACCCCATAATTCCATTCGCTATGATTGTACATCCGCTAAGAAAAGTCTGTCAAAACTTTAAACCTAAACGTCAAAATGGAGAAGTCAACATACAGTTCTAAGTAAAAACGAATGTAAATAAGTTAGAAATTGTGCTACTATTGCACATAGTGGCACAAACACGTCTCGTAAAATTTTTGTTTGGTTAACTTCTGGAAATTGTAGAAATAAAACATTTTCCTTCTTCAGATGTTCCAGCTAGGCAGGCTAACATTAGTTAGCTAATTCATTTGCTAGCTATCATAGAGTAGGCGTATATTTAAGCAATAAGGGACGAGGGGGTGTGGTATATGGCCAATATACCATGGCTAAGGGCTGTTCTTATGCACAACACATTGTGGAGTGCCTGGACACAGCCCTTAGCCGTGGTATATTGGCCATATACCACGAACCCCAGAGGTGCCTTATTGCTGTCAGCCAATCAGCATTCAGGGCTCGAACCACCCAGTTTATAATAATAATTATATAGTTAATATAAGTAGACTTGCAATCATAATTGACTTTAGCGCATATAATGCACCCACAAGCTACCAATTGTCACGGGATGAACGAGTGACAAATATGTGTAAACTCGTCAGGCGTCATGATACGTCATCAGAAGTGTCCACTTAATTTGAGGGCTGAGGGGAGAGGGTGTGTCTGTTAAGTGTTTGGAATGCAGCCCCCCTGAAAGTAAAAAAAAGAAAAAGACAATCTCTCTCTATCTCTTTCTTGCTTCTCCTTCATTTTGGAATAAATTAATTTGTTCAAAGCTGTTCAACTATTGTCTTTCTCCCTCTTTGAGTCAACTACTCACGACATTTTATGCACTGTATTGCTAGCTAGCTGTAACTTATGCATTCCGTACTAGATTCATGCTCTGATCATTTGATTGGGTGGACAATATGTTGTCATAATTGCTGTGTAAGTCTATGGAACCATGAGCCTCCCAGGTTTTGTATTTAAGTCAATGTACTCAGAGGAGGACAAAAGCTAGCTGTTCTCTGGCTACACCATGGTGCTGAATGAACTGTTTCGCTGCAAGACAAGGCTCCGCTGATAGCCAGGTGTAGCAGTGGTAAGGTGTTGGGACTCAGCTTAATGTAGGCCCTAACAGTTTGTGGGCACCTTTTGTCACTGTTATAATGCAATGAATGTATAGTTTAGTCTTGTGTTGTGGCTTTGCTGACATGCATCCCACAGGCTACTGTATTGTAGACCTTATCAATTATTTGGTGACGTGAATATATTTAGTATAGTTTTATCTAAAAAGGATAACTTTTCAAATGTTTTACCATTAAAAAAAAAAAAAAATTCACTGAGGAGGACGCTCCTCTCCTTCCTCCTCTGAGGAGCCTCCACTGATTCTAACATTTTCAAAGTGCGTGGTAAGGACACATGTCATTGCATCCTTGACTTGGCTGTTCTGTTAAGATTTATTACCATCATTTAAATGTGATTTCTGTAATTCTGAGCACCTTGGGTGGACTCCCTAATCAGGTTACGCACCCAATGCATATGGGTCCCGTAAATTAAAATGATGCTGGTCAAATGTCCTGTGCCACATTTTCAAAATGGGAACCCTGCTCTTCATATACCTTGCAAAAAACAGACTTCAGCAACTCTTAGAGGACAGTGATGGGATTCGATTGTTGCCCCGGGCATGTTTGGTACAATAAGTCCTCCAGAAAGAGGTTTACATATGAAATACAACTTTATACATTTGGCCAAACATTTTTGTAAATGGTTGACTGTCAAAGCACAAACACACAGACATGGCTGTTAATGCAGAATTCTATGTTTATTAGAAAGGTTTTTCAACAAACTTTTTTACAGAGAAACTGCAGATGTGTAAATGTGCTACAAAATGCAGTTGGCAGGGAATGTATTGGTATCTGATATGTAACACCTCAACAACGCTTTTCCCTGAAGTATGATACAGGCGTTGCATTTTGTTTTTACATCATGGATTTGCCTGGTGATAGGTGATTGCAGCCATTTTGGGGCAAAGTCAGAGGGTGCTGCTGGTTAGCATGTATCATCATAGGTCCAAAATGGCAACGGTCATTTTCCTGTGGCACACATACATTGGATATGTATCACCAAGCAGCACTGTACATCAACTCTGCACTCTAATAAATTACCTAAATGTACATATCAACTTTCAAAACAATAAAAATGGATCTGTAACTCTAAATCTGTATTTATGTTCACATTTATTTCACATGTTTTTATGTCAATCTATACATGTAATTGTCACTCTTACCTTAGATACAAGTAGAGCATGTTTTTTTTTGTTAATTTGTATTTTCAAATAATGACTTAAAATATCCTATTTTTTGGTGTTTGTCATTGTCTAGATATTGATAGTGTCAACAATAACTTCAAAATGATTGTGTACATGTAGCGGGGGTGCATGTTGTTAATGCAGTATGTTCTATAAAGTCCAATTCACCGCCTCTCACATTTGCACACATAGATGAGAAAGAGGGAGCGAGAGAAGGGAAGACCTAGCGGTAACAAATGACGTGAAATGGTACGACAAACATCCTCCTCCTGGTATCTCCCCAATCCCGTAATGAGCATCCTTATTTCTCAGGCTTGTGTCCCCCCCCCCCCCTCCTCCTCTAGCTCCACCCCCCTCCCCCTCTCCCTGTCTCCCCCTCTCCCTCTCCTAATGTTGCCTCTGGAGCACCAACTCAGTTCCAGATTTTCAGGAAGCTGTCCCATGATCCTGTGCAGACACCCAATCCATCATCTGGCACCCCAATGCAGCTCACTCTGTTGTCATGGCCAGACAGAACACCTGGGAGAGAGAGAGAGAGAGAGAGAGAGAGAGAGAGAGAGAGAGAGAGAGAGAGAGACTGATTCAAATGATGCTGTTCTAGTTTCTATTCCCTTTTCATTAACTGCCTCCACAAACCTCTCATCCAGACTTTTTAACTATAGACTTTCTCCCTTCCTTCCCTCTGTTTCAACCACCTACTTATCTATCTCCTGGTCTGCCTCCCCCTCTTTATATTGACTGTTCTCTTTTCATCCCTCCCTCAGTCCCCTCCCCTCTCTCTCACTCTTTTCTCTCACACTTTTACTCACCGACTTTCTCGGCCTTCAGGGAATCCCAGATGTTGCAGTTGAAGTTGTCGTAGCCGGCGAAGATGAGGCGTCCAGAGCTGGAGAGGGAGACTGACGTGACGCCAGCATTCAATGCAGCGTCCTGGTAGCCATTGACCTCCTGGTCGGCACGGAGGTCGTACATCTTGAGGGTGCAGTCATCGGATCCTGTGATAACTGCAGTGCCACTAGGGTAGAACTGGGGTATGACAAAAAGGGGAGAGGGCCATTCCAGTATGTTTTGTCTTGTTTTGACATTTATTGAGCTTGAAGGTTAGTTGCCTGGTGAGTTGACTGAGTTGCAGAGTAAAGACTCTATGGAAAGATTTGGTGTTGTGATGCTAAACTATGTTTCAATTTTGTATCGCACTGCTCATGTTTTGCTTATATTGTAGTCGGGGGGTAGTCTCAACCGGAGCTTGAACCCAGAATCTTGTGACTGCAATCCAACACCTTGATGAGGTCGCTAGTTGATTGGTTAAGGTCACTACAATATATAGACAATTCAGAGTCATTCTGACCAGGAAAAACTCTGGGCCCTGTCTTATGTACTCACCCCAATGGCGTTAATGTCACTTGTGTGGCCGATAAAGGTCTGCTTGCAGCCACCATCTCTTATGTCCCACAGCTTGGCGCTGGAGTCACAGGCCCCTGAGATGAAAGTGTTCTGGTCTGGAGACACGGCCAGGCACATACAGTCACCCACGTGGCTCTTGTAGATCACCTTCTGCTTGCCAGTCTCCAGATCCCACAGGCAACAAGTGGTGTCACCGGATGCAGTGAGGATCTCACTATCGTTCAGGAAGCGGCTATGGGAAAGGTAGCCTGAGATGGAAGGAGACAGACAGAGATGTTATGTTTTGTTCTACTTATTTCCTTTATATTTTTAGGATATCCAATGTTGGTTACAGAGTTGACCATAACCCAGTTGGTCATGAGTTGACCATAACCCAGTTGGTCACGGAGTTGACCGTAACCCAGTTGGTCAGGGAGTTGACCGTAACCCAGTTGGTATCGGAGTATACCATAACACGGGTGAAGCAGACAATGTACTAGGGCAGCTACCTTCATGTGCGTCCAGCTCCCTGAGGGTCTTTGGGCTGGCAGCCTTGATGTTGACGATGGTGCACATGTTATCCAGACCTCCGCTGGCCACCAGATTGCCAGAAGGTGCCATGCTGCAACTCATCACCCAGGAAGACTTGAGGGGTACGGCATATACCTGGAGGGCAGGGAGAAGAACGCTTATCCACTCTTTTTCTAGTTCGCTTTGTCTCAAGGTTAGAAGACTTAAGATACCAAGCTAGCTGACTTTGATCAAATAAATACATTGATAGTGTGTAGTCAAAGTCAAGACAATCTGAAACAGAAGTCGATACTGCTTCTACACAAACCAAGTGGAAAGCTCTCAATAGAAATCCTATATATTATTATGAAAACAGTGAAAATCATGACTGATCAGTGATCACCCCTTACCTTGTTGCCAGTGTAGGTGTCCCAAATAAGAAGCTTGCCATCTTGTGAGGCACTGACCATGTGCCTGTTGGAGAGAAAAAGAGAGTTAAACAAGTGGTCAGTCAGTGTATCAAATTCTGTGTGAACCGGGTTTAGGCAGATCCAGTATGAATCTGGTTTAATACTTTGACAATGCAACATTTGAAACAATGAAGGCCTTTCAAAAGACTTTTCATTGAAACCCATAACCCTTGCATGTTATCGTGGACACATTAAACAATTACACTTTTCGATGTCAGAGTCCATTTGGTTTAAGTGGTGCATCAGACAACACCTCTTATCAACCTTCTCTCTGTTGTTCACGAGTCCCTATATCACACTGGCTAGTAGCAGTGGTGGGGGTGTCTATGGTGAGTTAGACTGTCCCCGACGCTATCCTGATTCTCAGCTAGCTGGACAAGAACTCCTTCTCACCTGTTATCAGCGGACCAGTGCAAACCGTAGATTTTGGCCAAGTGGCCCTTCAATGTCTTTCTGTTCTTCAGCTGGACACGGGGTGCAGCCGCCACACCAGATGCTACAGCAGCCATGGTGGTGTCATTGACCGCCTTGCGGGCTGCCTAGTGGAGGAAGGGAAGATACGGATGAGGAGAGAAATAAGATTAGTGAAGAGTAAAAATAGTTGTAGAAATAGTTTGGAGCCGAATGTTCTCCATACTTGTGTTGTATTTAACATTTTCAGGAACCAGACACTGCTTAAAATGTCTTTAGTATAACTTTAGCTCAATACCAGTTTTGGTATGTGGAGAAAACTAAATGTAGGCTATACGTTCTGAACACTGTAGCTACAACACTTACATACATTCTTGTGCATTATTGGTACTGTGATTCCTAGTTATTTATCTGATGATGAGGCCTTTATTGACTTTGATATTGAATATTGTTACAAAAATGTGTTTGATGAGTATATATTGTGGCAACTGTTGTCATGGCGACCCCAACATCAATGCATGCTGTGACTAGGAAGACCAGTGGTGTAAAGTACTTAAGTAAAAATACTTTAAAGTACTCCTTAAGTTCGGGTATCTGTACTTTACTTTACTATTTATATTTTTTACAACTTACTTCACTACATTCCTAAAGGAAATAATGTATTTTTTACTCCATACATTTTCCTTGACACCCAAAAGTACTCCATACATCTTGAATGCTTAGCAGGACAAGAAAATTGTCAAATTCCCACACTTATCAAGAGAACATCCCTGGTCATCCATACTGCCTCTGATCCAGAGGACTCACTAAACACACATGCTTCATTTTTAAATTATGTCTGAGTGTTGGAGTGTGACCCTGGCTATCCGTAAATAAAAAAAGCAAGAAAATGGTGCTGTCTGGTTTGATTAATATAAGGAAATCTAAAATTACTTCTACTTTTGTTACTTAAGTATATAGTATAAAGTCCCATGTAGCTCATGGTAGAGCATGGCGCTTGCAACGCCAGTGTTGTGGGTTTGATTCCCATGGGGGACCAGTATGAACATGTATGCACTAAATAACTGTAAGTTGCTCTGAATAAGAGTGTCTGCTAAATGATTAAAATGTATATTTTAGCAATTACATGTACTTTTGATACTTAAGTAAATTTAAAACCAAATACTTTTACACTTTTACTCAAGTAGTATTTTACTGGGTGACTCACTTTTACTCAAGTCATTTTCTATTAAGGTATCTTTACTTTCACTCAAGTATGACAGTTGGGTACTTTTTCCACCACTGAGGAAGACTCACTTCAATCTGTGTCTTCAGGCCATCTGCCTCCTTTTTCAACGTGTCCATTTCACCCATGGCAACGGTTAATAAGGGCTGTTACCGCTGGAGAAAGAAACTCTTAGACTAGAAGATAGGAAGAAAGAGAAAAGGAAAGGATTTAAAAAAATATATATATATTTTGAACTTATTTGATTGCATACATATTTATACAAATCAGGGCTTGGCAAAAATGCTGTCCTCATTGTAAAATTAATATAATGTAGAACTCAATAATATAAGGAAGACGTTAAATAGAACTAAGAATTCATGTTCTCAAATGTGTATAGTAGATATATACAGTGGCCGCCTGTTTGAGGAGAACATACTGTAACTGGACTCATTGCTCCAGTTACCCCCTATGGCCCCTGACATCCTAAACTAAACCGCATTCTTGAGTATTGTACCAGGTATAATCCCACATATCCAAGCTCTACCTTCACCTATCTGAAGATTAGTGCAAATTACTGGCCATCTTATCTGTAACTGTCATGACTTCCGTCTGATCTGCTGTGTTTTGTGTTTTTTGAGCACATGTGCCTTGTTTTGACAGCTGGCCATGTGCTCCCCTGTCATTGTAGTGTCTCCCCTCCCACTCGTTATCCTTAACTATCCTTGTTCTCTTCACACCTGCTGTCAATTAATCCCTCATTACCTCCCCTATTTTAGGTCTTCTTGTGTTCAGTCTTTTGTCAGACCGTTGTTGTGAGTATGCTTTTCCTGTGACCTACTTATCCTTGCCTTGTCTTGCTGTTTTTCTTCAGACTCCAAGTGTTGTTTTGTTTTTGTTTTGGCATTTTGATTTTTGTCCTGCTTCCACTGTGTCCTGCCAGGCCTGGTTTCCTAGTCTGCCTGCCCAGGTGTTTTCTCTGTTGGGACTTGGATGTACCACCCCAGACCCTCACTGTCTGCTCATCACCATTCCCAGGGAACTCAATGTAACTCGGACACTGCGTCGGATGACGCCATAATTTGTTTCTTTTGAGAAGTACTCTCCTGGCCCAGAGGACATTTATTTGGACTTCCTCTTTTCTTTTGTGTTCCTGTTTATTTTTTCCTGGGCTCATTTAAGAGCAAAATAAACACTGTTGCCTGCAACTGAATCCGTGTCTCTCCCTGACAGAACGGTCTGACCATAAAATGGATTCAGCAGGTGCAGACCAAGTCAGAAATGCAGTGAGTCAACAGGGCGCTCTTCTGGGACAGCATTCCAGCCAGTTAACTGCCACTTCACGGGAGGTTGAGTGCCTGACCGCCCAAGTAGCGGATCTCAATCTCCAGATCCAAGAACTCCAGCGGGAAGCCTTGGCCAGAAGATCAGCTGCAGCATACGGCCGTCCTCTACCTAATGCTGAACCTGAACCCCATGCCAATAGTCCGCCACCCTACGACGGGGATCCCAATTCCTGCCGTGCGTTCCTGTCTCAGTGCTCCCTTGTCTTCGCACTCCAGCCTCGACGTTATGTTACGGAAGAGTCCCAGGTGGCCTTTGTCATCACACTCCTGAAAGGAAGGGCCCGCGACTGGGCAACGGCTGTGTGGGATGCTCGTGCTCCATTCTGTGCCACATTCGAGGACTTCAGAGCGGAGATGATTAAGCTGTTTGACCGCTCTGCTCAAGGTGATGAGGCGGCCTCCCAGCTGGTGCGGTTAAATCAGGGCGGCCGCTCTGTTACGGAATACTCCATCCAGTTCAGAACTCTGGCAGCCACATGTGACTGGAACGAGGCAGCGTTACGCGCTAGGTTTCGGGAGGGGCTGGCTGACGACATCCAGGATGAGATTGTCACTCACGAGCTGCCTCACAACTTAGACACCCTTGTGGAACTGGCGCTTCGTGTGGAGGGGCGTCTTCAACGTCGACGTCAGAGGTGTACAGCTCGATCCTCCTGGGTGCTGGATGAAGGTGCCTCCAGTGCTGTTCCCACCTCCTCGTCTTCTTCAGCAGACCCTGAGCCCATGCAAGTGGGGCGTGTTCGTCTCACCCCTAAGGAGAAGCAGGATCGTTTGACTCGGGGCCTTTGCCTTTACTGCGGGAAGCCAGGGCATCGTGCTATCCGGTGTCCTTTAAAAGCCGGAGCCCATCAGTAATCCGGGGAATCCTGGTGGGTGCTACTCCTTGTCTCGACTCCCCCATCTCACGTTCCCTGCTAAATGTTTCTGTTCAATATCAAGATACTGTTCACTCCTGTTCAGCCCTGATTGACTCGGGTGCTGAGGGCAACTTCCTGGATGTCTCCGTTGCTGTGCTGTGGGGCATTCCTGCCATTCCTCTCCCTTCTCCTATCTCTGTCCACCCCCTTAATCCTGTTGTTTCTTCCCCGACACCGCCCCCTCCTCGTCTGGTGGATGGTACTCCAGTGTACACTGTGAGAAAGCTTTTGGACGTTAGACGCCGTGGTCGGGGTTTCCAGTATTTGGTGGACTGGGAGGGCTACGGCCCGGAGGAGAGGAGTTGGATTCCGGCTCGGGATATTCTGGACCAGACTCTGATCGAGGACTTTCGTCGGAGACGAGGTGAGCCCCTCCCGGTTGCGCCAGGTGGCGCTGCTGGGGGGGGGGGGTACTGTCATGACTTCCGTCTGATCTGCTGTGTTTTGTGTTTTTTGAGCACATGTGCCTTGTTTTGACAGCTGGCCATGTGCTCCCCTGTCATTGTAGTGTCTCCCCTCCCACTCGTTATCCTTAACTATCCTTGTTCTCTTCACACCTGCTGTCAATTAATCCCTCATTACCTCCCCTATTTTAGGTCTTCTTGTGTTCAGTCTTTTGTCAGACCGTTGTTGTGAGTATGCTTTTCCTGTGACCTACTTATCCTTGCCTTGTCTTGCTGTTTTTCTTCAGACTCCAAGTGTTGTTTTGTTTTTGTTTTGGCATTTTGATTTTTGTCCTGCTTCCACTGTGTCCTGCCAGGCCTGGTTTCCTAGTCTGCCTGCCCAGGTGTTTTCTCTGTTGGGACTTGGATGTACCACCCCAGACCCTCACTGTCTGCTCATCACCATTCCCAGGGAACTCAATGTAACTCGGACACTGCGTCGGATGACGCCATAATTTGTTTCTTTTGAGAAGTACTCTCCTGGCCCAGAGGACATTTATTTGGACTTCCTCTTTTCTTTTGTGTTCCTGTTTATTTTTTCCTGGGCTCATTTAAGAGCAAAATAAACACTGTTGCCTGCAACTGAATCCGTGTCTCTCCCTGACAGTAACACAGTAAGCCATTTTGGTTTTTATAGGTCATTACGGAAGTGTCTGTCTTTCGAGAGTACTTGTCATTTTGACTTAGAATTACTATTTTACCACAACTTTACAACTTTACAACGTTACAACTTTACTTTAATTATCCTATTCATTACTTATTTTCCGTTACAATTAAAACAAGTTTAAGACACAATTTAGCATGAACCTTCTTCTCTCTCACCCTGGCTTTCAATGCCTTTTAAGAGAGAATATTTAAAGATCGAGAAGTAATCATTGCTTAGCTGTCTATGGCCCAAATACTCTCAATTGGATGCTGACGTTTTCGTAATTGGAGGGCAATTACCAACACACACCACTTTCTAAACCGTTTAGAACAACGAATCTAGAAAAAATGTGTCCAACTGCTATTAAATACGTTATTAAACAAGCATAGGCATTCAGTAGCTAGTTTGACCTGTGACTAAAGCCAGGGAGACAGCGGGCGAGGAGGGGTGGGCACAATCCACTGTGCTCAAACTGGTGAAATCAACGTTGTTCCCACGTCATAAAACAACAAATGCGATGAAGTTGAATCAATGTGGAAAACTGATTAGATTTGCAAAAAGTCATCAACGTAAAGGAATTTGTCTTTTTTTCACCCAACTTTTAACCAAAACTCCAGTGATATGGTTCAGATTCTTTTGATTTCAAGTTGAATTCACATTAGTTGACAACTCAATCAAATGTAAATCAAAACTAGATGTTGAAATGATGTCTGTGCCCAGTTGGAAGTGAGCTTTAAAGCCCCAGAACTTAAGGAAGGCTTTTCCAGTCAAATCTCCTGTCATCCGATTACTGACTGCTCTTTACCCCTGGATCAGAAAGGGGGAGTGAGAGAGGGAGGAAGAGAGAAAGAGTGTATACAGGGGCAAGAATAGGCAAAGATAGAGGACTATCAGGTAGAAATGTAAGTCTTCTTCTTCAGTTTCCTGTTTGGTCATTTCCTTTTTATGTATCTTTGCACAAATGCACAGAATGGCCTCTATTTCTCTTTGTCTAGATAGAAGTGCACCATTCTATTAGCATATGCTGCATAATTAAAGAAGACTTCAATGCATTGAATCAATATCTGTAAGACATTACCACCTGCAAAGATCCTGTTGTCAAGCAAAAAACAACTGAGAAATAAAGTTCTGCAGTTTGCTGCTTTCCATCTTGATTTTTTTGTGCTGTTCTTCTTTTACTGGAATCAATGGGGGAGGTTTGGCAACCTTCATGATAATGCTGATAATGCTTTTGCTACCTAATAAAGGAAACTGATTTTTTTTTATTTAACCATGCAAGTCACTTATTACAATGGCAGCCTACCTAAAGGGTCAGCCCTTGGAGCAAATTAGGGTTAAGTGCCTTGCTCAATGACACATCTACAGGTTTTCACCTTGTCAGGTCAGGGATTCGTTCCAGCAACCTTCCACTTACCAGTTTTCCATTGATTACAGCACACTTGTTGCATGCGTGCCATTAGAATACATTTTCAGATGGAAATGAGCACTGCTGAGAACTCCAATTACTACAGTTGTCATTGGCCGACACTTGAGTAGTTTCTTTCACTCATATTCAATTCATTGGCCCGTACTGCAAATCAGATTAAGTTCCATTCTTTCAACCATCTTATCAAGGATGAGAATACTGAGATAGTTAATGGGATAGTTTCCATGATAATGTGTATCGGTGTTCGTCATCATCAGAGGAGTCAGTGTTGCTCCACATAGTTTCATGTAAATGCCCAGAAGAATTTGCAACCAAAGTGGCCAAAAATCACTCACCTGTCCACACAAAATGTGGTCCTTCTTCTTTTTGGACTTTTCTGCCTCCGTAGTCCTTTAGAGAAGCTTTTTATGTTCCACAATAATCAAGTCAGCCCTTCTATCCTTCTCTCTCTCTTTCCTCTTACGCTTTCACCCACAGACTGATTACAGGCAACCTGTGAAAACTCTCTCTCCCTTCTTCCTGTGAGGAACAGATGAGGATTGGAGGGGATGAAGGAGATCAGGGATGAAGGGATAAAGGCCCGAAGATGGAAATAGAGAGAGGGAAAGAGAGAGAGAAGAGAGAGAGCAGGGAGCATGACAAGAGGAGGTAGGTAAACCGATTGGAGGAGAAAATGGGGTCAAAAGTCAAGAGCAGGTAAAGAGAGGAGGAACGAAAGGAGAGAGGCAAAGGTGGAGGTGTAAATGTGAGGAAATTAGAAAGTAGAGAGTTATTGAGGGGTTTGAGATCCAATCCAGTAGAGAGATGCAATGTGGTAAAGAGTGGCATTTATTACATCATTTCAATGTCTACTACATTCCTGGTAGAGGAACACATTCAATTCCTCATCATTCAAACAGTATAATATTAACGTCTGCAAGGAGAGGGCATTTTATTTTGCTGACCTGGACTGGCTCATGATTTATATCAACGTATATTGAAAGAAAAAACTTTGAGCCAATTGCACGGTAGGCCTACTGTACACATCACTAACGAGCCGAGTGGTGTTTGGATTCTTATCCAGTCTATCAGTGGCAGCTTGAGGGGGGTTGAATTCATTTGTCAGAGCTAATGAGTTGAGCCCAGTTAATCAGGATCCAATTGGATATCCGGGGAATCTGACATCTCGTTAAGGAATTGGAGCAGTCCAACCAGAACATGCGTCACAAGTGACACAGAAAAGAGAAGATGAAAATGGACCAAGAAATCGAGGGATCGATTGTGGGTTAAAAAGATAGATTTGGGTGTGAAGATGCCAGTGCAGTTACTGAATGAATTTTGGCATGAATGGCAAGCTTTTGCAGTTGTGGTAGATAAAGGGAGAATTTCACTGTTAGAGTTGATTGTCTTTTCTCAGCCATGGGGATTAAACTGACTTTTGGCTCTGAGGAAGAGATTTCACAGATCATACAAGATCGGGGCGGGGTTAAAGATCGGGATGGATGAGAACGAGAAGTTTGGATGGGTGCTGCTGCAGTCATACCTGTACTATTACAGCAGTATATAGATTCAGAAGTACTCGCAGCAAGATTTACTGAGTTCAAGAGGTCATAGGTGCCTTGATACGTTGGCGCAATTACCGCTCGATGAAGTAACACAAGATTTGTTGCTTGAAATGCCAAGCAAGGATTGCCATTGACATTTAACGAACAAACCTTGTACCTAGATGCACACAATATAGCCCAATACGGATATTCTAGATGGCGCCCATGCAACGATTACTTTATAGGTTGTATTAGACACCATGTGAGGAGAAATCTTGTGCAAACACTATTTTATGCAATTAAATCTCTGGTATTAACGAGACAATGCACCTTGATCTCCTAGTAAAGTGAAAACCTAAACGATCAGGAATTAAGGTCCTAGTTGCAATGTGTAGAAATAGTGAGAAGTAGCTGAATCCTCTTCAATGGAAAGCATACAAAATTATTTAGATATACAGTAAGGTCATGAATTTTGTTGCCACATAGAACCAACACTACCACTTAGGCTGCCTATTTTCTACTGGTTCCATATCAGGGCGCTCTACCAATCACCCTGCACCGCGGCATGTGTTGTGGGGTCAGAAAAGGTTGAGGGTTGAGGTGACTGTTGGTTTGCAGCACACGTAGTGAAATGTCGCTCGGATTGGATTCACACCTTCACCAGTCAAAAGGCCTTGATCTGTAATCCATTGATTTGACAGATTATGCACCGCTACCTGGCTACCACCAGGGGGCGGTGTCACACGAGATTCCAATAAATACGTGATAAAGCGGCAACTATTTTTACCACACACATATATTGTGTGTGGTAACACTTTGCTCCAATTGTCTGTCTTAAGCGGTCATGTTTATTATGTCTACTGAGAGCTTATGCCATGTTATATTACTGGTATGATGACAGGTAAAGTTAGTTTGCAGATTGAATCTCACCCAGTATCTCTCCCCATGCCGATACTGCAATTTCACCTGCTGCTATTGAGGCAATAGCAGCAGGTGAAATTGCAGTACACAACCAGGCTGATTTAGGTTGGGTCCAATATTGCCATGCAGAACAGTCCAACATTGAGTATTCAGCACAAACATATACTAGTATTAAATATACTGCTGTAAAATATTAACTTTCACAATTTTCCTGGCTGGTTGTTTATTTGCCTATGTACAAGTATTACATATTTCTTTCCTGAACTACATGAGAAAGTCAAGGTTGTGGGTGAAAACAGGTTTGATGCTCTACCAGGAGTGTCAAACTAATTCCATGGAGGGCCTCTGGTTTTTGGTTTTTCCTTTCAATTAAGCGCTAGACAACCAGATGAGGGGAGTTCCTTACTAATTAGGGACCTTAATTAATCAATCAAGTATAAGGGAGGAGGGAACGAACCTGTAGACCCTCTGCCCTCCGTGGAATGAGTTTGACACGTAATGTAAGCCTATCAAGCGTACAGGATGTCTAGGGAAGTAGCAAGGATCAGAAATCCACGTTTGGCTCGTGGCCAAAATAGAAAGAGGGCGGGCAGAAGGGATCTCATGCATGACTGTATTGGCTACCATTGGCTACCATGCATATACTGCTATATACTGCTACATGGGAGGGGGCATAGTACTGAAGGTAGCTAATATGTTGGTATGATAGTGTTCAGTATACCGTGTGTTACAGTGCTTTTCTAACCATATCTGTTTTGTGAGGACTATTGTAAATGTGTATTACAGGGACTGGAGCAGTTCTGTGTCCCACCTTTTGGTCTTTATAATGGGCCGTTTCACACCTGTGACTGACTTCAAGACATTCTGAATAACAATCCAAATATCTGTCATGTGGTGTCATATTAACATTAATAATTTATATAATATAATAATACTTAAAGTGGCAGTGCAGTTAAAAACAACATGTTCCATTTTTTATGGCATTTCCACACAATGAGGTCGAAATAACACTGACATTTAGAAAATTATGATAGTGCCTTTTTTGTGTAAAAAATAAATACATCTGGAATTTCAGCCTGTGGGATGGAGTTTTTTTGCACAGATTATGACAATAAGGTGCAGAGCGTTCAATTTGCCTGCTTGGGGGCAAATTGTTAAAACCATTGACAACTGTGTACCGTTTTCAAGGGATTGTTAAATAAATGTTAACATAACCAGAACTACAAATTTCCAGTGATATCATCACTTATACAGAAAGTAAATGTATGCTTTTCATGATCTGTAAACATAGTTTCAGATATGTGAGGATAGCCTCACGTCACCTCTCAATATTGGCCACCATTAATTTGAGTGATATAAAATAAAAGTGAACTATACGTGACAAGCATGAATGGTTTAGGTTCATTTCCAATTCCCATCCTTTGTGGCATCTGCCTGTCAAGCAGCAGAAGGGCTCATTTGCCGATGTACTGTTAGTTGATGATGTTTACTTTAAAAGCTACCGGTAGAAACTTTGTACAGTTGGCTAAACATAGTGGTAAGTTCGACCTAATGCATTTTTTCCTCCAACCAACGTAGGCCTAACCAGCATTGATAACGACCTATACTGACCAATGACCAGTCATATTTTATTTGCAAATTGTATCCTCCTACTTTGAAGGGGTACGCGGGGTAGGCTCTAGAGTCTAGAGGCAATCCTTTCAGCCAATCAGGGCTCATAATTGTTATTTTCATGAAATAAACACACAGTAATTTATTAGACATACAGTGATGATTTTAAATGATTTAATTAGTCTAAGAAAGGTGTCTTTTGCCGTTGCGGTACACATCCTACCCTCGCACCACACACACCCAGGCTGGTTTGAAGCAGAACAGGGATAGAAGCAGAGTTACTGGCGCGGATTGACGTATACTGAACTTGAATGAATGAACCTGCAATTAAGCTCATGTATTACCATGTTACGGGAAAAAGGAGGCAAAGTAATGATCAGATATTTATTATATAGTAGATTTATTTGAGCACTATGCCTGCCGTCTTTATTCACAGTGGCAATGTACACTTTGTCTATCAATCCAACACTTTGAAATGGTCTTATTTATTCAACATTATGTTTTTTTAATTGTAACAGCAAAGAAATTCCGTTTTTTAATAACATGTAATAATGCTGAAAGACCAAAAAACTAAACTGAGAGGTGCTTCAAAATCTTGTTAGATTGTCCTAAATCTTGTACGATTTTTCTATAGGGATGTTCCTCCACAGTATTCAAATAGCATAACTCCCCAGATATATGTTATACTGTAGATAATCAAATATACTGTATGTTATAGTAAATAGGGTAATAACTACTTTAATACATCATTTGATCATCTTGTTTTATGAAAAACATTTATATAAAATCTCCTGAAGAGCTACAAGTCTTGCAAGGTTTTGCTCTTGCCATGCTCTAATACACCTGATTCTACTAATCAGCTGCTCATCCGAACCTTGATTAGCTGAAACAGATGTGTTAGAGCAGGGTTGGAGCAAAAAACCTGCAAACCCAGTAAATCTGCAGGTGAAGGGTTGGTCATCACTGGTCTACCATTATGAACATTGGCAGGAAGTAATTCTGGATCCAACATGAGTCTGGTAAGTGCTTATCTCCAAGTAGCAGGAGCAGAGGACTACATCTCTATCTCACAGATGAAGGGCCAGTACATGGTGCATGGGGCGTCGTACCAGCTGCTCACCGCCTTGCGCTCCAGCTTGCGCGTCTTCACCATGTAGCCACAGTCTTCGTCAATGTGGTTGTTGGGCTCGCCCTCCTCCCAAAAGCTACACAGGGAGAGAAAAAAATGGTTTCCTTATAAAAACCCACAAATTCAACCAAACATCTCTTGGTGTAATGTACATCACATACAAACAACGTACATATATAATATATGTTGTTTCACTAGAATAGCTGTTGGCCATTGGTGTGCACTACTGAACTGTGTTATCTACAGTTTCTCAATGAGACAAACCTGTATAAAAAAAGGTTGGATAAAAACACTTGCATTATGTACCTTGCACAATTTCGGACCATACTCTTTACTCTCTCATTGCCGTCTTAATCGCAGCAGTACTAAGGAGGAAGCAGTGGAATATTAAAATATTATGAAAAGAGGAAGAATAGAGGAAGAAAATGCAGAAGACAAGAAGACAAGCGGAGAAAGAGGAAGGAGAAGGTCATCTGGAGCAACACTTTATTCTTTAGAAAACACATTAAGAAAGAGGAAGAGAGATCATATGATGACAGTACCTGTCACAGTTAGGATTGATGGGACGGTAAACGGAGCGCTGGTGAAGTGTCATCCTTTTTATTTTAAATGAGATGTTCTCACGAAGCATTTAAAATAACATAAGGAGAGTGAAAACAAAAACAGACTACAAAACAAAACACAGTGACTTACTTTGTGACGCTGCTGGCAGTGCAGACAAACACAAACGAACAATGATCCACACACAGGTGGATTTGGGTAGATCTTAAATACTATCCCCAATCAGAGACAACGCTAGACAGCTGTCTCTGATTGGGGATCATAATCTCCCTAATAGGGTGTGAGGACTTGGTTGTGTGCCTCTCTCCTCCCCTAGGTGGGAGTAAGAGGCCTTACCACAACCAAGCCCTCACAGTACCCCCCCCCCTAAGGTGCGGACTCCCGATCGCACAAATATCCCCCCTCTCCTGAAAAACAAATCCACAAAAACTAGGGGGGACATGGCGGGGTACTGAGGTGGTTGCTGGCGGGGGCTCCGGTTCCGGCTCCGGGCGTGGTGCAGGCTTAAAGAGTAGCTTCCCTCCTACCTCTCCGTTGCACGCCCGGTCCGGTCCGGACCCCGGCGCGATGGTTCCCCCCTCAGTACTCCCGCCATTCACCAAGTCCTGTCTGGACCCTGGTGTGGGAGCCCTCGACCCTGGAGAGGGGCTGATGTTCTCCCCTAGCTCAGAAGCAGACGACCGGCCCCGGACTGGGCACCGGTGGAGCGGACTGCTCCGGCACTGGAGCGACGCAGACGACCGGCCCCGGACTGGGCACCGGTGGAGCGGACTGCTCCGGCACTGGAGCGAAGCAGACGACCGGCCCCGGACTGGGCACCGGTGGAGCGGACTGCTCCGGCACTGGAGCGAAGCAGACGACCGGCCCCGGACTGGGCACCGGTGGAGCGGACTGCTCCGGCACTGGAGCGAAGCAGACGACCGGCCCCGGACTGGGCACCGGTGGAGCGGACTGCTCCGACACTGGAGCGAAGCAGACGACCGGCCCCGGACTGGGCACCGGTGGAGCGGACTGCTCCGGCACTGGAGCGAAGCAGACGACTGGCCCCGGACTGGGCACCGGTGGAGCGGACTGCTCCGGCACTGGAGCGACGCAGACGACCGGCCCCGGACTGGGCACCGGTGGAGCGGCCCGCTCTGGCGCTGTAGCGGAGCAGACTGCTGGACCCGGATGGGGCTCCGGTGGAGGTTCAGGGCTGCTCACCTTCACCTGAGATCCCCGGCTGCTGACCCTCACCGGAGGTCTCGGGCTGCTGACCTTCACCGGAGACCTCGGGCTGCTGACCTTCACCGGATACCTCGGGCTGCTGACCTTCACCGGAGGTCTCGGGCTGGTACGGGTCGCACCGGGCTAATGTTGCGCACCGATGGTTTGGTGCGCTGAGTCGGTCTCCTTCTTCTCCGACTCTGGACCGGCGCTGGAGGCACCGGACTGGGAACTGGCACTGGAGCACGACTGTCCCTGTCGTCCCTACTCCACCGCCAATCCCCATCCTGTGAGGGTTCCTCCGGGAACCCCCACGAGTGAGGGAACAGAAGCACATCGTCGTCGTCTTCCTCTGACTCCTCTCTGTACTCCTGCCCCCACGCCTGTAGGGGCTCCTCCTGGAACCCCCACGAGTGCAGTGGTCGGGGCTCTTCTCCCTCGATCCCCGACCACCCCCATAGCCCCCCCCCAAAATCAGTTTGGGGGGTTTTCTGGGCTCCAGGCTGGTCCTCAACTTTAGCCCGGTGACGTGTCCTCCGTCTTCGGCGCCTCTGTTTCTCCGGACCCCAGCCTTCCTCCACCGAACGATAATAAGAGTGTTCCTCCTCGGTAGGAGGATATCTCCTAAAGTAATCCCCCGTTGCGTCCCAGGGTGGTGGATCATTCTGTCACAGTTAGGATTTATGGGACGGTAAACGGAGCGCTGGTGAAGTGTCATCCTTTTTATTTTAAATGAGATGTTCTCACGAAGCATTTAAAATAACATAAGGAGAGTGAAAACAAAAACAGACTACAAAACAAAACACAGTGACTTACTTTGTGACGCTGCTGGCAGTGCAGACAAACACAAACGAACAATGATCCACACACAGGTGGATTTGGGTAGATCCTAAATACTATCCCCAATCAGAGACAACGCTAGACAGCTGTCTCTGATTGGGGATCATAATCTCCCTAATTAGGGTGTGAGGACTTGGTTGTGTGCCTCTCTCCTCCCCTAGGTGGGAGTAAGAGGCCTTACCACAACCAAGCCCTCACAGTACCAGGCTGACGCAGCATTGACGGAGGGAAGAAGAACCTGGAGAAAACAAGTGAGGTTATGGCCCCATGAGGAGGGGAAACTTTCAAAGTATACATGCTAAAACATAACTGTGTGTATATACAGACTGTCCTAGCGTGTTTCCATAGGACTAAAGCAGGAAGTAATTGTATTTCTATGGTCCAATCAGTAGTTTGTAATAGCCTATTTATCCTGCACGTAGATTCATTGGGGTAGACATTTTTGTTATTTTTCTGATCTATATTATTTCTTTATGGGTCACACGAAGCACAGGAACACATTTCACAAGTTTCTTTTAACAAGTTAAAGATTTTTTACAGAGTAACCGAAAGTACAATTATGTAGTAGAGAATATAGAGGTCAATTTACCGCAAGAACATGTATAGTTATCCATCTTGGTAATCTTCATGCTGTATTATGTACTAAACAGATTATATATAATCTATTGTTATTTAACATACAGTATATTATCATAGTCCACTTAATAAGTTAAAAGATGGAAAAACAAATAGGAATATCACATGCCTGGTGTATGAAAAACACAGTCAAATGTACCATAACGTATTTGTATCTCAGATACAGATGGAAAACATAATGTAGGAACATAAATCTATTAATAATAATAATATATGCCATTTAGCAATGCCAGTCATGCGTGCAAACGTTTTATGGTGTTCCCGGAATTCAAACGTTGCAAGAGCCATTCTCTACCAAATGAGCTACAGAGGACCCCCAGACTAAACAAAAAACTGAAACAAGTATAAATAAATAAAAAAGGAAATAAATACAGTATAATGACTAATTTGTAAAAGATTATAGCCAACTGCATTGTGGGCCAGTTTAACAGACCCAGTTGAAATAAATCCAGGTGAAGGCTTACAGTTGAAGACTATTTAACTCAACGCAGCATTACACATTTAAATATTACAATGCATAAGGCTCAGTGTCATACACCTGATTGTTTCATCCACGCAACGTTGACAACCTTACAGCCTGTTGAGCTTTGAGACATATATCAGCTGCCCTATGTCGGAAAACAGACTGACCAATACCCAGGTTTACGGTGGTGCCAAACGTGTACAGAGAGATGACTGTGTAGAACATATTTCTATTATTGTCAAAATTTGTAAAGAAAAGATCTTTGAAAATATAAAAGATGAGCCACAGAAAGCAAACGATGTAGAGAATTCCCTGCAGGATCCCAGTAATGGTGGCCCTCATCTGACTGCGCAGACGGGGAGAGGAGAAGGGGCTGCCGCTCTCTTTCATGCTCTTCATGTGTCTGTGCAGGTAGCGCACAGTGGCACAGCTCGACCCAACTACCACACAGACTCCAGAAAAGATGTAGGTTATTTTCAAAGCAAGACGTGTCCTCTCAGTGTAACACAGGGCATCTGGAGAGGCAGAAGCAGTGCTGTTCTCTGATGTGCTGTTTGCATTTCCAGAGACACTGTTGAGTTCATCAACTATTGCTGGAATATGAAGAAAAATATCAAACAAAAACAAGCCTCTGTCGATAATCTGGCTCCAGTAGATGATGATTTTGATGTGCCTCTTCACCCAGGTGAAGAGAGCTCGCTGGGCAGGGACGATCTGGGTGTAGTAAAATAAATTCAGCCAAACAGAGGTTGTCATACTAGTGGGGAAAGTGTACCCCACTATCAGATTAGCAGCAAGCATGAGCTTCAGGTGTTCTGTGAAGAGGAAATATTTCATTGCAATAAGAGAAACCAGGAAACCAGTGGTGGAGAAAACTAAAGCTCCCAGTAGTATCTTCACAGGCTGTTTGAGTCCCGCAGGCAGAAGGCAAAGAATACGTTTGCAAATATGTTGATTGCAATGAAAGGCACATTGACTCTGACAAACACCAGGTTGTCCATCCCAAAGTACTGATCCTGCAGTTCTGACAAGACAAGGTCTATGCTTGCAGTGATATTTTGCCTTTCGATCTCTAGAAGCTCAAATGCTGCATTTGCATTGAACATGCAAACCCACTGAAATAGCAGATTTCATCTTGAATGAAAGTTGTGCTGGGGTGGTGGGCATTTAAAATAGTCATCCATTGTGATCCTGTCCATCAATGCAAAATGGGCAGGTGCTCAACTGAAGATGTTTAATGATGGAAAAACAAATGCGTAGGGCCTACAGCATAGCACACTCCTGGGTATGAAAAACACAGTCAAATGAACCATAAGCTGTTTCCATCACAGGTACCAACTGAGAAAACAGAACTAGGTAAACAACAAAAATGAGAAAAACTACATTAATATACTAATTTGTACAAGAGAAAGCAGGTTATCACATTACATTAGAGCCACAGACCCAGATTAAACAATCCCAGGTGTAGCTGAATGCTGGTTTATGAACTAATAATTTAAAAAGGGATTTCATGAACATCACCTAATCTTGGTTTACATGGTTAATCAGGCCTTTGGTCTGTGATTCAATATTTAAAAAAATGAACCACCACAGTCTAGGGATAATTGTTTTGTTTTGGCGTGTCGGAGGTGAAACTGTGTTAGAGTTGTCAAATACACAAGCTGCTCCTGGCACTATACTTAAAGGGGAAATTGCCATTGGTTGCACGGAGTCGCATTATCATAAATCCCATGCTGCCTTGTTTACACCTCGATTAGGATGATAGAAATCCTCATTCTTTTGTTGGAAGGATTTTTCAATTTGAGCGTAATTGTTTCTATATAACCTATACTTTCTAGTTTCTAACCTCTAACACGACTGTGGTGGGTGTGACTTCGTGACAACGATAGCAAGAGCAGCTGCTCAGCGATTTGACGGCTCCAATGCAATTCTACCTCTGACACCGCCAAAACATCCGTTATGCGGGTGTCTGCTATCGCCAGTTAATGCTTTATCTAGTTGAATCTAGGTCTTAATCTGTATCCACGAAACCCGCCCACATTTCTGTTGTAGCCCAGCAAAGCCAAAAACTTACCCTCCGACCAGTTTGGTTCCATCGACCCAAAGCCAGTCCGCCTCAGCCGTCTCGTCACTGATTCCAAACCAGTAGGCGTTCCAATGGCCCCGAGGTAACTGGTCCCACAGAAACGTCTATAACAGGAGACATGATTACATTGGAGTGTGACAATGTCTATGACAGGAGACATGATTACATTGGGGTGTGACAATGTCTATAACAGGAGACATGATTACATTGGGGTGTGACAATGTCTATAACAGGAGACATGGTTACATTGGGGTGTGACAATGTCTATAACAGGAGACATGATTACATTGGGGTGTGACAATGTCTATAACAGGACACATGATTACATTGGGATGTGACAATGTCTATAACAGGAGACATGATTACATTGGGATGTGACAATGTCTATAATAGGAGACATGATAACATTGGGATGTGACAATGTCTATAACAGGAGACATGATTACATTGGGGTGTGACAATGTCTATAACAGGAGACATGATTAGATTGGAGTGTGACAATGTCTATAACAGGAGACAAGATTACATTGGGGTGTGAAAATGTCTATAACAGGAGACATGATTACATTGGGGTGTGACAATGTCTATAACAGGACACATGATTACATTGGGATGTGACAATGTCTATAACAGGAGACATGATTACATTGGGATGTGACAATGTCTATAACAGGAGACATGATTACATTGGGATGTGACAATGTCTATAACAGGAGACATGATTACATTGGAGTGTGACAATGTCTATAACAGGAGACATGATTACATTGGGGTGTGACAATGTCTATAACAGGAGACATGTTTACATTGGGGTGTGACAATGTCTATAACAGGAGACATGTTTACATTGGGGTGTGACAATGTCTATAACAGGATACATGATTACATTGGGGTGTGACAATGTCTATAACAGGATACATGATTACATTGGGGTGTGACAATGTCTATAACAGGAGACATGATTACATTGGAGTGTGACAATGTCTATAACAGGAGACATGATTACATTGGGGTGTGACAATGTCTATAACAGGAGACATGATTACATTGGAGTGTGACAATGTCTATAACAGGAGACATGATTACATTGGAGTGTGACAATGTCTATGACAGGAGACATGATTACATTGGGGTGTGACAATGTCTATAACAGGAGACATGATTACATTGGGGTGTGACAATGTCTATAACAGGAGACATGGTTACATTGGGGTGTGACAATGTCTATAACAGGAGACATGATTACATTGGGGTGTGACAATGTCTATAACAGGACACATGATTACATTGGGATGTGACAATGTCTATAACAGGAGACATGATTACATTGGGATGTGACAATGTCTATAATAGGAGACATGATAACATTGGGATGTGACAATGTCTATAACAGGAGACATGATTACATTGGGGTGTGACAATGTCTATAACAGGAGACATGATTAGATTGGAGTGTGACAATGTCTATAACAGGAGACAAGATTACATTGGGGTGTGAAAATGTCTATAACAGGAGACATGATTACATTGGGGTGTGACAATGTCTATAACAGGACACATGATTACATTGGGATGTGACAATGTCTATAACAGGAGACATGATTACATTGGGATGTGACAATGTCTATAACAGGAGACATGATTACATTGGGATGTGACAATGTCTATAACAGGAGACATGATTACATTGGAGTGTGACAATGTCTATAACAGGAGACATGATTACATTGGGGTGTGACAATGTCTATAACAGGAGACATGTTTACATTGGGGTGTGACAATGTCTATAACAGGAGACATGTTTACATTGGGGTGTGACAATGTCTATAACAGGATACATGATTACATTGGGGTGTGACAATGTCTATAACAGGATACATGATTACATTGGGGTGTGACAATGTCTATAACAGGAGACATGATTACATTGGAGTGTGACAATGTCTATAACAGGAGACATGATTACATTGGGGTGTGACAATGTCTATAACAGGAGACATGATTACATTGGAGTGTGACAATGTCTATAACAGGAGACATGATTACATTGGGGTGTGACAATGTCTATAACAGGAGACATGTTTACATTGGGGTGTGACAATGTCTATAACAGGAGACATGATTACATTGGGGTGTGACAATGTCTATAACAGGAGACATGTTTACATTGGGGTGTGACAATATCTATAACAGGAGACATGATTACATTGGGGTGTGACATTGGAGTGTGACAATGTCTATAACAGGATACATGATTACATTGGAGTGTGACAACGTCTATAACAGGATACATGATTACATTGGAGTGTGACAATGTCTATAACAGGAGACATGATTACATTGGGGTGTGACAATGTATATAACAGGAGACATGATTACATTGGGGTGTGACAATGTGTTTAACAGGAGACATGATTACATTGGAGTGTGACAACGTCTATAACAGGAGACATGATTACATTGGAGTGTGACAATGTCTATAACAGGAGACATGATTACATTGGGGTGTGACAATGTCTATAACAGGAGACATGATTACATTGGGGTGTGACAATGTCTATAACAGGAGACATGATCCTTCATCTTCATTGAACGGTTATTTCCAGCCTTGCAAGATATTTGAGAAAATCAACATTGTCTAATCCACGACCTCCCTCCTCCTATCTCTCTTTCCCTCTCTCTGTTTCCCACCCTCCTTCTTTCTCCCTTTTCCTACCTCTCTCTTCCTCCCTTCCCCCATCCCTCCCTCTCTCTCCCCTCTCTCTCACCTGTTCCTCAGCAGTGTGTATGATGGCCAGGTGGCCTCCTTTCTCCTTGCACCAGGCCTGGCTGTACGGCCAGCTCATACTCCTGGTGGAGATGTAGTAGCAGCTGCTGTTGAACACCAGCCAGTCCCGAGGACAGGTTAGCGGGGTTGAATGGGGCAATGGGATTGGCGGTAATGGGAGTGATGTGGGCTCTGGTTCTGGCATACACAGTAGAAGGTATGATTTAGATCTACAGTAAATGTTTGATTTACTTCAGCATCATGTCATGCAGGGGCAAAACATTGGTTTTAGAAGTGGGGGGGGGGACGGACGGACATATATATACAGCGGGTGAAATAAGTATTGAACACGTCACCATTTTTCTCAGTAAATATATTTCCAAAGGTGCTATTGACATTACATTTTCACCAGATGTTGGTAACAACCCAAGTAATCCATACATTCAAAGAAACCATAAGAAATAAGTTCAGAAACTAAGTTATGTGTAATAATGTGAAATGACACAGGGAAAAAGTATTGAACACATGAAGAAAGGGAGGTGCAAAAAGGCATGGAAAGCCAAGACAACAGCTGAAAACTATCAGTAATTAAAAAGCAATCCAGCCCCCAAATTAATATCAGCTGGTTCAGCCCCAACTGATGGCCTACAAAAAGTTCTCATTGCCAAGGTGTCACACAAGACACATCTCATGATGTGTAAAAGAAAAGAGCTGTCTCAAGACATTCGCAACCTAATTGTTGCAAAACATAATGATGGCATTGGTTATAGGCGCATTTCTAAGCTTCTGAATGTTCCAGTGATCACTGTTGGGGCCATAATATGGAAGTGGAAAGACAATAATTTCACCATAAATTTGCCTCGACAAGGTGCTCCTCGCAAGATTTCTGACAGAGGAGTGAAAAGAATAATCAGAAGAGTTGTCCAAGAGCCAAGGAACACTTGTGAAGAGCTTCAAAAAGACCTGCAATTAGCAGGTACTGTTGTCTCAAAGAAAACAGTAAGTAATGTACTCCACCGCCATGGCCTGTATGCACGCTCACCACGCAAGACTCCATTGCTGAAAAAAAAAGCATATTGAAGCTTGTTTAAAGTTTGCTGCACAACATTTGGAAAAGCCAGTGAAATACTGGGAGAATATAGTGTGGTCAGATGAGAGCAAAAGTGAACTGTTTGGATGTCATAATACACACCATGTTTGGAGGAGAAATGGCACTGCACATCACCCTAAAAACACCATACCAACAGTGAAGTTTGGAGGTGGGAACATCATGGTGTGGGGCTGCTTTTCAGCAAATGGTACTGGCAAACTTCACATAATTGAAGGAAGGATGAATGGGCAAATTTACCAAGACATTCTTGACAAAAATCTGCTGCCATCTACCAGGATGATGAAGATGAAACGAGGGTGGACATTTCAGCAAGACAATGATCCCAAACACACAGCCAAGGAAACTCTCAATTGGTTTCAAAGAAAGAAAATAAAGCTGCTAGAATGGCCCAGCCAATCACCTGACTTAAATCCCATTGAAAATCTGAAGATCAAGATTCATAGAAGAGGCCCACGGAACCTTCAAGATTTGAAGACTGTTTGTGTGGAAGAATGGGCCAAAATCACACCAGAGCAATGCATGCGACTAGTTTCTCCATACAGGAGGCATCTTGAAGCTGTCATTACCAACAAAGGCTTTTCTACAAAGTATTAAATAAATATCAGTAAGTGTGTTCAATACTTTTTCCCTGTGTCATTTCACATTATTACACATAACTTAATTTCTGAACGTATTTGTTTTGGTTTCTTTGTATGTATGGATTACCTGGGTTGTTACCAACATCTGGTGAAAATTTCATGTCAATAGCACCTTTGGAAATATATTTACTGAGAAAAATGGTGACGTGTTCAATACTTATTTCACCCGCTGTATATGATGTCACGACACACACACACTGCTGACCTGATTTGGCCAACCTGGCCAGAAGCTCATCTCTCTCCTTCACAAGGTTTTCTTTCTCCTTCTGCAGTTTGCTCAGGGCTTCAGTCAAGGCGGTCACGTTGGCGCTCTGCCTCTGCATCTGGATCTGACCACTAGACTCGTTCTGAAGCAGAGGAGCTTGATGCTCATTGCGCAAGCCTTGATAAAGGTTCTTATCTGAGAAGAAGACAAGAAGCAGGGGACTTCAGTCCAAAGCATCCAGGAGGAGTTTTTGCTCCAAGGGGAGCTTAGCAGAGTTTAGCAGAGATTGGTCCATCACATGACCTGTTAACCTAAAGTAATGACAATTGAGATGTTGGAAATAAATGACACAACGCAAATGAGTATCTGGTAGCACTTAAACTTTGTTGGCTAGTGAAGACGTAGTTTAAAACAGCTTTAATTTATTCAACATACAGTGTTTCACAATGTTATTCCCTGGCAGCCCCACACACTGCATTTAGATTCCATGAGTTCATGTGTCCACCACCCCCCCCCCCCTCCACAGACACACACACACAGTAGTTATGTGTCAATAAACGGAGGGCAAAAGGCTGAAGCAGAGCCCTCTATTTTGATTTTGTGTCACACTCGGGTACATCAGGAAGTGGTTTATGGAGGCAACGTTGTGTGGTGGTTGTGTGTTTGATATACTTACAGTGGGTGCTCACAGCGATGATAGACAGCAGCAGAACAGCACAGAGTGTGGCTAGGCAGCCCGTGGCTAACCTGTAAGGCCCGGGGCCACTCTGTCTGGAGCCCGCTCTCAGTGAGGGTACATACACTGTTATGGAGAACACAGAGAAGTACATGACACCAGTGTATAGAGCTTTTGTTTCAGTTGAAAATGTTGGTGCTAATTGCCCTGTATGCGGTTCTGCGGGGCTTTTGTGCACCGAAACACTTGACGGCACAGTGAGATACTATACTACAGCCTACTGTATGCAGGCTGCGAATGCACAACATGCTTACACCTTCAATTGACAATCTTCTTAGAATGTCAATTAAAGGTAATCCTACAGACGAAGAACCATATACAGTGGGGAGAACAAGTATTTGATACACTGCCGATTTTGCAGGTTTTCCCACTTACAAAGCATGTAGAAGTCTGTAATTTTTATCATAGGTACTCTTCAACTATGAGTGACGGAATCTAAAACAAAATTCCAGAAAATCACATTGTATGATTTTTAAGTAATTAATTTGCATTTAATTGCATGACATAAGTATTTGATACATCAGAAAAGCAGAACTTAATATTTGGTACAGAAACCTTTGTTTGCAATTACAGAGATCATACGTTTCCTGTAGTTCTTGACCAGGTTTGCACACACTGCAGCAGGGATTTTGGCCCACTCCTCCATACAGATCCTTCAGGTTTCGGGGCTGTCGCTGGGCAATACGGACTTTCAGCTCCCTCCAAAGATTTTCTATTGGGTTCAGGTCTGGAGACTGGCTAGGCCACTCCAGGACCTTGAGATGCTTCTTACGGAGCCACTCCTTAGTTGCCCTGGCTGTGTGTTTCGGGTCGTTGTCATGCTGGAAGACCCAGCCACGACCCATCTTCAATGCTCTTACTGAGGGAAGGAATTTGTTGGCCAAGATCTCGCGATACATGGCCCCATCTATCCTCCCCTCAATACGGTGCAGTCGTCCTGTCCCCTTTGCAGAAAAGCATCCCCAAAGAATGATGTTTCCACCTCCATGCTTCACGGTTGGGATGGTGTTCTTGGGGTTGTACTCATCCTTCTTCTTCCTCCAAACACGGCGAGTGGAGTTTAGACCAAAAAGCTCTATTTTTGTCTCATCAGACCACATGACCTTCTCCCATTCCTCCTCTGGATCATCCAGATGGTCATTGGCAAACTTCAGACGGGCCTGGACATGTGCTGGCTTGAGCAGGGGGACCTTGCGTGTGCTGCAGGACTTTAATCCATGACGGCGTAGTGTGTTACTAATGGTTTTCTTTGAGACTGTGGTCCCAGCTCTCTTCAGGTCATTGACCTGGTCCTGCCGTGTAGTTCTGGGCTGATCCCTCACCTTCCTCATGATCATTGATGCCCCACGAGGTGAGATCTTGCATGGTGCCCCAGACCGAGAGAGATTGACCGTCATCTTGAACTTCTTCCATTTTCTAATAATTGCGCCAACAGTTGTTTCCTTCTCACCAAGCTGCTTGCCTATTGTCCTGTAGCCCATCCCAGCCTTGTGCAGGTCTACAATTTTATCCCTGATGTCCTTACACAGCTCTCTGGTCTTGGCCATTGTGGAGAGGTTGGAGTCTGTTTGATTGAGTGTGTGGACAGGTGTATTTTATACAGGTAACGAGTTCAAACAGGTGCAGTTAATACAGGTAATGAGTGGAGAACAGGAGGGCTTCTTAAAGAAAAACTAACAGGTCTGTGAGAGCCGGAATTCTTACTGGTTGGTAGGTGATCAAATACTTATGTCATGCAATAAAATGCAAATTAATTATTTAAAAATCATACAATGTGATTCCGTCTCTCATAGTTGAAGTGTACCTATGATAAAAATTACAGACCTCTACATGCTTTGTAAGTAGGAAAACCTGCAAAATCGGCAGTGTATCAAATACTTGTTCTCCCCACTGTATGTGTGTTTTGTAAAAGACTTCATGAATCATTATAAAAAGTATGGAAAAGAAGTATGAAATCAAAAACTATTTAGTATAATTGAAAGAGAGGCAAGCCTAAATACACTGACTATACAAAACTGACCAGGTGAATCCAGGTAAACGCTATGATTCCTTATCCACTTCAGTCGGAGGAGACAAGTTAAAGGAAGATTATTTTAGCCTTGAGAGAATTGAGACATGGATTGTATATGTGTGTCATTCAGATGGTGAATGGACAAGACAAAATATTTAAGTGCCTTTGAACGGGGTATGGTAGTAGGTGCCAGGTGCACTAGAAACAACGTTGGAGGTGGCTTATGGTAGAGAAATAAACATTAAATTCTCTGGCAACAGCTCTGGTGGACATTCCTGCAGTCAGAGTGTCAATTGCACGCTCCCTCAAAACTTGAAACATCTGTGGCATTGTGTAGTGTGACAAAACTTCACATTTTCAAGTGGCCTTTTATAGTCCCCAGCATAAGGTGCGCCTGTGTAATGATCATGCTGTTTAATCAGCTTCTTGATATGCATACACCTGTCAGGTGGATGGATTATCTTGGCAAAGGAGAAATGCTCACTAATAGGGATATAAACAGATTTGTGCCCAAACTTTGAGAGAAAAAAAGCTTTTGTGCGTATGGAACATTTCTGCGATTTTTTATTTCAGCTCATGAAACATGGGACCAACAATTTACATGTTGCGTTTATATTTCTGTCCAATATATATATATATATATAAATACAGTATATATACAGTTGAAGTCGGATGTTTACATACACCTTAGCCAAATACATTTAAACTCTGTTTTTCACAATTTCTTAGTAAAAATTCCCTGTCTTAGGTCAGTTAGGATCACCACTTTATTTTAAGAATGTGAAATGTCAGAATAATAGTAGAGAGAATTATTTATTTCAGCTTTTATTTCTTTCATCACATTCCCAGTTGATCAGAAGTTTACATAAACTCAATTAGTATTTGGTAGCATTGCCTTGACAGAGTTCCTCCTGACAGAACTGGTGTAACTGAGTCAGGTTTGTAGGCTTCCTTGATCGAACACGATATTTCAGTCCAAACATAACGATGGTCATTATGGCCAAACAGTTCTATTTTTGTTTAATCAGACCAGAGGACGTTTCTCCAAAAAGTACCATCTTTTTCCCCATGTGCAGTTGCAAACCGTAGTCTGGCTTTTTTATGGTGGTTTTGGAGCAGTGCCTTCTTCCTTGCTGAGCGGCCTTTCAGGTTATGTCGATATAGGACTCGTTTTACTGTGGATATACAGTGTGGAGAACAAGTATTTGATACACTGCCAATTTTGCAGGTTTTCCTACTTACAAAGCATGTAGAGGTCTGTAATTGTTATCATAGGTACACTTTATCATAGGTACACAACTGTGAGAGATGGAACCTAAAACAAAAATCTAGAAAATCACATTGTATGATTTTTACTTGAGTAAAATTTTACCGTAGTACAGTCGTGGCCAAAAGTTTTGAGAATGACACAAGTATTGGTCTCCACAAAGTTTGCTGCCTCAGTGTTGATGATGGCAATTTGCATATACTCCAGAATGTCATGAAGAGTGATCAGATGAATTGCAATTAATTGCAAAGTCCTTCTTTGCCAAGAAAATGAACTTAATCCACCAAAAACATTTCCACTGCATTTCAGCCCTGCCACAAAAGGACCAGCTGCCATCATGTCAGTGATTGTCTCGTTAACACAGGTGAGAGTGTTGACGAGGACAAGCCTGGAGATCACTCTGTCATGCTGATTGAGTCAGAATAACAGACTGGAAGCTTTAAAATCATTGTTCTTCCTCTGTCAACCATGGTTACGTGCAAGGAAACACGTGCCGTCATCATTGTTTTGCACAAAAAGGGCTTCACAGGCAAGGATATTGCTGCTGGTAAGATTGCACCTAAATCAACCATTTATCGGATCATCAAGAACTTCAAGGAGAGAAGTTCAATTGTTTTGTTGTGAAGAAGGTGTCAGGGTGCCCAAGAAAGTCCAGCAAGCGCCAGGACCGTCTCCTAAAGTTGATTCAGCTGCGGGATCAGGGCACCACCAGTGCAGAGCTTGCTCAGGAATGGCAGCAGGCAGGTGTGAGTGCATCTGCACGCACAGTAAGGTGAAGACTTTTTGAGGATGGCCTGGTGTCAAGAAGTGCAGCAAAGAAGCCACTTCTCTCCAGGAAAAACATCAGGGACAGACTGATATTCTGAAAAAGGTACAGGGATTGGACTGCTGAGGACTTGGGTAGAGTCGTTTTCTCTGATGAATCCCTTTTCCGATTGTTTGGGCCATCCGTCCTGTGTCATGCCAACAGTAAAGCATCCTCAGACCATTCATGTGTGGAGTTGCTTCTCAGCCAAGGGAGTGGGCTCACTCACAGTTTTGCCTAAGAACACAGCCATGAATAAAGAATGGTACCAACACATCCTCCGAGAGCAACTTCTCCCAACCATCCAAGAACAGTTTGGTGACGACCAATGCCTTTTCCAGCATGATGGAGCACCTTGCCATAAGGCAAGAGTGATAACTAAGTGGCTCTGGAAACAAAACATCGACATTTTGGGTCCATGGCCAGGAAACTCCCCAGACCTTAATCCCATGGAGAACTTGTGGTCGATCCTCAAGAGGCGGGTGGACAAACAAAAACCCACAACTTCTGACAAACTCCAAGCATTGATTATGCAAGAATGGCCTGCCATCAGTCAGGATGTGGCCCAGAAGTTAATTGACAGCATGCCATGGCTGATTGCAGAGGTCTTGAAAAAGAAGGGTCAACACTGCAAATATTGACTCTTTGCATAAACTGAATGTCAATTATACTTCAGTGTACCATAGTAACTACTGACATAAAGATCTAAGAACACTGAAGCAGTAAACTTTGTGGAGACCAATACTTGTGTCATTTTCAAAACTTTTGAGAAGTTGAGAAGTGACTGTTGTTGTACTCTTACTGGAGTACATTTGTTCAGTACTCTACCCACCCCTGGCAGGAACCAATGGGATGCAGGAATGCCCGCATGCAGGAAACTGAATTGTGGGCCAATCACACTCTATTTGCAAGACGCGTGCAGTAGTACACACACACTACAATTCCTGTCCATTGCTTCTCAATGATGCTCTTTTAATAATTGAAAATAATGATACAACGTTCGTTTGTTTGTGCGTGTGTGGACCGGTGTGTGTGTGTGTGTGTGTCGGGACTGGGAGGGGGAGTCAAAACTATACATGAAAGAGAAGGATCAATATGTCTCCTCAGACCTTTACACTTCCGAGCACACCGATTGCGTTTTGGTACACCAAAAGTACATTCATTTCCAACGGAACTCTGCGTTTACCTTGCAGCATAGCATTGCAGAAGCAGTTGCAGTGCGTTCTGTGTGATGCATATGTTTGGATTGTAGCAGAAGATGAATGTTGAACTTTTGTTGCAGGCATATCTAGATGATGCTGCATACTATTTTGCGCAAAGACACTATCATTAGATCCCATGGCGGTGACGTTAGCGCTTACGCTACCAAACCTGTCATGAACACTTAACTCTTGACACTATTTTTACAGTAAATGGACAGTCTGGTAATGCTTTTGTTGTTGTTCATTCATGCAGTACTGATTGAACGTTTATTTCACGTGCTTGATAAAACAAAATAATCTAAAACAGTTGATGTGTTGAAAACAGTCACATAGCTATCCAAGTTAGCAAGCATGGCGTTTTCTTTTGACTGCGCAAAAGCGCAAGCAAGCAATGATGTTGTTTAAACTGGGTGCACTCCCACCCCACTGGCTACTTTTTACTTGGATGGTGACTTCAGTTTTTCGGGAATACATTGAAAAGTAACTTGACACTGTGTTAATAATCAGTCAGCACTGATTGACAATGACAATAAGAAAATTGCATTGACAGAGGAGGGAGCGTACTAAATCAATACACAAGGTAACTGCTTTAATGTTAGCTAGTTACATTGCTAACGCCTCGATCACACCGACAGGTCATTGCATTTTGGGACACCAGAAGTAAATTATTTATTTTGTGCGGTGAATACGTTGGATTTATCGAACGTACGCGTTAAACTGTATGTGTAGACGGCTTCACAGAAATGGTAGGTGAATGTTGAACTTCACCTACAAGTTATGTAAAGAAGAAAACTAATGTGACTATTCAACCTCTTGCTCCCTGATGATTCACAAAATGCCTGTTGTTGAATCATACTTCCATAAGGATTATGGTTGTTGATATTCAGGCGATAAACATGCCCAAGCAAATGTACTATCACAAAGAAGAACATTTAACTGGCTGAGCATGTTTGGATGAGTCGTTGCAGACCGCACCCCGGGTTAGTAGGATGATTCCGGGAAAACTACATGAGCTGTATGGGAAGAGGGTGTAGCTTGTTTCCAGCTTGCAGAAAATGTCCCAATTTGATTGTGATTTCTGTAAATGATATTTCCTGTGGTGCGCGTTACTCAGTGTTTTCAAATCTGTTTTTCAGCGAACCCCATCTGTTGCACATTTTGTCGTATTGCAGCATTATAACAGGTATGCTAGTGCTGGAATATAAAACATGTGCAACTGCTGGCGATCCCAAATGAACAGATTGAGACATTTTGAAATTGAAAATATTTTCACTTCACAGTATTAAGGCCACAGCACGCAAATATTTTTTCCACATTAGATGCAATATTTAATTTAACTAAAATGCATTGATAAAAAACTATACTTTATGCATATTGTTTTTACTTTATGCATATTGTTTTCGTCGTATCGTAGTCGCATTCATTTGAATTGTGTTCTTGTCCCACATGCCATACATTTAAAAACCATGAAGGCTATTTCCAATACCTGCTGCTTTCATTAGTGTAACATTTCAGATGATTTGTATAATTTCCCTAACTAAATAAATACATTCCTTTGTATATGCAACACTTGTTTATCTTCTTACCAGGGTGAACTTCAGGACCGCGCAGCTCTGCGTCTTCCAAAAATTGACTATCGTCGATAAGTTTGGAATACATCCCCTCGCATGCTGTTGATTCCATATCAACCATCTCGCCTCTCGCACTGGACCGCTGTGATGCTCGTCAATAAGAAACTGATGCAGCAGCTACAGTTAGACTATTTTGATTCTACCCCCGTCCCAACTCATGTGAAGCGAGGTGAAAATAAACAAGAGAATTCAGCAAGAGGTAGAGAGCATGTTTTGCAATGTAGCATGGACATTGGACAATAAGAAGAATGACGTTTCTGATCGTGTCTGTTCAACATTGCGCAGTTTCATGTGCCTGGAGCAATTTGTTGGCCAATGATATTATTACATAATAATTACACAATTGCATTGCCATACAGAGGCAGTTTTATCTTAAAAAACAAAAGACAATTCTGATAATATTTTTTTACAAAATATGCAAAATAGGTCAATTTATTATATCAAACGTCTGGCAATTATTTGTTACCTATCTGAATAAAAAAAGTAATAATAACTGTACTAATTAATACGCCATTAATTAACTATTGAAGTAGAATATAAGATTAGTAGCCTATATCTCGTTTTGTGTTTTTTATGTCTGTTTTGTGTGACATTTAATAGGCCTAATTTACACTGAACAAAGATATAAATGCAACATGTAAAGTGTTCGTCCCATGTTTCATGAACTGAAATAAAAGATCCCAGAAACTGTTCATATGCAATAAAAAAAGCTTATTTCTCTCAAATATTGTGCACAAATTTGTTTACATCCCTGTTTTTATTTGTTTTTATTTTATTTTATCCCTGTTAGTAAGCATATATCATTTGCCAAGATAATACATCCTCCTGACAGGTGGCATATCAAGAAGCTGATTAAACAGCATGATCATTACACAGATGCACCTTGTGCTGGGGACAATAAAAGGCCACTCTAAAATGTGCAGATTTGTCACACAACACAATGCCACAGATGTTTCAAGTTTTGAGGGAGCGTGCAATTGGTATGCTGACTGCAGGAATATCAACTAGAGCTGTTGCCAAATAATTTAATGTTTATTTCTCTATCTTAAGCCACCTCCAACATAGTTTTTGAGAATTTGTCAGTATGTTCAACCAGCCTCACAACTGCAGACCACGTGTATGGCGTCATGTGGGAGAGCAGTTTTCTGATGTGAACAGAGTGCCCCATGGTGGCAGTGGGGTTATGGTATGCGTTTTATCGATGGCAATTTGAACGCACAGAAATACAGTGAGGAGATCCCGAGGACCATTGTGAGGCCCATTTCCCCCCGTGTAAGCCATTGTAATAAAAAAGGGTGTATTTTTTTCTGCTGTTATTTTCCTTTGATCAGCCACTAGAGTGCACTACTAGCCTTTAAAATGCTTCCATGTACAGCGTGTGCAATAGGCTATAAACATTGTACAGCTACAGTAGTAATGCACGTCTATAAACAGTTTTATTATATGTATTAGTCTGAGGTCATATTTTTCCTGTAAGGTGACTGACAAGTGTTGAAAGGGAGTTGTATAGACCTACATACACGCTGCATAAAAAAAAAGTAAATTGATCAATCATTCATGTTTTTTTCAGCATTGATTCAAATCCGCAGGTCGTGGCGACCCTACACTGCCCCACTTCTTGTGTGGTGTTTTCACGAAAGGGGGTAGCTGCATCCCAATATGGCGACTGGAGTTTGGGAGATTGGGTGTATCAAAATGAAAGTAGTGGGCGTGTGGAAAGGACTGAGCGTATGGAAAGAAGTGTCGAAAGCGCTGTGCTATAGGTTAGATGGGTTTAATTGAGCAGTGTTTCGTTTTTTTTCCAGTTTCTTATCACACAAGCTAACGTACCGCGAGAGTTTGGACTTTGTGTTTAAGCCAGATGATGTGTCTTGAGTCGCATTTCACTGTTAGTTTTACACAAATAATTGTACATATAAAACTGACGATTGTTTATTTTTTATTAAAAGTATTTATGATGGGTGCACTGTCACGCTGATATTGGCTACTAGGTAGCTACTTCCCACGCAGTTGCAGGACAGTAGTGCTTGTCAAGCGGGAGCAAAGGGCTCTGTGTCCCGATGTTGCCATTCATGCCGTCACCATTGTTTAGTAGACAATGTATCAAGGTGACATCTACAGTGCATTCGGAAAGTATTCAGACCCCTTGACTTTTTCCACATTTTGTTACATTACAGCCTTATTCTAAAAAAACACTTTTCCTCATCAATCTACACACAATACCCCATAATGACAAAGCAAAAACAGGTTATTTGACATTTTTGCAAATTTAAAAACTGAAAATTGGAAACTGAAATATCACGTTTACATAAGTATTCAGACCCTTTAGTCAGTACTTGTTGAAGAACCTTTGGCAGCGATTACAGCCTCATGTCTTCTTGGGTATGACGCTACAACCTTGGCACACCTGTATTTCAGGAGTTTCTCCTATTCTCTGCAGATCCTATCAAGCTCTGTCACTCCTGCGTTCAAATCAAATCACATTTTATTGGTCACATACACCTGTTTGGAAGATGTTATTGCGGGTGTAGCGAAATGCTTGTGCTTCTAGCTGTCTAATAAGTAATATTTAACAGTTTCACAACATATACCCAAATACACATACATCTAAGTAAGGAATGAATTAAGAATATATACACTGGGGGCCAAAAGTTTGGAATATTACTCATTCAAGGGTTTTTCTTTATTTGCATTATTTTTTACATTGTAGAATAAAAGTAAAATCATAAACTATGACATAACACATATGGAATCATGTAGTAACCAAAAAAGTTTTAAACAAATCAAAATATATTTTATATTTGAGATTCTTCAAAGTAGCCACCCTTTGCCTTGATGACAGCTTTGCACACTCATGGCATTCTCTCAACCAGTTTTGATGTCTTCACTTTTATTCTACAATGTAAAAAACAGTGCAAATAAAGAAAAACCCTTGAATGAGTAATATTCCAAACTTTTGACCAGGGGTGTATATTTATATACAATTTGATTGGAGTCCACCTGTGGTAAATTCAATTGATTGCACATGATTTGGAAAGTCACACACACACACACACACACACACACACACACACACACACACACACACACACACACACACACACACACACACACACACACACACACACACACACACACACACATATATATATATATATATATATATATATATATATATATATATATATATATATATATATATGTGTGTGTGTGTGTATGTGTGTGTGTGTGTGACTTTCCAAATCATGTGCAATCAATTGAATAAAAAAAAAAAAAATATATATATATATAAATATATATATATATATATATTTCATGAATGACTCAGTGGTGAAAGATGTGTGAACCCCCAAATGAATGCACAATCAGTGGTTCTGGACAGAAGATAGGGTCAATACTATTGAACATTCACAACATGCTTGTGAAAAAAGCACCAGAGCGTTTAAAAAATACTGTCATGAACGGTGGGGATAAATTATGTAAATTCAATGTGTTTAGGTGCCCTTTGTGTGTGTGTGTGTGTATATGTGTGTGTGTACATGTGTACCTTTAACTTACATTGTGTAGGCTTACTAAGCTACACATTACACATCACATTGAGCCAGACAGTATCAAAATGTTAACTCCCTTTTTTTTGTATATGTTACTGTGACACTAAATCTTCTCAAATCAGAATGCTGTGTGATACTCCCCTGGATTAATTCACTATCTGGGAATCGGCCATGTCAAAATAGATATGGGATGTGGGTGACTCCTTTCAAGGGAATGCTGATCTTGCTTACTTTAGGATGTCCAGTAATACTGTATGTGTTTGGGGGTGGGGAAGGGATTGGGAAAATGGCACAGTGTGTTCCTGGTACTATTATAAACCATTACAAGCCTGCCAGAATGTGTGTTCCTACTACTGCTTTGAAGCAACTGATAGAATGCAGGGGAGTTACTGACACAGGGGGAAATTATTAACATTAGGCTACACTACTTCAGGGCCTAGCTAGCTAGTCTGGCCAAGCAAGACTGAGGCCTACCAGCATTGAATTCTGAGGTTGTTTTTGGCAAGGATATAATGATTGTGCAAGCTTAGATAGTTAGACAGTTGCACCACTACCTCTGTAGTGCAACGACCAAAAGGGAGTAACATTCAAAAGTAATGTAGAAACCAGTGTTGAGGTCAATTCCATTTAAATTCCAGTCAGTGAAATGTGTCGTTGTAATTGTAGTTTTGTTTACTTTCTGAGAGGAATATAAGGAGGCCTAAGGATCAGCATGGTGACACCCAGGCTGAAAAGCACACCCTTAAAGGCCCAGTGCAGTCAAAAACGATATAGTCCCACACTATGAGGGAGGAATAATATTGTGAACATTTTGATAATGCCCCTTTAGAGTTGTTTGAAAAAGCCAGCTGAAATTTTCGGCCTCTTTTGGTGGGATGGAGATTTGGCCTGCCTGGTGACATCACCAGGTGATATATTAGTTAATAGACCAAGAGGAAGGCGAGTTCCAAAACTTTCTGCCAATAACAGCTAGTTTTCATTTTTTTCTTTGGGGGGGGGGGGGGGGGGGGGGTAATTTTATGGTTTACAAACACTACCTGGTCAAAGGTCTATGTACTGAAAAGATGAAATATCTTGAGTGAGTGCCAAAATGGTCACATGCAAACACCTCTGATAATACACATCCTGTTGTGCATTGCTGCTTGATCAAACGAGCCACGTCGCGGACACCGACGTCTACAGTACCACCGACGTGGCCCTCTACCAAGGACTGTGGACTCCTTCTCCGTGGCCGACGTGAGTAAAACATTTACCGACGTGAGTAAAACATTTAAACGTGTTAACCCTTGCAAAGCTGCGGGCCCAGACGGCATCCCTAGCTGGGTCCTCAAAACATGTGCAGACCAGCTGGCTGGTGTATTTATGGCCATATCCAATCTCTCCCTATCCCAGTCTGTTGTCCCCACATGCTTCAACCACCATTGTCCCTGTACCTAAGAAAGAAAAGGTAACTGAACTAAATGACGATCGCCCCGTAGCACTCACCTCTGTCATCATGAAGTGCTTTGAGAGACTAGAAAAGGATCATATTACCTCCACCTTACCTGCCACCCTAGACCCACTTCAATTTGCTTACCGCCCCAATAGATCCACAGACGATGCAATCGGCACCACACTGCACACTGCCCTACCTATGTAAGAATGCTGTTAATTGACTATAGCTCAGCATTCAACACCATAACACCATAATACCTTTAAGCTCGAGGCCCTGGGTCTGAACCCCGCCCTGTGCAACTGTCCTGGACTTCCTGACGGGTCGCCCCCAGGTGGTGAAGGTAGGAAACAACACCTCCACTTCAATGATCCTCAACACGGGCCACACAAGGGTGCATGCTCAGCCCTTTCCTGTACTCCCTGTTCACCCATGACTGCGTGGACAGGCATCTGCACCGCTCACAACCGCAAAGCTCTCCAGAGGGTGGTGCGGTCTGCCCAACGCATTACCAGGGACAAACGTCCCGCCCTCCTGGACACCTACAGCACCTGATGCAACAGGAAGGCCAAAAAGATCATCAAGGACATCAACCACCCGAGCCACTGCCTGTTCACCCCTGTATCATCCAGAAGGCGACGTCAGTACAGGTTGCATCAAAGCTGGGACCGAGAGACTGAAAAACAGCTTCTATCTCAAGGCCATCAGAATGTTCAACAGCCATCACTACCACATCAGAGGCGGCTTTCTAGAGAAGATTTGGGTGTATTGGGTATATGTTGTGTAATTGTTTGATATTGCTTGTTAGATATTACTTCACTGTTGGAGCTAGAAACACAAGCATTTCGCTACATTGATTTGAAAAGCCTCAGTTCGTCAGGGCATGGACTCTACATTGTGCCGAAAGCGTCCAAAAGGGATGCTGGCCCATGTTGATTCCATTACATCCCACAGTTGTGTTAAGTTGTCTGGATGTCCTTTGGGTGGTGGACCATTCCTGATACACACAGGAAACTGTTGAGCTTGAAAAACCCAGCAGGGTTGCAGTTCTTGACACACTCAAACCAGTGTGCCTGGCATCAACTACCATACTCTGTTCAAAGGCACTTAAATATTTTGTCTTGCCCATTCACCCTCTGAATGGCATACATACACCAATCATGTTTAAAAATCTTATGTTTAACCTGTCTTCTTCCGTTCATCTACACTGATTGAAGTGGATTTAACATGCAACATCAATAAGGGATCATAGCTTTCACTTCGGCACTTCTGTGTTTTGTAAAAGAGGGGGAAATCATTTAAATAAAGAGATACATTTAAGTTTATATTACACAGACGTGGTTTATTTTAACAACAATTTACAGTTATCAATTTCTCCTTGGCAAACAGTGACATTAGATCCCAGTGAAGCTGCAAAGGCTGCTACTAGTTTGGGCTTTGCCTCAGCAGTTAGCTCATGAATCATCACAAATGAAGTTTTTTTGGGAAAGGTGGTGGTAGCAGTAGTTGTAAAGAGCACTCTGAATCCTGCAGGTCCGGTTCATCAGTAGTTGTAAAGAGCACTCTGAATCCTGCAGGTCCGGTTCATCAGTAGTTGTAAAGAGCACTCTGAATCCTGCAGGTCCGGTTCATCAGTAGTTGTAAAGAGCACTCTGAATCCTGCAGGTCCGGTTCATCAGTAGTTGTAAAGAGCACTCTGAATCCTGCAGGTCCGGTTCATCAGTAGTTGTAAAGAGCACTCTGAATCCTGCAGGTCCGGTTCATCAGGATTTCCTTTGAATTCTGCCACCAATACACTATGTAAATGATGAATGCAAATATATTTATATTAAGTCTCTTGCTTGTAACAGACCATGAACCCAGAACCAGGATAGAGTCTGGGCTATATTTTAACAAACCTAACGCAATGGTAAATCTTAGCGCTGGCGTTATATAGGTTTGAGGGTGTGTCAGAAATATTTTTGCTAATTTCACAACCAAAATTATAGGCGCAGTAGCTGGCGGTGACGTGAAAGGGCTGGGTTTTGATTAATTAATAAGTTGTGGGTGTGTCAAGGCTTGGCTTCACTGGCCAATCAGAACACGCTCCATGGCTAAATATGTGGTTGCTTTTATGTATCAAGTCCAATTATAATGTTATTCCGTTATAGCCTAGTTCGTCAAATAGCCTACCCCATATTTTCTAAATATGTTGTATTTGTTGGCGTTCATAAGTATTAGGGATACAGCCTGGGATCGAACCCAGGTCTGTAGTGACGCCTCTACTACTATACATTTTACCGATACACTGTCTCATCTGCTCAGTGATGCAATTTATAAACTTGATCTCCACTGTAAAAAGCTTCTAGACATTATCTCCGACATTTGCAATCTCCACTAAAAGCAATAATAGACTTAGCCACGAGGCCTCTCCTGTTTCTTTTCTTAATACAATTATAATAAAAACAAAACAACAACATGTTTTAAATAGGATTTATATGTAAATAAAGTACTGGCACCATCATTGCTCCCCATGGGTATAAAATATAGACAAGGCAACATAGACTATGGAGGATTTTACACAGATCCAAACCTTTCACAGGAAGCTGGATAAATATAAAGAGAAAGGGGGAATGTCCACTCACCATTATCCTGCTCGCAAATGTAATATATTTTTAATAAGTTTGGTTTTTAATCAATTTAAACAAAAAACGATCAATATGTTTTTTAAACCAACAACAATATTTCTAAATAGGATCGTGTCAGAAGCGTGATATCATAAATTGCTTCTCTCGTTCAATGACACTGTGTGCACGCGTGTAGCACATCTACAGAAAATACTAGGTCCTGTCAATTGAATCTTTGCCTTTGTGCGAGGCAGATCAACAACAAAAAATCTGTCATTATAGGAATATTGAATAGTTTGGAGGAGCTTGTCTTCGGTAATCGGACAAGGGGTGTTCTTTGTAAATGGGGATGGATAGCCTACTTGAACAAGCGAAATGCAGGTATGTGAATTGTGTCTATTTGATCTTCTATGTCTCAGCAGACCATTTAAAACATATTCATAAGCTACTTCTGGCTAATGGCCAGGATAAAAAGACGCACCTATGCAATGCTGCTAAACCAGCCATTATTGAGGGGTGGGTAGGTTACCTTTGGTTTATAATCAAATTCAACAAAATATGGGTGGAAAACAATTATTTTTTTATGTTTCTAAATACGAGATTCAACGCAGAGATGGCACATCTCTCCTTACATGGGCACTGTGCATCATGGCTGGATAGGCTGCGCTTCCCCTCTCAAAATCCATGCCATTATCAACTGCGTTACCGCTAAGACCTGCTTTTTGCTTCTTAAAACTTCCCTTTAACATTGCTTGTCACTTTCGCACTTGTTTTTAAGGACATACCTCAAATATTGCTGTGGGATTATTTAAGATACTCTTTGAAGAGATAGTGTTTCAGATGTTTTCCGAAGATGTGCTGGGACTCTGCTGTCCTAGCTTCAGGGGGAGAAGAGCTTTGACTGGGCTGAGCGGGAGCTGCCCTCCCGTAGCGGTAGGAGGGCCAAGAGACCAGAGGTGGCAGAACGGAGTACCCGGGTTGGGGTGTAGGGTTTTAGCAGAGCCTGAAGGGAGGGGCAGTTCCTCTTGCTGCTCCATAGGCAAGTACCATGGTGGATGCAAGCTTCAATTGGAAGCCAGTGGAGTGTGCGGAGGAGCAGGGGTTTGATGGCACAAGCGGGGAGCCCAGCCAACAGCGAGTTGCAGTAGTCCAGACAGGAGATGACAAGTGCCTGGATTAGGACCTGCGTCGCTTCCTGTGTGAGGTAGTGTGGTACTCTACGGACGTTGTAGAGCATGAACCTGCAGGAGCGAGTCACTGCTTTGATGTTTACCAAGAAAGACAGGGTGTTGTCCAAGGTCACGCCAAGGTCATTTGCACACTGGAAGGGGGACACTGTGGAGTTGTCAACTGTGATGGAGAGGTCTTGGAGTGGGCAGGCCTTCCCCGGGAGGACGTGCAGCTCTGTCTTGTCAAGGTTGAGCTTGAGGTGGTGGGCCGACATCCAAGCAGAGCTATCTGTCAGAAGGGAGGAAGGAGAAAAGTAGTTGAGTGTCATCCTCATAGCAATGATAGGAGACACCATGTGAGGATATGACGGAGCCGAGTGTCTTGGTGTATAGAGAAAAGAGGAGAGGGCCTAGAGCCACGCCCTGGGGGACACCAGTAGTGAGAGTATGTGGTGCACACACAGATCCTCTCCACGCCACCTGGTAGGAGCGGCCTGCCAGGTAGGATGCAATACAAGAGTGTGCAGAGCCTGAGACGCTCAGCCCTGAGAGGGTGGAGAGGAAGATCTGATGACACAACTCACATTCCATGAGTATTTTCAGACTGACGAAGCCCCAAAACACCTAATGAGAGGAAGGAGGGCATACTGCAGGAGTTGCACAATCTCACTACTTCAAGTTTCACTGCTAAACTTCCTCTCCTCGATTCCGTGGAAACTGAACCTTGACCTCTGAACCCCAAAGGATCCTGACCCCTGGTGTCACTAATAGTGAACCTGTCCCTGGGTGTAGGCTAGGCTACTCAATCTGCTATGGGCATTGTGACTATGAGTGAGGTCATAGTCATAGTGGGTACATTCCAGTCTAACTGCTTTGTGCATGTCCTTTCCTGTACCCTATACCTCTCTCAGAAAGGTTGTACTTTTCACTAGTGATGGAAAGTTTGGCTCTTTTTACTGACTCTGATCTTTTCCACTTCCACTTGTTCAGTAAAAACAAACTAATCTTTCGACTCATTTCGTTCATTTGAGTCAGTAATACCGGAGCAAGTAAGACCGCGTACAGTCGAAAGATGACTGTCATTTGTGACTGAGACTTGTAAACGTGTGTTTTAAACAATGTACATCTGTTGATTGCTAGGCATACAGATATTGTTTTTTTTTTAAATTCATTTGAAACTAGGTCGATTTGTGGCTGCAACCGGACTAATTTGTGAATGACGGAATGTATTGCTTGACTGTCATGAGGGTGATAAGTAGCCTGACGACTCTTCTGATGCTCTGTCATTCACTACATGCTTCACTACATACTTCACTACATACTTCTCATTATGGAGAAGAAAGTAATGTCCGTGGGCGTGGCATAGTGTTTGGCCAGAGCAAGTAGTCTAGGTGACCAGGCAAAATGAATCAATTGATTCATTCTCGACTTTGAGTTTGTTGAGCAGAGGCTGTGTATGTTTTGGTTCTACAAAGCTGTGTCCATCACAACATTCAATAATCAATTAATTGCAGTAATTCTTGCACCATGCGATCAATTATCAGTTCTAAACATGTATTTTTATTCTCTGGAGCAGTTGAGCCGGAGGAGCGTCTTTGCTGTAGGACTCATTGAGGCTAAACAAACGACTAAAATGAACGATTCACTTAGAAAAACTAATCATGACTCTCGAGTCAGTAAAAAGAGTCGTTCATAAAGAATGAATCATTCGCAAACTGCACATCACTACTGTAACGACCCTGGGTTTATAAGCGCGGATATCGACTCTGCCGCTTGAGCATGCTTTTGGGCATGGGGCACAGTCGATGGAGTGCTGGACTTCGGGACAGAAGGTTGAGGGTCCGAGATCTGCTCCCTGTCGGTTTAATTTCACTACTTTTCACAGGATCCCTCTGCAATCTCGGCACTCTGGTCTGGCTGCTGGAAAGGAAGAGGGCCTGGGGCCTCATTTATAACCTTGTGTAAATTTCATACTAAATATCTGTGTGCAACATTTCTGAAAAGACTGAGCACATACAAAGACATTGAGATGTATAAACTTGGCGTACGCCATACATACCCATGTTTCTGTTATTAATCAGACCCAAACTTAATTGAATGTCTTTGTAGGTGATGGTAGAATGTTAAACATTTGCAGTGACATTTGCTGTAGGTTTAGGCTCTGTCCGACAAAAGGTTGATGAAAGACAACAGCAATTGCAAACAATTGTAAACAGACCGTTTGAATTTAATAGGGCCTTATTTTTTGCATTGACTTTTTCTCGAACTGATTGTCTACTTACAGTGGTAGGCATACACACCTCAACGCAAAAGATCAGCTGTTAAATTATACTATATGTTATAAACCACACTTCCTTTCTGATGCATAGAGCAAAATACTGGCAATAATAGCGTATCTAATAGGCCCAAGTAAATGACAGATGGCGCATGGTCATTTGGGAATATGAACCTATCATGGCCAGAAAAGGTGAAGAATGTATTCTACAATGGTTATGAAGAGATGGATTATGTGTATAAATGCAATATCTTCCACTCAAAATGTCCAATTAAAGTATTCAGACATAAACTACAGAAGTAATCTACAACCGTCGTTAATAAACTGGGCTCCGGATTGGATGGCATAGAACAAAATACTTGAAATAGCTTATCTGTGTGAAGTGGGGCCAATTAAACGAGAGAGGGACTAACGGTATCCTTGTTGTAGGCCTGTGTTACCTCATGGGTATGAAACCATGACAGACAAGGTGAGGAATTTATTATGAAATGATCATGGAAATTCAATAAATAATAGCCTAGGAAATAGATGCCTATTTCTAATTATTTTAAAATGCAAAGATATACTAAAGGATTGCATCTTGTTATTAACCTTTTATTGTTATGAATAAGCTTGTCCATCATATCCCCCATTTGCACAAAACACTAATCTACTTGCCTGCTTGCAATGCAAAGTTACGGGAAGGTGATCACATTTTCATACCAAGTTCAGTTTTTATAAATGCCAACTTTTGCGTGAAAACTGGTGCATGCATTTTTTTGGGGTTGATTTTGTAAGCATGGTTTATAAATGAGGCCCCTGGGCCTTGGACGTGGAGGGGGATTCACTATAAGGTACTCTGGTCTAGGAGATGCTGCCTGTCTGGTTAAGTTTCAGGTCTGTGAGCTAGAGAAGCCAGTGGTAAAGAAGTAATATTTGGTCAATGAAGAAGAACACAAACAAGCAAACTTGAAAGCTACTTTGTAAAAACAAAAGAGAAACAGTTGGAAATTGCATACTTCTGGACTTGTACCAGCAAGTTACAACCATTTTAATCTGCCTTCTACAAAAACAGACACATGAGAGCGTGATTACAGGGTAGGATAATGACAGTGCTGAAACCTCCTCCCCTCCCCTCCCCTCCCCTCCCCTCCCCTCTCTCAAGGCTACGCTCTGGGAACTGTCCCTGCACTGTCCTCGTTACATATGAGCAAAACCTGAAAGACCTAATTTGTGACTGAGGGCTAATATTTAGCCTACAATGTTCATGGGTGAGACACACTCACTCGATCTACCAAGCAGACTTATTTATGAACAAATGTCCTGGGCAGGCACACCTTCCTGACAGTGACAGGGTTTTTGAAAGTCAGGTAAAGGTAGCCTAGAACCCACAGTTTGTATAATTATTAAATAATTATACAAACTCCTCTTGGCTTTAATTTTCAAGACAATTGCTCAAAAACACTTCAGTAGATTTGATTTCATGCCTTACTACACACTCTTGTTTGACATGCAGAACACAACCTAATACACTGGCAACAAAAAGCCTGAGATCCTAGATGTGGTGTAATCTTAGAAGACAGAAAGACAGCTTTAAAAGGGATCCAGAGATATTTTAGTACACTTACATTTTATTGAGTACATTGTTACACAGTTGTCCCATTGTTTTAACAGCCAACCAGACCAACAGTAAAATAAAAAAAATAAAAAGCCATTGTTGACTTAAGGCCCAAGGGGCGCAGCAGTCTAAGGCACTGCATTGCAGCGCTAGAGGCGTCACTAAAGACCCGGGGTTTGATCCCGGGCTGTGTCACAACCAGCCGGCGCACAATTGGCCAAGCGTCGTACGGGTAAGGGGAGGGTTTGGCCGGGGTAGGCCGTCATTGTAAATAAGAATGTGTTCTTAACCGACTTGCCTAGTTAAATAAAGGTTAAATATTTTAACTAGTTATTAACTTGATGGACTGGTCACTTCCAAGAGCTTCCTGCACCTTATAGTGTTTGTTCATCCAACCGTACATTCACATTCCCTTTCCAATTACACTTGACAGGTTAGCTCATTTTATATGAATGTTTTACAAGAGGATCAAATCCAGTTCAAATGTAAATGTGTTGTTTCAAATCAAGTCTATTATAGTTCGGATAACATATGGATGCTTTAATTAACCCACCTCTGAGCTCAGGGTGTCAGTTTCCCACCCTGAGCTCGCAACTTGCCCACCGCAGGGATTCTCTGTCTCTGTTGTTAAAGCGTGTCTTTCTTTCCTTTCTTTCTTTCTTTCTTTCTTTCTTTCTTTCTTTCTTTCTTTCTTTCTTTCTTTCTTTCTTTCTTTCTTTCTTTCTTTCTTTCTTTCTTTCTTTCTTTCTTTCTTTCTTTCTTTCTTTCTTTCTTTCTTTCTTTCTTTCTTTCTTTCTTTCTTTCTGAGGCATATCTGTGAAGAAACAGGGGGACTGGTGTGGCAGGAGAGGAGAGCACCATTGCATACACACACACACCAACTGCAAATCCTCTCGGTTATCTTACCAGTAAAGAGTAAACACAGGATTTCAAAAATGAACCGTTGGTCCACCTTTATGTCCTGTCATTCCAAATCCCAGGAATGAGAGAGAGAGAGAGAGGTGATTGGCTGTTTTGAAACACAGAGACTGAGGTTGGCTAGCTAGATATAGGTAGGAAAGTTCACTTTGAAAAGAAACAAGACTGTGACAAATGCAAATCGCAGTAACAACAGAAGAATAAATAAAATAAATCAGTGGCGTGTCTATACAAAGAGGAAATGATTAATGAACGTAGGACTGGTCAGTCGTTAAAGAATCATATGTTTTTCTGTAAATAACCTGAGAAAGTTTCTGATATTTGAAATATTCAAATTAAAATAAAGTAAGAAACCCCAAACAGATGACAGAATACCAAGCCTAAATAGTACAATGTTCATTACAGTATACATTTACATAAAGTAAATCATATTTACAAAGGGAGCGGTTTATTGATGTGCCATCTTTTTTTCAGAGCTGATCTATCCCTTTAACAAACAATAGTCAACTACACTAAAACACTGTTCCGGTAAAGTTGTCCATTTCTCCCTGTTTATCTTCAAGAATTACACCAACTAGCAAAAACACAACAATCTCATTCTTCCTCAGTCAATCAAGTTTCTTATTTAGATCTCTTTGACAACTAATGAGCCATATGACAATATCAAATGCAGTCGTTAGACCAATTTGGACCAGTGTATATATGCTGAACAAAAATATAAACGCAACACGCAACAATTTCAAAGATTTTGCTGAGTTACAGTTCATATGAGGAAATCAGTCAATTAAAATGTATTCATTAGGCCCTAATATATGGATTTCGCATGACATGGCAGGGGGGCAGCCATAGGGCATAGGCCCACCCACTTGGGGGACAGGCCGACCCACTGGGGAGCCAGGCCCAGCCAATCAAAATTAGTTTTTCACAACACAAAGGCTTTATTACAGACAGAAATACACGCTCCCTCAAAACTTGAGACATCTGTGGCATTGTGTTGTGTGACAAAACTGCACATTTTACAGTGGCCTTTTATTGTCCCCAGCACAAGGTGCACCTGTGTAATGATCATGCTTTTTAATCAGCGTCTTGACATGCCACACCTGTCAGGTGGATTAATTATCTTGGCAAAGGAGAAATGCTTACTTAAAGGGATGCAAACAAATTTGTGCACAACATTTGAGCAAAATAAGCTTTTTGTGCATATGGAACATTTCTGGGATCTTTTTTTTCAGCTAATGAAACATGGGACCGGCACTTTAAATGTTGCGTTTATATTTTTGTTCACTGTATTTGGTTACTGTGTTCAAGTTCTGGTGTCTGTGTATCTGTCTTTATGTGCGTGTCTTTCTGTTACAGAATGCTTTATATAATTACATGTTTTAACAGAGTATGTGAAACCACAGGAGTAAACACCTTCCACAGCCAAGTGACATTAACATTACCAGGCCTACCAGAGTAACTGTCCTGTACTGTTCATGCAACGCAAAACCCCCCACTGACTTTAAATGGCAGGGAGAAAACTAAACAGAAAAATAACTCCTAACCCATAGTACTGTGTGTTCTAATTGAAGGTATGTATGACTGGGTGCCACACACCCTTGTGTGCTGTCAAACAACTAACAACTAACTAACAACTTTGACAGCAAACAACTTATTATCATTAACTGGATTTAAAAACACACCATCAGCTCAATGTATTAATCTGAGGGTTCCAAACAATAAATACTAGTGACAAAAAACAAAGCTAAGAAGCAGGCAAAAAGGGGTTGTGTTACAGTTAACATAAAATGGCACTTGTTCATTCATATTTCTAAAAACATAGTCTTGTCTTTTTTTGGTAAAAATGACGAAAGCCCAAATTATAAAAACAATATTCCAATTTTAACGAAAGATCCATTTCAAAAGTGAAACACAAATAATGAAACTCAGTAGTACAACCAAAGAATGTCTTTGCCCACAAAAATATTCCTACCATTTTTTTCTCCACCGAACACTTGCTGCGTGTTGGATCTTGTCATTGCTGTCTTCGCATTAAGCTCTTACGAGGTAAAGACAAAAAAGAAAAGAGAAAAAAACAACAACCTTGGCATCAAGCAGACACCCGGCTGTGGTAAAGTCAGATTTTCGAACCTGTGTCCGTCAGGTGTTTGAAAGATTCAGACGATCCTTGCCCATTCGCCTTGATGTTGTAATCAGTGATGAGTGACCAAATGACTAAGCCCTACAGTCCTGTGGGACTCCTGTGTATTGCACCACTAAAACCTCCTCCAGTTTCTAAAAGCTGTAAGGATCACTCGTGACGGACAGGGCATCACCATCGCTCAAGTCTATGATGCGATTCATTTCCCAAGGAATGTGGGGAGAAATTGATGTAAGCGATGACATTCCTCCGTTTTGCGAAAGAGGAAGAGTCAGCATCCCAGGGAGTGTTGGAAGCTAGCCAATTGGAAGCTAGCCAATGGGATGGATGCAGAAGAGGGAAGGTGTGTGAAGGAAAACAAGTCCATACAGAGAGATAGATGTTAGATGGGATAGATGTGTTGGAGATTTCTGGTCCAATCCAAGCCCAAGGACCCAGAGTCCCAGACACACACCACAATTTTCAAAGGAGAAGACCAGGTCCTCTGATGTGTGAGGGTTAGGGAGGTGTGATGTTGTGACCCCTGGGGTTATGTGGACTTTGTGATGAATAGTTTTTATGGCTGGACAGACCTGGGGGAGGTTTCTAGCTGTGGTCTTCCCGACTGCAGAGATCGATCTTGAGGGGAATAATTGTATGATTCTTTGGACTGATAGCTCCTGTGGGGAGAAAGAAAGGGGTCACATAACTCCCAGTTTACCCCTTAGTGCTACTTACAACAACAAGAACAACTTCTGAAGTTGAATAACTCATCATCCCTCATCTGAAAGTCTTTCACCTCTTAGGTGAACATTGACAACAGTTCATACAGTATCTGCTGGGTTTTGTTCTACTTGAACTCCCCAAATACTAATAGGTCAAAATCAAATAATAACAACAACAACGAGGACCTTTGTCTTTACTTGTTCATTCAGACGAAAGAAGGACACACTGATTTACTGAAGCTATGCCAGACTCGTCAAACACGTGTGATAGGGAGTGTCACCACAGAACGGTAGGTGTAACCTCAAACACAATGCAATACAATACAAATGTCCTCAACAAGGACATGTTTGTCCCAGGTCATTGGAGACAGCCTTGATGACTGTTGTTACAGCAGAGGATAATGCTAGCCTGTGTCGCCTGACTAGGGAACACAAACAACTAGAGGATAATATATAAATATCAAAGAGCGGCTTACCCAGCTTTCCTCTGGGCACTCTTCTAGTATGGCGACTCAATCCTGAAACAGAACATAAAAGAAAATAGTGTTGTTGTGTGGATGATAACTTCACTTTGACAAACTGAATGACTATTATTTCAAAGGAATAATCCTCCTAATTTCTTTGATGGAATGCCCAAAGATAGCTCTTTACACTTGTACCTGTATACGGGTTGAACATTTGGACACTGATAAGCGCCTAAATTGGAATGCAGTGGCTGTACAGTAACATGCTATACACTCATAACATGCTATACAATGCAGTGGCTGTACAGTAACATGCTATACACTCATAACATGCTATACAATGCAGTGGCTGTACAGTAACATGCTATACACTCATAACATGCTATACAATGCAGTGGCTGTACAGTAACATGCTATACACTCATAACATGCTATACAATGCAGTGGCTGTACAGTAACATGCTATACACTCATAACATGCTATACAATGCAGTGGCTGTACAGTAACATGCTATACACTCATAACATGCTATACAATGCAGTGGCTGTACAGTAACATGCTAAACACCCAGTTTATTAGGTACAGGACCGGGTCTGACACCCTTTTGCCTTCAGAACAGCCTGAACTCTTCTGGCATGGACACGTTGTTCAATTGGTATCAAAGGACCTAGTGTGTTCAGGAAAACATTCCCCAAACCAATACAGCACCGCCACCAGTCTGTACCGTTGACACCAGGCAGGATGGGGCCATGGACTCATGCTGCTTACGGCAAATCCTGACTCTGCCATCAGCATGAGGCAAGAGGAACAGGGATTCGTCGGACCAGGCATTGTTTTTCCACTCCTCCATTGTCCAGTGTTGGTGATTGTGTGTCCACTGGAGCTCCTTGTTCTTGTTTTTAGCTGATAGGAGTGGAATCCGGTGTGAAGAGTTGTGAGTTCCGAGATAAGGACCCTGGGACTAAACATCTCTGCAACTGGATCCTGGAGCGCCAAGTCTAGGTCCAAAAGGCTTCTTAACAGCTTCTACTCCCAAGCCATAAGACTCCTGAACAGCTAATCAAATGGCTACCTGGACTATTTGCATTGAATTTTTGCCTTCAACCTCTCTTATCAACTAGCATTTTTCGCCCACAGGACTGCCGCTGACTGGATGGTTTTTGTTTGTCGCACCATTTCCGGTAAACCCTAGACACTGTTGTGCGTGAAAAGCCCAGAAGGCCGGCCGTTTCTGAGATACTGGAATCGGTGCGACTGGCACTGACGATAATACCATGCTCACAGTCGCTTAGGTCACTTGTTTTGCCCATTCTAATGTTCAATCGTACAGTAACTGAGTAACTGAATGCCACGTGACTCACTGTCTGTAGGAGAAAAACATTTTCGTGAACAGGGTGGCGCACCTAACATGGTGCCAACTGAGTGTACATGACGTCAGAGCTCGAGGTCTCCGCTTCACAGTGCGGTATGGGTTACCCCCATCCCTCCCTCTAATTGGGCAACTTGAGCAAATGTTTTGTTGTCTGAGTGAGGGGAAATGCTCTAAATAAAGAGGACTCGATGTACTTGTATGGCTTTTATGCCATACAAGTATAAAACTCATGTAATATCCAGTACATTGTCCACGTTTATGATCACTATGCTTGATGTTCAGTTGCAAGGTGACGTGGCGTCATACCCTGGGTTGTTCTGAACAGAATGAGCCTATGAGCCTATTCTTGCCCTAGCTATTCCTAGCACAGGAATAGCTTAAAATAGCACCTTATACAGTAGTTGAAGACTCTTCTTTGAGTCATAAAGGTGAATTGAAATTCCTTAGGAACTGAGCACACTTTGGAGAGGTGTGTAGCCACTTTGAGGCACCAGTTAGACCTCTCACTCAAACCCTTGTAATTTATGTGTCTTATGTTGTACCTACCGCATATTTCCCATTAATATTCATGTTACTGAATGTATCCAGAGTATTTTCAGATTTCGTTATCAACAAATGCGGCGAAAAGTACAGTAAATGTAAAATGCACATAAAATCAACATTGTAATGTTTGGATTCAGTCTTGTGTCAAATTGAATGTTTTGTTCATTAACCATTTAAACTTGTAGGAATTGGCCTATCTACAGTGGGGAGAACAAGTATTTGATACACTGCCGATTTTGCAGGTTTTCCCACTTACAAAGCATGTAGAAGTCTGTAATTTTTATCATAGGTACTCTTCAACTGTGAGTGACGGAATCTAAAACAAAAATCCAGAAAATCACATTGTATGATTTTTAAGTAATTAATTTGCATTTTATTGCATGACATAAGTATTTGATACATCAGAAAAGCAGAACTTAATATTTGGTACAGAAATCTTTGTTTGCAATTACAGAGATCATAAGTTTCCTGTAGTTCTTGACCAGGTTTGCACACACTGCAGCAGGGATTTTGGCCCACTCCTCCATACAGACCTTCTCCAGATCCTTCAGGTTTCGGGGCTGTCGCTGGGCAATACGGACTTTCAGCTCCCTCCAAAGATTTTCTATTGGGTTCAGGTCTGGAGACTGGCTAGGCCACTCCAGAACCTTGAGATGCTTCTTACGGAGCCACTCCTTAGTTGCCCTGGCTGTGTGTTTCGGGTCGTTGTCATGCTGGAAGACCCAGCCACGACCCATCTTCAATGCTCTTACTGAGGGAAGGAGGTTGTTGGCCAAGATCTCGCGATTCATGGCCCCATCCATCCTCCCCTCAATACGGTGCAGTCGTCCTGTCCCCTTTGCAGAAAAGCATCCCCAAAGAATGATGTTTCCACCTCCATGCTTCACGGTTGGGATGGTGTTCTAGGGGTTGTACTCATCCTTCTTCTTCCTCCAAACACGGCGAGTGGAGTTTAGACCAAAAAGCTCTATTTTTGTCTCATCAGACCACATGACCTTCTCCCATTCCTCCTCTGGATCATCCAGATGGTCATTGGCAAACTTCAGACGGGCCTGGACATGCGCTGGCTTGAGCAGGGGGACCTTGCGTGCGCTGCAGGATTTTAATCCATGACGGCGTAGTGTGTTACTAATGGTTTTCTTTGAGACTGTGGTCCCAGCTCTCTTCAGGTCATTGACCAGGTCCTGCCGAGTAGTTCTGGGCTGATCCCTCACCTTCCTCATGATCATTGATGCCCCACGAGGTGAGATCTTGCATGTTGCCCCAGACCGAGGGAGATTGACCGTCATCTTGAACTTCTTCCATTTTCTAATAATTGCGCCAACAGTTGTTGCCTTCTCACCAAGCTGCTTGCCTATTGTCCTGTAGCCCATCCCAGCCTTGTGCAGGTCTACAATTTTATCTCTGATGTCCTTACACAGCTCTCTGGTCTTGGCCATTGTGGAGAGGTTTGAGTCTGTTTGATTGAGTGTGTGGACAGGTGTATTTTATACAGGTAACGAGTTCAAACAGGTACAGTTAATACAGGCAATGAGTGGAGAACAGGAGGGCTTCTTAAAGAAAAACTAACAGGTCTGTGAGAGCCGGAATTCTTACTGGTTGGTAGGTGATCAAATACTTATGCAATAAAATGCAATAAAATGCTAATTAATTATTTAAAAATCATACAATGTGATTTTCTGGATTTTTGTTTTAGATTCCGTCTCTCACAGTTGAAGTGTACCTATGATAAAAATGACAGACCTCTACATGCTTTGTAAGTAGGAAAACCTGCAAAATCAGCAGTGTATCAAATACTTGTTCTCCCCACTGTAGATAGGCCAATTCCTAAAAGTTTAAATGGTTAATGAACAAACACTAATGCCCTGATGAACACGACCAATGTTGGCAGGTACTGTAACCTTTTTAATGCTGGGATTTTATCTCAGAAAGCATCTATCCTAGTTTTGTGCCATTGATAAGAGCAGTATGACATAACAATGGGGACAAACACAGGAAGAAGAGGATGACTCAATAGCTACAATGTCAACTACAAGTACTTGGCAGTTGTCACTTTGATGCCTGTGTAACATTACTATGGCTGAAATACGGCATGTCTTCACAAAATATGGAGGAAACTTGAAGTCATAGCGAGGACAGAGGGAACCAAGTGGAAGAGAGAATTGTAGAGTAAGAATGTTGGAATGAGTGAAAGACAGAAGAGGACAGAAGAAGAGTGAGAGGGACAGAAAAAGAGAGAGAGAGAGAGAGAGAGAGAGACCTGTGCAGACACGACGGTGACATTCCACACTCTCCCCTATCACCAGTGACTACCCTGGAAAGGGGAGAAATCCAAGTGTACGGCAATAAAGAAGAGCATAACTTCACCTTATCTAACCAATATAGAAGAGCATAACTTCACCTTATCTAACCAATATAGAAGAGGATAACTTCACCTTATCTAACCAATAAAGAAGAGCATAACTTCACCTTATCTAACCAATAAAGAAGAGCATAACTTCACCTTATCTAACCAATATAGAAGAGGATAACTTCACCTTATCTAACCAATATAGAAGAGCATAACTTCACCTTATCTAACCAATAAAGAAGAGCATAACTTCACCTTATCTAACCAATTTAGAAGAGCATAACTTCACCTTTTCTAACCAATAAAGAAGAGCATAACTTCACCTTATCTAACAAATATAGAAGAGGATAACTTCACCTTATCTAACCAATAAAGAAGAGCATAACTTCACCTTATCTAACCAATATAGAAGAGGATAACTTCACCTTATCTAACCAATATAGAAGAGCATAACTTCACCTTATCTAACCAATAAAGAAGAGCATAACTTCCCCTTATCTAACCATTGTTCCACTGACTCAATCTCTGTCCACCTCTCTAGTCCATCAAAATGTACCCGAAAACTGAAAGAGAGAGATGCTGCTTATAAACAAAGTGACTGTGGACAAAGGGGAGGAGCAATCCAGCAGGTCGGACCCGAGGCGTATGTAGCAGGGGCTCCTAACGATCACGGACTACAAAAAGAAAGCCAGCCCCATCACGGTCACTAACGCCACCCTATCGGATGAGCTAAACCCCTGTTTCTCAAGGTTTTCAGCATAATGACCCTGAGCTGCCAAGGAGGGCCCCTGATGACAATGTGGGCTACATACTCAGTCTCCACTGAGGACGTGTGGAAGTCATTCAGACGGCATCTTTACCCGTGCCCTCAGAGCATGTGCAGACCAGCTGGCTGATGTGTTCTCTGACATTTTCAATATTTCCCTAGCTCAGGTCTCTTTACCCATTTGCTTCAAGATGTCCACTATCATCCCATGCCCAAGAAAGGGAAAGTAGCTGAACTGAATGACTAGCAGCACAGCTTCGAGAGGCTAGTCAAAGCCCATATCACCTCCTCCTCCTTCCCCGACACATTCTCCAATTTGCCTACCGCCCTGACAGATCCACGGACGACGCAATCGCTATTGCACTGCACACTGCCCTTACCCACCTGGACAAAAGGGAATACATATGAGAGGATGCTGTTCATCGACTTGGGCTTCAATAGCATAGTGCCCTATAAGCTCATTACAAAGATCAAAGGAGCTGATTGTGGACTTCAGGAGGAACCAGGCTGGACACGCCCACATCCTCATCAATGGGGCCGCCGTAGAGACGGTCAATAACTTCAAATTCCTCGGCGTACACATCTCAGAGAAGCTGAAATGGTCTAACCACACGGACGCCGTAGTGAAGGCGCGACAGTGACTCTTCAACCTCAGGATGCTGAAGAAATGTGGCCTGTCCTCGAGGGTCCTCACAGAGTTCTACAGGAGCACCATCGAGAGCATACTGACAGGCTGCATCACAGCCTGGTACGGCAACTCCACGGCCGCTGTTGAGATGGAATCTTCCTTTCCTGAGTGTGAGGCTAGAGAGTGTTGGAATGGGGTCCGACTGTGTTTTCAAAATACTGAAACTCACAGCGTTGATCCAGGCTGACAAGGCATGGCAGAATGAGTAGAGAGAGCCAGGATAAATACATGCAGGTCTTTGGCAGTGGTTTATCTGTGATGTATCACATTTATCTACTGTATACATGTTGCTGATTCTGATGATATCTAGCCAATATCAACAGAATCATATCTTAGTTGCTTAAATCAGTCTAGGATACTCTGTAAAAGTGTCCAGTAACATATATCAGAACATGGTTAAACAAATTCAGTGTACACCTGAGACATACATCTATCTATATCCTCTCCCGGAGAAAATAATCTGCTTACTATAAAGACAGTGACCTTTACCAGAAACCTACACTATCGGCACCTGTAATCCCCCCCCCCCCCCCCCCCCATTTTACATAGGGGCCTGGCCTGCTGTGCACCAATTTGTCAATCACCTATCACATCATCAGGAACCTGCCAGTCCCTCTCTCATATAAACAGGTGTGCATCCGTGTGAACCCGGTTGTTGGTTAGGTCTAAACCTAACCAACCAGGTCTGCTTTTAACGCCACACTGCATTTCCTTTGATGAAATGCGTGTTATGCGGGCTGGTTGGTTATCTGGAGGCTCGTCTTCCTGTCTGGATGAAGGCGGTTGGTCTTTGCATCAGTAATCCCTCTAACCACACACCTCCGTTCTTTCTTTTCTACTGCCACAAACACTAAAAGCTGATGTACTTAATACTGCTTTGTACGTCTACTAATGAAACGTATCTGCAAGCTCACTCTGGAAATCGTCCAGGTAAATGGGAAAAATTAAGTGAGCAATCCAAATAGTTCATCTTATAGAGTTCCTGTTTTTCCATTGACAACCTTACAAGAATTGCCTGCCGATGATCCAAACCTGACATTCTTAGTCAATGGAGACAGACATTTTCCTGTCTAAGACCTCCAGGAGTGCAACCGCCGTCAAGGAACAATAGCCTTGAATATCAACTTAGAGTTTGTCAGATTATGACAACGAGGGGCAGGGAGACAAACTCTGAACCTTGGAGCGGTGGTGGTAGAGGAAGGACACCTGTGGTATATTTCTCCCTTTTTGGTTTGCTCAGAATGAGGTGTTTTCATAGATTTCTGTTGCCAAATGCTGGAATGTGCGAGGCGTGTCAGCCCGTGTCTGCCTTGACTAAACTGTCTGTTCTTTGCTTTAAGATAACGATTCTGAATACACTGCCAGGTAACTCAGAGGATGTGGTTGTTTGTTTCTCTTTGGCGAGACGATTGATCAGAAATTACACTTTGGAGTTCCATATGAAACCTTGCTGTTAATCCAATAAAATCAGTATCTTTATCTGTGTTGAGGCAAATGAAAAGCTACAAAGAGTTTGCTGAAGCAGGGCTTTGGAATTGCAGAGAGTTTGGATGCTATTAACAGAGTAAAGATACTTGGTAACCACCTGGTGTCACGTTGTATGAAAGAATCGGGAGACACACATATACATATATATATATATATATATGTATATATATATATATATATATATATATATATATATATATATGTATGTGTGTGTATATATATATATGTGTATATATACATATACACATATGTGTATATGTATATACACATATATGTATATGTGTGTGTGTGTATATATATATATATATATATATATATATATGTATACATATATATATATATATGTATATATATATATATATATATATGTATATATATATATATATATGTGTGTATATGTGTATATATATATATATATATATACACATATACACACATATATATATATACACACACACACATATGTGTATATGTATATATACACATATATATATATATACACACACATACATATATATATATATATATATATATATATATATATATATATATGTATATATATATATATATATATATACAGCGGGTGAAATAAGTATTGAACACGTCACCATTTTTCTCAGTAAATATATTTCCAAAGGTGCTATTGACATGACATTTTCACCAGATGTTGGTAACAACCCAAGTAATCCATACATACAAAGAAACCAAAACAAATACGTTCAGAAATTAAGTTATGTGTAATAATGTGAAATGAACACACTTACTGATATTTATTTAATACTTTGTACAAAAGCCTTTGTTGGTAATGACAGCTTCAAGACGCCTCCTGTATGGAGAAACTAGTCGCATGCATTGCTCTGGTGTGATTTTGGCCCATTCTTCCACACAAACAGTCTTCAAATCTTGAAGGTTCCGTGGGCCTCTTCTATGAATCTTGATCTTCAGTTCTTTCCATAGATTTTCAATGGGATTTAAGCTGGGCCATTCTGGCAGCTTTATTTTCTTTCTTTGAAACCAATTGAGAGTTTCCTTGGCTGTGTGTTTGGGATCATTGTCTTGCTGAAATGTCCACCCTCGTCTCATCTTCATCATCCTGGTAGATGGCAGCAGATTTTTGTCAAGAATGTCTCTGTAAAGTTTGCCAGTACCATTTGCTGAAAAGCAGCATCACACCATGATGTTCCCACCTCCAAACTTCACTGTTGGTATGGTGTTTTTAGGGTGATGTGCAGTGCCATTTCTCCTCCAAACATGGTGTGTATTATGACATCCAAACAGTTCAATTTTGCTCTCATCTGACCACACTATATTCTCCCAGTATTTCACTGGCTTTTCCAAATGTTGTGCAGTAAACTTTAAACGAGCTTCAACATGCTTTTTTTTCAGCAATGGAGTCTTGCGTGGTGAGCGTGCATACAGGCCATGGCGGTGGAGTGCATTAATTACTGTTTTCTTTGAGACAACAGTACCTGCTAATTGCAGGTCATTTTGAAGCTCTCCACAAGTGGTCCTTGGCTCTTGGACAACTCTTCTGATTATTCTTTTCACTCCTCTCTCAGAAATCTTGCGAGGAGCACCTGGTCGAGGCAAATTTATGGTGAAATGATTGTCTTTCCACTTCCGTATTATGGCCCTAACAGTGCTCACTGGAACATTCAGAAGCTTAGAAATGCACCTATAACCAATGCCATCATTATGTTTTGCAACAATTAGGTTGCGAAGGTCTTGAGACAGCTCTTTGCTTTTACCCATCATGAGATGTGTCTTGTGTGACACCTTGGCAATGAGACCTTTTTGTAGGCCATCACTTGGGACTGAACCAGCTGATATTAATTTGCACTGACAGGGGGCTGGATTGCTTTTTATTTACTGATAGTTTTCAGCTGTTGTCTTGGCTTTCCATTCCTTTTTGCACATCCCTTTCTTCATGTGTTCAATACTTTTTCCCTGTGTCATTTCACATTATTACACATAACTTAATTTCTGAACTTATTTGTTTCGGTTTCTTTGTATGTATGGATTACTTGGGTTGTTACCAACATCTGGTGAAGATTTCATGTCAATAGCACCTTTGGAAATATATTTACAGAGAAAAATGGTGACGTGTTCAATACTTATTTCACCCGCTGTATATATATATATATGTATGTGTGTGTATATATATATATGTGTATATATACATATACACATATGTGTGTGTGTGTATATATATATATATGTGTGTATATGTGTGTATACAGTGGGGAGAACAAGTATTTGATACACTGCTGATTTTGCAGGTTTTCCCACTTACAAAGCATGTAGAAGTCTGTAATTTTTATCATAGGTACTCTTCAACTGTGAGTGATGGAATCTAAAACAAAAATCCAGAAAATCACAT